>JANIJH010000223.1:58923093-58943597 GCA_024520975.1 Erythroxylum areolatum | reverse complement strand
CGTAAAATGTAAAACCTATAATGATCCATTCCGAATAAATTTTGAAGCCCATAAACCACATTTCCAATATAAAATCCCATGTAGGCACAAATATCGGGAAATATCATGAATGCATGTACAGTTATTTTTCATGTGCAAAATTTACTATTCACAAATACCAGTATGCATAAAAATGCCAAATCAGTCCTATTCACTCTCACCCCTGTCCAAATTACTCTTTTACTCTTACCATCGGGGGTGGGATGTTACATCAAACCCATGTTGACATATTTTAGGAGAATCTAGATGGGTGAGTCAACGAACGGTTAGAGGGGAATTCGTTAGAGGAGAGAGAGAGTACTATGTAAGGGAGGGGGGGTAGTACAGAGGATCATCTTTGGCTATTTTGTACTGACTCGGCTGAGAGCTGGGAGGGCCATTGTTGGCTGGTAGCTTAGTGGTTGTAGTAATTCCTACGAGGGCTATAGCTAAGAATCAATAAGAAGTTCTATATTAGCATCCATTTGCCTATCATTGGTGCTTTCATTGAGAGACCCAGTGTATGCAAACAAGAATGGCTTCACAGAAGTGGGAAGCAATAGATGCCAGTATTACCGCAGTAGAAACGACGTTGTTTGACCATACGGTTCAACTGGGTAACTTACATAAGGGAGTCGATGAACTCTCTAGGGCATTAGCGGCGATGCACGCTAAAATGAGAGAGGGGTTCCAACGACAGGCAGCGCATCAAACACCAGAGGCAGGGTCGAGCTCAGTGGAGCGTGGGAAGTCGACTCACACGGCAGTAGAAGGCAGCGGTGTTACCTCCATGGCGTCGGAAGAACACCAGCTCCGAGCGAAACGGGTAGAGCTTCCTCCATTCCAAGGTGATGACCCAATAGGATGGGTCTCACATGCCGAACTGTATTTCACCATTCAGGGGACTCCTCCGGAGCTTCGAGTGCAGCTGGCATAGATTTGTATGGAGGGCATGACATGGCACTGGTTTAAGGTCCTCTTAGCATCGACGCCCAAACTGGATTAGGAGACCTTCAAAAGAGCCTTGTTCGACCGGTATGGTGACCATTTCAACGGGAATCCTTTCTCCCAATTGAAGACTTTGACGCAACAGGGAACGGTCGATGAATACGTGGAGATGTTCGAAATGTTGATGGCTCAAGTCCCTCCTCTTCCCGAAGATCAGTATATGGGTCTATTCCTTGGGGGACTGCGAGAGCATATAAGGTTGGAGGTGGTGGCGTTGGATCCTCCCTCTCGTTATCGACTGATAGCAGCAGCACGCACGGTGGAACGTAAGCTCTCTCCATCGGCGCACCCCAAGAATACCATGGGCTGGAGATCTGTGGGTGTTCCACGAGTCGGGCCTCCCAACCCGGCTGTGGGAGGACGCAACTGGGTCAGATTGCGACCCGGATTGACTCAAACCCAAGCGCCCACCAGTGGAGGCGCAAACCAATGGGTTAACCGAAAGGGGGGAGTTGATCGGCGTCCTGGCATGGAGAAAACCACCGACGAACGACCCAAAGGAACCAGAAACCTCTCTTACCAGGAATTGATGGATCGAAGAGCTAAGGGACTATGTTTCAAATGTGGCTAACATTACAGTCCAACCCACATCTGCCCCGATAAACATCTACGACTATTGATTTGGGAGGGAAATGAAGAAGAAGAGAGATCACCGTCTGCTAATGGGGACAAAGAGGAAACCGACATGGGAGAGGCATGGGAGATGGTCTGTCAAGTCACTGAATATGGGGAAATGGCTCAGTCCAAGACTTTTAAAATTGAGGGCAAATTGGCAGGGGTCTCAATCTTGCTCCTCATCGATAGTGGGGCAAGTCACAACTATCTTTCACAAGATTTGGTGACTAACCTAGGGTTGACTGTTATTCCCACCGCAGCTTATGGAGTAAAATTAGGGAATGGGACCAAATGCCTTTCACAAGGTCGGTGTAAGGGACTTGTGGTGCTCGTAGGAAATGTGGAATTACTACTTGATGCATACATTCTTCAGTTGGGGGGAATCGATTTGGTTTTAGGTGAAGAATGGTTGGAGACCTTAGGAGAAGTTAGGACGGATTTCAAGCAGAAAACAATGAGCTGGGGGTTTGAACACGGGAAAGAGGTAGTTACCTTGAGGGGGCAAGGCTATAAGCAGTCCCTACCAACTTCTGCCTTGCAAGGAGTACTTCAATCCATTGCAATGGAGGTTCAGAATGAACAACAGGAGAGTGAGGTCCATGTGCTTGCTTCAGAAAGTAGAACCACCTTAACTCCAGGCCAAATGCAGGAATTAAAGAAGGATAACCTTTCTTGGAGACCCGAAACTCAAAGAGTCTTTGAAGAGCTGAAGAATTGTCTAGTTTCTTTTCCTTGTCCTCAATCTTGGTTGAACTGACTGTCCAGAAAAATCAAGAGCAAGCTGTGGAATGGCTGGTGCTACGGAAGGAGAATCCTATTGAAGAAGCCCCTCGGACAGCTGCTGCCCAACTACAACAGCAATTTTCCTCCTTCTACCTTGAGGACAAGGCAGATTCTGAAGAGGGCGGTATTGATAGCACCACAGATCCTGATAGCACTATGGGTCCTAAACCCATAGTGACTTATTCTAGGAGAAAGAGGGAGAAGGGACTGAACATGGGCCTCAAACCCATGTTGACATATTTTAGGAGAATCTAGATGGGTGAGTCAATGAACGGTTAGAGGGGAATTCGTTAGAGGAGAGAGAGAGTACTATGTAAGGGAGGGGGGTAGTATAGAGGATCATCTTTGGCTATTTTGTACTGACTCGGCTGAGAGCTGGGAGGGCCATTGTTGGCTGGTAGCTTAGTGCTTGTAGTAATTCCTACGAGGGCTATAGCTAAGAATCAATAAAAAGTTCTATATTAGCATCCATTTACCTATCAAGATTGCAAAGAGAAGAAAAGAGATAAAGCTGCACAAAGTGGAGATGTTGGGAATGTGGAGAAACCAGAAGACTCCAGTGGTGATGAGATACTGGCAATCATCAAAGAGAGTAAAGATCTCGGTAGAGAATGGATCTTCGACTTTGGATGCACTATGCATTTAACTCTTCACAGAGACTGGTTTACAACATTTTAACCAGTCATTGCCAAAGTAAAAATGGCAGATTCTGGGCAGTAAAAGATTGAAGGGATTGGAAATGTCTCTATCAACATGTTTGATGGAAAGAAAAGAACCCTAACTAATGTCAAATTTGTGCCTGGAGTAAGGAGGAATCTAATTTTTGAAAGCATGTTTGACAAACAAGGATTTTAGATTAGATCTAAGGATGAGCTTAGAGAAATTCTAAAGGATGGTACAATTATCATCAGAGGAGTTGAAAGAGGTGGGCTATATTATGTTATAGGCACTACCGAAGTGAACTAAGTTACAGAAAATAGAAAACCTGACTCAACTAAACAATGACACTCAAGGTTGGGCTATGCAGGGAACGAAAGTCTATTCCATCTCTCAAAACAAGGATTGATTCCAAAACAAGGTCTAAAGAAGCTGGAGTTTTGTGAATCTTGTGTATTAGGTAAGTATCACAAATCCATTTTCAAAAAGGAAGCACAGAGGGCTAAAGAGATCATGGAATATGCTCACAGTGATCTCTGAGGGCCAGCTCAAATGTCCACTGCAGGAGGGAACTAATACTTTATGTCTATTATAGATGACAAATATAGGAAATGCTGGGTCTATCCTATGAAGAGGAAAGATGAAGCATTAGAAATCTTCACCATATGGCATACACTTATGGAAAAACTAGACTGGAAAGAAGTTGAGATACTAAGGATATATAATGGACTGGAATACTGCAATAAGGAGTTTGAAAACTATTGTAGTAAGGAAGGCATTATAAGGCATAAGACAGTGAGAGCTACACCTCAGTAGAATAGTGTAGCTGAGAGGCTCAACAAAACACTCCTAGAAAAGACTAGGTGTATGCTATTATCTTTGGGCTGCTCACAAACTCTATAGGGAGAAGCAATCAAGACTGCAGTTTATCTAGTTAATAGGCTCCTTACCTCTGCCAATGAATACAAAACTCCACAAGAAGTATGGAATGGAGAGAAACCTAACTTGACTCATCTAAGGATTTTCGAATATACTACTTATGCACATCAGAAGGAAGGTAAGTTGGAATTTAGAGCAGTAAAGGGAGTAATCCTAGGTTATCCAGAAGAAGTCAAAGGTTACAAGATTTTACTACTTCAACAGGGAGGTTTTAAAACCATTATTAGCAGAGATGTAATCTTCAAGGAAAATGAGTTTCCTCTACTGTGTAGGAGCTCCTCAAAATCAAACCTCCAAAAGGAAGTTCAAGAGCAACCTGGATCACCAAGTAATTCAGTCCCTTTCCATGTGCTACCAGAAACACAAGAAGAAGGCAGCACACAACCTCATGATGAGGAACCTGTGCAAGGCCCTATACATTATGAACAAGGGACAGAAGAAACTGAAGATGAGAGTGAGGAGAGAGCCCCACACACAGCCACTGATGACCCTCAAGGGGATCTACAAGACTATCAACTCACTAGAGATAGGCAACCAAGACAGAGAATTCCTAATAGGAGATATACTGGCTCAAACTTGGTTGAATTTGCATCTCTTATGGTTGAATCTATAGAATATAGGGCACTTGAAACATTTGAAGAAGCCCTGAATAGAAAAGACGCTGATCAATATAAGATGGCTTGTAAGGAGTATTCTTCTCTAATGAAGAATTTGAACCCAAGACATACAAGGCAAGACTTGTAGCTAAGAGGTATAGACTGAAAGAGGGCATGTACTACAAGGAGATCTTCTCACTAGTTGTAAAGTTCAAGACCATAAGGCTTATTCTAGTGCTAGCTACTGTAAATGATTGGAAAATCCATCAAATAGAAGTCTAAACAGCTTTCCTATATGGAAAGCTTGAAGAGACTATCTACATGAATCAACCAGTCGGATTTGTAGATAAAGACAAGTCTGATTATGTTTGCTTGCTTCAGAAGTCTCTATATGGACTGAAATAAGCACCTAGACAGTAGAATAAGAAGTCCCATGAGGTAGCAACTGAGATGAAATTTACTAGAAGTGCCTATAACTACTATCTATACTATAAGGATTTAGGAGAGATAGAGACTATCCATATGTTAGTCTATATAGATGATCTAATAATCACTGGAAAAGAACTAAGCAGAATAGTTGAAGTGAAGAATGCTTTGTGCAAGCATTTTGAGATGAAGGACATGGGAGAAGTACAAAAGCTCCTAGGGATGCAGATTATAAGGAATAGGAAGGAAGGAAAATTATGGTTGAATTAAAAGAACTATATCATAAATGTCCTTATTCAGTTCAACATGGAAAAATCAAAGCCTAACTCTATTCCTATAAGTTCACATCTTCAGATAGTTGCTAGTAAGAGCCCTCAAACTAAGGAAGAGAAAAAAGCAATGATTAACTACTCCTATGATGTTGGAGTTGGTAGTATTATGTATGTAATGCTATGTACTAGACTTGACCTTGCCTATGCAATTAGCGTTCTAAGCAAGTTCATGGATAACCCAGGATATGAGTACGAGCAAGGACTAAAAAGTGTCTTTAGATACCTTGTTGGAACTCTAAGCTACAATTTATGTTTTTCTAAAGCTAAGCTAGCTAAATACAACAATTTAAGTATACATGGCTTTGTAGTTGCAAATTACGCAACAAACAAAGACACAAGAAAATCAATTTCAGCATATTTTTTCACATTAGCAGGAAACATAATAAGCTAGAAAGTACAACAACAATCAATAGTATCATTATCAACTACAAAAGCAAAGTTCTATGTAATCACAGAAGGGGTAAAAGAGTTATCATGGTTATCAGGCATCTTAAAGGAGATTCAAGCTAACCTAGCTACTTCAACAATATATACAGATAGTCAGAGTGCACTCTACCTTAACAAAGATCTTGTCTTGCATGAGAAGTCCAAGCACATAGACGTCCGACTCCATTTCGTCAAAGACAGAATCACAGAGGGCTTCTTCAATTTAGAGAAAATCTCAGGTGAACTAAACCCACCCGAATTCAGTACAAAGATTGTGACTCCAAAGAAGTTCACTTTCTATAGAAATTATCTACAAATAAATGAAGCCCCTTGAAGTCGACAACAATCAAAAGCTATTTCACTTGATCTCACAATTTTGGTGAAACTAGGGTTTTTCTAGTTTTTAAAACACTGACAAATCTATGAGCATTGTGAAGATTAAAAGAGAAGGAGGGAATAAATGTGATGATATTCACCAGATTCTCCATTAATCTTTAACGAAGAGACAATAGAAGAAAGACAAATGTGAAGAAGGTGTGTCTGAAGCTCTCAAAGAAGAAAGAGAAATGACTCTCAAATGTATGAACGAAAAAGTAAAGCTATGCCTAACTGAAGACATGTGACACTCACATAAGAAGAATAAGTTAGAAGCTTTATCAACAAAAACGCAGTTGTATTTAACACATTCAAAACGCAAAATATGATGCATAAGTTGAACATGTGGAGGGCATATGACTCATGCCTAATTTATGGAGATACAATCGAATGCACTGCCACCAATTCCTATATAAGACAGACCTAAGCATTAGTCACATCTAAAGAAAATTCATAGAACACAATATATTGTGATCAATTGTCTGAGAGTGATAGAAATAGAGTGAATGTTTAAGAGTTGCTAGAGTACTTATCTAAGGGTACTGGAGAGTGTTAAAAGACCTCTTGCAAGTGTTTTAGAAAACACTCAATTTCTTATAAACTTACTCTTTTCTTAATACTAGTGGAACCACAAGTATGAGACCCTTAAATGTAGATAGCATTAAGCTATCGAACTAAGTAAAAAAATTTGTGTTCTTTACTTTTCTGCTCATTTTAATTCTTGCAAGATCAAATATTCTTTATCAGTCTTTGTTGAAAAGATAACAGTATACTACAAATAACCTAACAAAAAGAAACGATCGTTGCTTGCATTCTGAAATGAGCAATCTGTGATTGATATACAAGAATACAATTGATGTGCATGATAAATATCTATTTCCAGAAGCCAGGCTGGAGCTAGTCTGCTTCTTGGTACCTCACAGCCAACTAAAGCAAATTAACATGAATGGATTATAGAGATCCTTTTCCTGTTAAGTGGGAGATCGATGGAACAATTTCGATTCAAACTATTCCTTGATGCCTTTTATTGTAGTTTAACAGAACGGGTAAACAATTTCCTCGATCCCTTTTCGTAAATATCATTTTTCTTCCATATCATTGCTTTTCCCTCTTTTCATCTTCCAAGAATCTCCAACTTCAGTTTGAATGGACATACTAACACAAGGTCTACAGGGTTTCAGACCAACCTACCCTATAATCTGGCAAGTCCTTGCCTACTCATATAGGACTTTCAAGATCTTCTAATTCCAGTTCCTTGCACAACTAAAGTGGAAGCTGTGGCTGATACATACGTACTTCAAACAAGCTATTTATTATTGAATGTTACTACAACTGAAGAGCGAAGATGTGGTCATTAAATAACTTCAGCTTCAGGTTATGAATGCAATTTCTTATATGAAGAAGTTACCGTGTTGATGCTTTTGGGGGGTGTGGTGGAGATCTCCATTTCTACTTCCATGACATTCTGACAAGCAGCAAAAGAGTTTAAATGTCTAAGTTTCTGGTAGGTAAGTGCTACTAGTTCATTGCTCATTCCTTGACGAAAATAGTCCAAGAGACCCGGCAGGTTAGTAATTGCAGATTCCTGTTGGATGATTAATGAAGTTCTTTAAGTTGCAAACAACAAATGGGTGGAAAAAGTTGTCTGTCTAAATTCAGAGTTTACTTGTTTTATGGTAACGTTAGAATAAGACATTGTACCTAAGTTACCACACCTGCGGTAAAAATCTATTATTCTTCTGTAAAGGAAAAAGTTCGTACACCCGAACCCATCCCTTGGTTCATCGAGTGGCATATCAAAATACGTAGTCTGTGAGTTATTCGTATTCTTTAAGTAGAAAGAATTTATGGTATAAGTGAACCATAGGTAATAGACAGATCACTTAGAATGCTAACTTGATTTTGAGTTCCCATTTTCAAGCATCAAACCTGTTATTAGATCAATGTGGTCTGATCTATTGTTATTGCGCTTGCTTATGTGATTTATTCACCTATAAATTCAAACCAAATATATGATTTACATTGAAGATTTATGGCTTTGGATGCACAAAAGAAACCTATCTCATGCAAATTGTAAATGGTTCTCTCTGTTAGTCTAAGAAAAGTTGTTCAGGATGGTCGACAGCTTTAGTAGGCTGGAAGGAACACAGGGCTGCATTAGTCCAAGCTCAGACATTACTCATGTGAAACCTTATTTCCTCAGTCCTCAATTTACGACATACTGGAATTGGATTTGCGCCTAATTTTAGTGTAGCAGCTGTACTTGGGTTGGTCCTCTTTCAGAGGCCTCTCAGATTTAGCAGGTAAACTTTGAATCCAGTGGGTTCCTTCCTGACGTTTTGAATTCTAAATGGTGATGGGAAGTCTCAGCATTTTGGCGCATATCTTAATGAACATCAAGCTCATACCTGTGAATGCATTATGCTAGATTGACTGTCTCAGGTGTTTTTGTGGTCTAATGTATGATGAGGAATGGAATACTACAGCAGTTCTAGCTTTCCACAGCTGCCTGTAAACCCTGTGGTTTTGATTAAATTGCTGGAAAATGGTAGCGCTGGAACCAATTCCCGAAATTTCCTTCCTCTGTTTCTATACTGCATTTTTCCACTTTCTGATTGAGTATGAAATAAAAAGCTAAACATATACTCGTCCTTTTTCACAACTGTTACTTTACCATGTTAAGGACAAGCTCTTCCCAGCTGTTTTCAACAACTATTGCATTTTGTTATCTAATCTAATGCATGCTACGTGCAGCGCAGACTGGCCCGCTGTAATCTTTTATCCTTTTTCGATCTTAACCTGTTGTGCACTTATCATAATCTATTTCTCCCTTTCCAGGCAACTAAAGTGAAAACAGAGGAGTTACATGGGAGAGACTTGCATGTATTAATCTGTGCCTATCTTTACCCTGGCAGGCAATATTTCTAAACATGTTCTGTCCTGATGGTACTAAGAGATAGTTGTGATGAAGTCGCATCTGTGAATAATTATAAAACCATCAGTAAGTAATGGCTAACCTCATGCTCCAGCGGCTTTCCACCGATATAGCTGAGATACTGTGCTTCAAATATCAGTGGAGTTATGTGTAGTTATGTGTAATCCCTGTAACGTTTCAAGTATTCCATGGTTATAGACAATCATTTGAGTTTTGCTTCTTCGTAGATTTTACAGAAGACTAGTTCTTCATAGTTCGTTTTTCAAGTTTGATATAGTTTGGCCATCAATGAATGGAGCACTTCCATTCTGATCACGTTTGATAAGGAAGAGAAGTTTTCAAAGCAACAGCTGAGACAGCTGACCCCACCCAATAATAATTCCTGAATCCTGCGGCCATCACAATCTATTTTTAGATGGCTAAGTTATGGTGATAACGCAGGCATTGCATGGCTAAGCTAACCATGAACTGAATATTTGTACTTCTTATGATCAGTTTCTGATACGAAGAATGAAAACAGAAATACTTGACCCTGTGTGGTGCCTATACATACCAAGTCTCCACCTATAAAGGTTCTGAAAGGGCACATAAGGTTCAAGGATTCAATACCCGATTGGTGATTAGCTAAAGGTCTCATAATTCGACAATAGAAAATTTCCTGCATATTGCACTTTTTACATGTATCCACAAGGGTCAGCTCCTCGGTGGCTAAGTGAATGAAATGAACGGAACTCTTTTTCCAAATGAACGAAATAGTCCCATAAATGTAGAAGGAAAAACACCAAGTTACTGGTGAAGACCAACTCATGATAGTTCCCCCTCAATGGGTGATCAGAATAGTTTCAAGTCATTAAAACTTGGACAAGTAGTCGAAGTAACCAAATACTAGATGCAGCAAAGCAGGGCCAATGCTATCTTATGCACCATGATTTGATCATACCATGACCGCAGGGAATGATTTGAATTGATTAAAAGTTGGCAGACAAAGAGAACCAAATTCTTCAAGGGGAAACTAGAATCTCTTGAACTCACAACTTCCGTCTCTCCATCCCCTCAACCGGGACTGCTATATCGACTCTGATACATTTGGCTACCTGAATTTTTCGTTTTTTGAACATAGGTGATTTGTTATAAAAGCTAGCACTATTCCGCTGGGTTCTGAACTTGGAATTGTCACAAAATGCATCTATTTTCGCTCAGTTCATATGAATTATGAAGAACCATTATTAACATCTTCGCTTACCTAGTGCAACTCATACAGTAACTGATCTTTCAGCGTTTGCTAATTTTATTGGGGTTAATAATATGTAAATACTTATCTTATTCTAATAATTATATAAAGAGGGCAAAAAATAAGACACTATGCATGCACAAGTAGGGGAATGATCCCACCTGCCTCTTCATTGAGTTCTCAAACAAAAGATCACGGTGGATAATTTTTATCCAAGAATGAGCCAGTTTAAAAATATTTAACCAGAAATGTACTGGTAATCCCTGAAACAAAAGATGATTGCATCTTAAGGACACATACAACAATGATTATGGAAAAGAGAAAGAGCTTATATGCTGGATAGAAGAATCAAGACTAGCAGATACTAATGAGGACTATTGAGCACATCCACAAACATACGATTTAGTGACGGCAAGCGCATCTGCTGATCGTTTGGTCTGCTCCTCTTGAAACATGATGTTGGTGATGATGAAACAGGTGATGTCAGAACCCAAGAGTCATTTGAGCTATCACAGCTGAAAAATGCATCTATCACACCATTTGGGCTGCTTGGGGTAGATGAGTACTTGCGTTTACAGGTCCCCTTTTTACTGCCTGACAGCTCTAGGATGGCCTCGTAACACTCTTTCACCTTGTACTGTGAGGCATTGAGTAAATAGATTCAATCTGGTTATCGGGTGACACATTCAAAACATGAGTTAAAGCAATTGGAAAACAAACCTCACTGATCCTAAGAACAGACATAAGCTGATTCTGGTAGTCCACTTGATTGCATCGTTCAACCTCCTCAATAACATGCAGCATTGTCGCAGTAGCTAATGTGGAAGGAGGAAAACGCATGAACCTTGAATCTGATTCAAAATTCAATTTATTTACCCAGATTAGGAAAGAAGTGAGATCACTCAACTAAACCTCCAGTTCAGTAAAGAAAGCTTCGACCCAATCAAAATTTGGATCAGTATTGAGAAAAACAGCTGTTCAATGGGTTACCAGTGATGACGGATAGAATCAAGCGTTCGCACCTCGATAGAAATTCCAAAGGTAAATGAGTGTTTAAGCCTACCCTCCTCACAATGTGATCGAAAAAGGAAAATGGAGTCACAGGATTCATCCTCCATTGAAGAGTTGACAGCACCAGAAGCTCCATTCTCTTGATAGTCCTGGCTTCAAAAACACACTTTGATTCTTCCACCTAAAAGAAACAATAAACGCACAGATACGAAAATTAATGACTCGTATAGAAAGGATTTCCAAAGGTCGAAACAGGACATTGCAACAAACACCCAGATTGCAGATTTGGCACACACTTGCAAATCTAAAAGAAGCGGAACTTGGGTTTCCTCCATCTTAGCAGCTAAAGACAAACAGACCACAGCAGCCAGTTGACCCATCCATGACTTTTCTGTTTGAAGCTTGAAACTTGAAATAAACCGATCGAAATAGTTGACAGCAAGAAAACTAGTCAAAGCACTGAACCCAAAATGCGCCTTCACCCTCAAAATCCACTCAATAGCATCTCTACGAGCTGCTAGTAAAGGCCCATCACCAACTACATTATCAAAATCAAAATGGGTCTCCTGTTCTTTAGAGATTAAAGAGAGCAGTTCACTATCTTCCCAAAACAGGTCTTGTTTAAGCAAAATGAAAGAAAAAGACGAATCTTTCTTCACATTGTCGTCAAAGTGTTCGTCTTCACCATCAATACAAGCGGAATCTTCCTCAAATCCCTCTTCTTCACAGTAAAGGCCATCGAGAACCAATGCTGGGCTTCGTACCTGTTGGATGTTCTCACCTTCTTGCAATGCCATCTTCATCCAAGACGAAGAGATTCAAACTTCTTCTCATTCTAACACCAAAAAGCTAATCATCTTAAGCTCATACAAAATTACCCATCTTCCTCTCTAGGCTCCAAAGAAAGATACACAACGACAAGACAAGACTAGTGTGCAAGTGAAGCCTTTTTATCTGCGTAGCCATTCTCTTCTCTCAGCAAGTAAAAATATTTTCCCATAACCCAAAATTATTTCTAACAAAAACTACAGATGTCACAGTATTCTCCATTAATTGTATATTAACTTAAAATCATAGCATTCGTCAACGGTTAGTTGAACTCTCGCTAAAATGTAAGCTCAAAAAAGATCCCATAGTCAACGCTTAGTTGAACTTTCTCTAAAATGTAAGCTTTAAAATGATTCGATAATACATAGTCTTTATCCTGATAAATAGTCTTATCAGCAGGACTGATGAGTGTTTGGTGGAAAAGAAAATGTTTATCAAAGGCAAAGACACGGAGATTTTTGCGAGAAAAAGAAGAAGAAATATGTATTTTATCGATAATAAGGATTTTTCACAAAGCCAACTGATACGTATCAGAGTACGTATCTGGTATTTGTAGAATGATAAGCTACGAGAGCTTATCATACAGAACCTACTGTTCCATCACACGCACGCTTGTGTAAGACTGTCGTGCTTTTCACATGCTCGGTTCGAGTTTCCAATTTACGACATACAGCGTAGTAAACGGGGAAGCGTTGACCATATCCAAGCGACGGAGTGTCATGTTTTAAAATGGGAATTTGCTTCCACGCGCCAAAACGATGTTTTAAATGATTTCGTAATAGAACTATGGTTTGGTTAAGACAAGTATAATGACACGTGTACCAATAGAATAATTCAGTTATGTTGAGAATATTTACGATTGGATACGAGTATTCTTAAATAAGGATAGCAATGGCCTGAGTAGGGACGAAAATTGGCTTATCTGTGGGTCTAAATTTAAATATTTTCGATGAGTTGGCTCGTATGTTAAATTAGGCTCAGAATTTGAGATTTATTTTTTTAAGCAAAATAATATTATTTTGCTCAAAAGAATTAGGATTCTTAAGGTTTAAATTTAGACAACCTAAATCTAGACTCAATTAAAAAAATTATTTTATAATTTTTATTTTCAAAAAATCATTTTAAAAATTAACAAGATTGGCTTATTGCCATCAAACCCAGGCCTATTCGAAGCTCAATTCTTTTATAATTAAACCTTGAGCTGATCTATGCTTGAGTTTAACCTTTGAAACCACGTGTTGAAAATTTTTAGAATCTAGATTTATGAGTAGCCCGTTGTCATTGCTGTTTTCAACAACACCAACAACAATACTAAGCAGGAATTTACAAAGACGTAGAATTTGAGAAGATATGATAGTATGCAACTTTACTCCTATATAATAGAAAAATTGTATTCTCTAATAATATATTGATTATTTAATTTTTTTAAACTTAGATGTTTACTATCTCATACTATAATTAACTTAATATTTAATTTAACAACACAGCGAACAAAATTTGTGGTTTAGTTGGAAGGTGGAAAAAGAAAAAGCCTCCAAATTTAAATTAGGCCAACGAGCCAATCACACAATTATGTCTAACGTGTGGACCAAAGGAAAATGATTGATAAATAATTAGATGAAGACTGAATTACAATAACAAAATTTTGTTATATAAATACGCGGATGAGATTGAATTAGAATAACAGCAA
This sequence comes from Erythroxylum areolatum, assembly GCA_024520975.1. NCBI lineage: Eukaryota > Viridiplantae > Streptophyta > Magnoliopsida > Malpighiales > Erythroxylaceae > Erythroxylum > Erythroxylum areolatum. The sequence goes on along the minus strand of JANIJH010000223.1, from coordinate 58,929,727 downwards.
AATTAAAACAGCTGATCCGATCCGAGTAAGCTATTAATTTGCAAACCTATCATAATTTTTGTCGTCTTGTCTGCCAATTTTTCTTTTTAAAATGGCCCAATAAGTAATAATACTTTGTAATTATCATAAATAAATTTTACATAATTAATGTGTTATTTAAATATGAATTATTATATATGTGATAAATTTTGTATGATTATTTTAACCTACTAATAATAATTTAATAGAAATTAAAAACTTTTTATTATTTATTTATGGATGACTATTAATGATAATTAATGAGTAAAAAACTCAACCGGTTCAAACAATTTAATCACAAAAACTTTTAAATTTTTTAATTTTTTAGTTTAATTTAATTTAATAATTCTTGTTAAAAATTAATCAATTTATTAATTAATAGATCAACTTTTATAAATTAATAATTTTTATAAACTAAAATAGATCAATTAATTTTTATTTAAGCGTATTTTTTAAATAAATTTTAAGATTTTTAATAAGTAGGAAGAATCTATTTTGATCATATTTCAATTTCTTTAATTTTATTTAAATTTTAATAAATTTTATAATGTTTTAATATTTGTTAAGTTTTTAATATATTATGTTTGACTTTTAAAAGATGAATTATGACTTATAATAATCACAATTACTTTCATCATTGTACTTTTATTCTACGGCCCTATTAGGCATGATTAGTTATTGTACATTTCCGTACGTCATTAGGAACCAGCTCTCAATTCAAGGACATTTAATATCAACGCAAGTTCCGCTTCACACAGCTTGCACTTAAATCCAGAAACAGAATCGTCTCATCCTCATCATCTAGTTGCTATCACCAAAACTGTTTCACTTGCGTTACATAATCACACCTTATGATGTACATGCCAACATCATGATTCAGGGATGCAATTGATTCAAGCTTCAAATTGTGAAAGACAATTGACTTGAATTAATTATTTAACATATAAATAATTATAGTTAAATAATTAATTCAACTAAACATCATAATTGGCAACATGGATGCGGGTGAGACCGTCTTCATCGACTTAGAGAGACCCCACTTCCGGTTAACGAGAATGGCACTTGGCATTGACATCCATTCCAACATTATCCCCCTGCCACAGTTTGTATGAGCATCGCATCTATCCATCCTCACATCAACGATCGAGAGGAAGATCAATTGGTTTGGGAACACACTAATCATCAACTGTTTATAATATCATCTGCTTACAATCTTATTGAACATATCAATAATTTCCACAAGTCCTGGGAGGACATATGAAAATGGGTGGGACCACAACGAATTAAGTCATTTCTCTGTCTGATGGCAAAACAGAAATTGTTAACCAACAAACAGCGTGTGACCCGACATCTAACAACGGAGAATGGTTATAACTTGTGTGGGCAAGAGGAGTCGACTATTCACACTATAAGAGATTGTCCTCGGGTAACCTCATTCTGTCATAAATTCCCTAATGCAATGATTGCTGGAGATTTTTTCAGGCAGGATGAAGGGAACTGGCTCAGGTCAAACCTTCATCAACACATACATATGAATCAGATAACTTGGACTATTATTTTTGGAGTTGCTTACTGCTTTCTTTGGAAATGACGAAACAACAGCTTTTTTAAGCCGGGTTTTGTCTGGCTATTATTGGGACATAAAATTGTCATGGCATATATTGATTGGATCACAAGGGCTACCCAAATGGAGAATTGGGTTTTCCATCTACAGGACTTACATATGGGTACTAAACCCATGGAAGAGTAGGTAAAGCTTAATACGGATAGAGCAGTGAAACGATACTGCAGTATTGCATCAACAGGCGGAGTTATTAGGATCTACCATGGCCAATGGTGTGTAGGCTTCTTACAGAATATAGGAGTAGGCGATCTTCTATCTGTCGAACTCTAGGGAGTACACTCAAGACTTCTTCTGATGTGGGAGCGGAGCTATTGCCGTGTGATAGTCGAAACTGACTCATTAGAAGTTATCAACATTCTCTCCTCATTTATTAGTAATATGACTGACATTAATTTTTAGTGACAAGTATCCAAGAGTTGATGCTTCAAACTTGATAGGTGCAACTTAAGCATACATATCGGGAAGGCAATCAATGTACAGATAGATTGGCTAATCTAGCCTCCTCAGTAGAACCAGGTCTTTATATCCTTCAGGAACCTCTAACGAACGTCAAGGACATCCTACACCAAGACATGAATGGAATACTTTATCGTAGGACTTTATGTTCGTAAAGGAATAGGTTTCGAGTGCTAGTCGTTTTTTCTTGATTCTTTTCCTTGTAATCAAAAAAAAGAAAAAAGAAAGAAGTCTAACGCTTGATTAAGAAAAGAACATTCTCTGATCGTCTTCTTTTGTTCCACCATCTCTGCTTTCCCTTTCCCCCAACTTTTGATCAATTCATCACAATAAAGCTTACCTCTTGAGTTCAGAATGTCCTTTTCAGCAATAAACGCAAGAACAATGTCACAGGCCAAGCCATTAAGACTGGGTGCCCCCTCATCAGAAGGGTTGATTTTATGGATCATCACAACCCTTTTCAGTCGACAAACGAGGGTCCAACAATCAATATCAGCCATCGGTTTTCTTACACTATCCTCCACCTCTAGACCAATCGGATTCTTTTCCCGGATAGTTAAAGATGAATCATGGCTATCCCACGAATATTCAGTAATCCTCGAGAGGTGCTGAGTCATTGATCATGAGTTTTAAGGGCATGTTATGAGCAGTATAAGCGCCTGCATTCATTATCTCCTGCAAGAAACAACTGCTCAAAATCTAGATAATCTTTAAGCCATGGCTCATTGTCACCTTTTCCATTGGTACTTAAAGCCAGCCATTGAAGCGCTTCTCACGAGTCCCGGTAGACAACATCCAGCGGATATTCTGGTATTGTAGTTAACTGAGACGACAACAATGTTAGCCTCGGAAATTAGCTTATTAAGAATTCGGTTCCTGCGAATCTCTCAATGCTTCCATCAATATTATAGACTGCTGGAGATGATGGAGACAAGAAAGCGACCAACTTATGAAACCATGTCAGTTATATTTTCTGCACGGAATTCAAACGTTTAGTATTATTCTAACACTACCAAATATTACTATTTAAGTTAAATTTTCGTGAAACTTTGGATTGAAAACGCCCTGTTGCTAATACCGGTTACGCGACTAGAACAATGTCTCTAGCTACGCAGGCTTTGAAAAGAGTCAACGTTCTACCAACCAAGCTAGCTACTTAACGATTCAAAAGCAGATGGTTTCGATTTCGATGCATACATGGTTGAAACTATCCCTTTCTGTACTTGTGTATAACGCTAACCCATTTCCCACTAAAGCTGATACAAATAAAAGCTCAAAGGGCAAATTCCTCTGATAACACTTATTCAGATTTATAGGTGGGTATCTGATATCTCCAATTCTCAACCATGCCAGAGTCCAGAGATGCACAGAAAAAACAAAATGTTATCTTTTGCTTTATTTATGCCAAGCATTAGCATTACTTTTCAGGATAAAGTTATGCACGTGTATATACACTTTCCGTCGTTTTCAATGTCTATAGTAATCAACTTTCCGGTGTATTGCATGATAAAGGGGCCGTGTTTGCCGATTATTGTTTTCAAATTCAGACCGGATATCGAATTGGAAGCTTTAGTGATTATTGGTTTGATCGGTTCAATCACCGGTCGAACCGGTGTGATGTTATAATTACGTAATAATTATATTTAATTATATATAATATTAATAGTATTAAAAAAAATACAAAACATACTAAATAATATAAAAATATTTAAAAATAAAAAATAAAAAATTTATTAAACCAATGGTCGAACCGGATCAGTTCGACCGGTTCTTACTGGTTCAATTAAGAATCAATTTTTAAGAGTGAACCGGATCGGTCACCGGTCGAACCGGCCGGTCCGATCTGGTTTTTAAAACAGAGTTGCCGAGAGATAGTAAAAAGCTTGAACCTAATGACGTTTGGTTCATGTCTCATTAGTGGAGACGGATAATAAGGACACAAAAGTTTTGCAGTGTTTGCTTGCTGTTTCTAACTATTTTTGTTTCAATTCTAGAGTATAGGGACAGAAATTTTTTGTTCCTTCCAAGATTGTGATACAAGATTTCTTGTCCCGGAGACAGAAATAAAACACATAAGTACCTTCCAAAAATACCCCTCCCACATAAGCAATTTTTATTTTTGATTATATTATTAAACTCATTATCATCATCATCATCATCATTATCATCATTATTATTATTATTAATTATTGCTATTGTTGTTATTATTAATTATTATTATAAATTTTGTTGTTATTATTATTATTATTATACAAAATTAATTTTCTTATTATTATTTTTATTATCATTATTATTCATAATTAATTTTCTTATTATTATTGTGATTATTAAATTCCTTATTATTATTAATTTTCTTCCTCTTCTTCTTCTATTATTATTATTATTATTATTATTAAACGAAATTAATTTCTTATGGTTATTGTTATTATTATTATTTGTTAACTTTTTTACTAATACAAATCATTCATTTTAAAATAATCAATGAATTACATATTTTCAATCTTATTATACTGTAGGGGTATTTTAGTCATTGATACTATTTTTATGTTCTATCAACTGGAACCAAACATATTTCTGTCCTCGAGTCGGAGACAGTTTTATCTATTTTGTCCATCACAACCAAACACCTTATTGTCTTCAATTTTTGTTTTGTTCTGTCTCCAAATTTTTATCTCGTTCTGTTTCTACATATTGGAGACAATAACCAAATTGATCTTTAGGATCATAAGATAAAGCACGAATGCATCGCGAAGATATAGCTCTCTACATCCAATTACTTCGTTTCGTATATGAAGACTTTTTTCCCCTAATTGAAAACAAATTAGCTTAATTATTTATAATTTCAGATAGAGTTTCATGATTCTCATGGCTTATCTTTCTAATATGATGGCTGGGGTATAAAGTTGATCTCATCGACGTAGATAGACCTAGTTAGTCGTCTTAGTTATGTTGTAATTTGTTTTGTAATCTTAGCATTTATAATTTATAAACTGGTCCCTGTATTTATTGTTTTGTATATAAAAATTGTTAAGGTTGTAATTAAGTATATGAAGAATATTCTTTTGTTGTATAATTTAATGATAATTTGTTTTTTCAAAAAAAAAGTAATGATACTTTACCTTTTGTATACAATGCTTCACGCTATCAATTATTCTTATATAATCTTTTTGTATAATAAATTAACAACAAAAATTGAAATATTATATACAACAATATGGATTAAAGATGTCATAAATAATTATAATTAATATGATATAATATTTTGTTAAAATGTATATTAAAAGTTTGAATACATTTTATAAAACGTAGCTAAAACCTTTTAGTTATGCTTTTGAAAACGTAGCAAAAAGTTTAGCTATGTTTTAAAAAATGTAGCTAAAAATTTTTCACTACGAAAACATTTCGTAATGAAAACATATTGGCAATGATTTTTCAAATCGTTACTAATACTTTTTTGCTACGAAAATAAAGCGTAGGCAAAAATTATTAGCGACGATTACGGAAAAACGTCGTCTATAGTTTTCAGCTATGGAAATTCGACAACATTTTTGGCAATGAATATAAATTGTCGCTAATGATTATTAGCGACGATTTTTAGACTTTTAGTGACGAATTTTGTCATCACTAAATGTCCTTATTCGTCACTAAAAGTCCTTTTTGTTGTAGTGAATATCAACATAATTCAATCTGCATACTACATAATTCAACCTCTTTCAATCTTATTTATCAAAATTTCACACATCCAACTTTACAATTAACAAGAGTACATCAATTAGATTAAAATATTTTTTATGTTTGGTTACAAGTCCAATAGGTAAGTTTAAACAAGACTAGTCAATTGACTTAAAGACTTATAGTGCGATTAATAATATAATTATTCATTGCATAAATGACTTAATGTCATATGCACGTAATTAAAATATTTACATAATTAAGATATTAATTGTTATTAGATTATGTTAATTTATATTAATTAATTTAAGATTTTCTCACTTTGATTGCATAATGATACTATAATACTTTTCTAATAGTATGCAAAACTAAACTATTCACATTAAACCAACACATTAGTATAATATATGTCTTGTATATAATGAAACATTACTAATCCAAAACTATGAGCTAAGTGTCAATACAGATTAAACATGATGAATATAATCAATTTGCTACTTAGTACAAATATAAAGTTATAAAATATCATAAATAGTGACAAACATCTATAATATACATGTATCTTACAAGATTCAAGCAATCATCACAAGTAGGGATGGCAGTGGGTTTTCAACCCGATTAATATCTGCACTACCCGACCCAATAGATTTGGATATGGGCAGTAAATCGTAAAAACCGATGGATATGGATATGGATATGATTTGAGTCATAAAAAATGAATATGGATATGAGTAGAGTAAAACCCAAATCATGGATACCCATATCCTACTCTTTTTTATTATTTCTATTTTTCTATTTTTTCTTGAATATTTATGGTTAAATATAATAAAATATTAAAATTTTATACGAAGAAACAACTTTAAA
>JANIJH010000223.1:58903460-58914298 GCA_024520975.1 Erythroxylum areolatum | reverse complement strand
CTAATATTATTAGATTTGTTCCAAACAGTGTAAATTGAATTCAATCCCAACTTCATTAATGTAATTGAATTCAATTCATTCATGAATTCAATTCGAAGGTTTCCAAACAGGGCGTAAGTATAAATGATACTTAAGTGAGTTTTGATATTGGATTGATTATGTGAATTGAATAATGGAAAAATACTTGGGAATGTCATTGAACATGCATTGTACATTTTTCATTTACATAAAGGTGCATCAATGAATATTTATTATATTGTGGAAAATTGTGATATATGTATGTATTGCATGTTAAAGAGGAGCATTTGGAACGTCAACATCTAGACGTTGCTGGAACTTCAAGGCAATAGCTTCGGGAGCAAACTGTGAGTAACCTAGATGGTCTCGCTCAATTAATTATTTATGTTAGATTATCTTATGAATGTGATTTGATTATGTTAAATTCCAGACACTAAAGGTCTGAGGCTTGTGATGCATGAATTTGATATTGAAGTACTACTTGTATGTGAATGTGATGAAATAAGTGCTTCTTAGTATGATTTTTGAATGCCAGACCAAGGTTCAAAGATAAATGTGAATGTGATTGATTGAATATGTGAGATGCATTTCATTACATGAATGCATGATCAGATAAATGAGAGTTGTGACCTGAGTAGCTATCGAAAAAGAGCTTAAAGCTTAGAATATGAATCTGGTTAAGAGTTAAAGGCTTACTATATAAAATGAGTCATGTATCCCCAACGGATAAGGGACAGTAGCAATGATCCTAGTATCCACAATAGATATGGGACATTTTAGACACTCGGTCATAACAGCGTAATAATTAGAAAGGAGTCACATGAGCATTTCATATGCATTTTTAATATGTATGTTTGACTGATTGAAATGTATGGTTATATTGTATTTAAATGATAATGTGATGATATATGAAAAATGCAAAGATGTTAATTATATGTTTACACGTGTGAAGTGTTGTATGAATTGAGTGAACTATCGATGATGGTTACCTTATTAAGTTTGCAAAACTCACCAAAATTGCACGTTGATTTTTCAGGACCGAGAGAGGACATTAGCTACTTAGAGACGCTACAAGAAGTATAATCTTGTACTTTTGGGGCAAAAAAAAGAAGAAATGGCTCAAAGGTCGGTTAGTTGAGATTAAAGGATTAGATAGATTTTTGTGTAATTCCTCTTTCATGTAGCATATTTTGTATTAGGATATGATGATGTACATGTATGGATGGTTTGTAAAGCTACAATGTATATATTCAGTTTTTATGAAATGAAATGAGGAATTCGGTCGGTTTTAAAAAATTGTGATATTTACGATTTGAGTGATAATGCCATAGTTAAGTGATTATAATGACTGCTCTAACATCCCATTATTATAGGTTATGTATTGGAATGTCCTTCGGGTGTTCCGGTATGTACTCTATGGTAGTAGGGTGCAACAATTGACAACTTTATAAGTAAAATTTTTGGATTGTAGATTGTAAGGTCTTACTTATACTTTACAGCCTAAAAATAGAAGTGTTGAAAATTGAGTTTCTTATTTGTCCACAAGTTGAGAGGAGTCTTAAGAACGTACTTAATAAGCACTTGATTCAAAATATAAGTTGTAGTTTTCAAATCATCACCCTATAAAAACTTTGGCAAGGAAGAGTTTTGCTAATATACATCGCACCAAGTCAAGAAGTGTATGGTTTTTTCTTTCACAACTTTATTTTATTGAGGTGTATCAGACATTGTGTATTTAGCATCAATGTTATACTCTTGTAGGTACCTTACAAAAGGTCTAATATTACATCTTGACTTATTCATCTAATATAATACCCATCATTTCTAACAAAATGAACTAATTTTATCTTCTTTTTTCTTATCGAAGTTTCACTTTTTCTTTGAAGGCTTTAAAGGCATCCAAAGAATAAAAATTATCATGAATAAGCTCAACAAAACCATGAAAAATGTTGTTAATGGAAGTGATGAAGCATTTATAGCCACTATAGTTGGAGGAGTGAAAGACCCACAAATATGGATATGGATTAACTCAAGTAGTTAAGTGTACCTATAAACCTTAATATTCCAAATCTTGGTAGTCAACTTTCCTTTTATGTCTTTAATGCAAGTGTCAAAGTTGAAAAATCGAGATCTTATATAATCCCATCATTTATCAACTTTCCATTCTTTGTCTGAAAATATGGCTCAATTGCTTTTTCCATATAATGGAAGATTTTCTCATTTAACCTCAACCTTTTTATGGTAGCAATAACAATAAGAAAAGAAGAAGAAGAAGTAAGAATAAACATATCCACCAAATTGACTTTTTCTAGATTACCTCACGAAAATTCTATTTACAATCAAAATAGAGTTATAATACAAAGTCACATTTACATATGCAAAAAGAAAACTACAACCAATTTTGTCCAAAGAAATTATAGAAACTAAATTCCCTCCAATTGAGGAAATGTATGCAACTTTATGTAATTCCAAAAATATCCAATGGTAAGTTGTAATTTGGTTGTCTTTAACAACTTATTAGTTCTTATACTGTCTCTTGTATATACATACTGCTCCACACTAGTTCAGCCTTAAGTTTTATATAATCAACCTTCTTGTACCTAAACTTTTAAAAGCAATTGCATTTTTCTCTAGAGCTAATACTCATATGAGTATTGGAAGCTAAGGTCATTACTAACCCATTTTCTTTATTGCACATATTATGTTTCTTAAAAGGATCATTGTTATTAGTATTATTTGGTGAACGATTCTTTTTTTACCATTGTAGTTATACTTGTAACCATTGCAACACTTTTTACCTTTACTTTCTTTATGTCATCCTTTTTAGGCAGTCATCTCCTCTATGTCTATTGCTCTTTTTGAACATTATAACTGGGCAAAATGGAGTTAAAATGAGATGGAAGAAATCCTATGATAAACTACATAATATAGTCGTGATAAAGTTCCATACTGATCTCTTTCATGTCATAGTAACAAGTCATGACCTTGTTAGTATGCTCTATAATCCCATTAACATCATCGTATATAATATAATACAAAATGTAAGAGCTCATTCTTCTCATTTTTTGAGAACTTCTTATATTTCTTGTTAATGATCTTAAGAAGTTTCTATGCATTCTTAGTCTTTAGAAGGCTATGATGTATAAGTGGTTTATATGTTACATCATGATCATCAAATAACATCAATTTGGTACTCTTAATCGTCATAAAGCTTCTTATCCCTAAAAAAATCTCAACAATAGGCTTAGCACGAGAATCCTCTCTCAAGGCTATGTCTAATTTAATAATTGTTAAGTTAATCATAAGAGATCCAACCTATTATTTATGATTAGTCCCATTCAACTACAAAATGGTAGAGAATTAAGGATTGCCCAAAATAGAAATTTTATAAAAACAATATTAATATTCATGTAATACAAGATCATGATATTCGCTCTTTCTTTAACCTCCTTAAATGATTCACAAAAGTGATCATCAGATACTAGAATCTATTAAGCATAATTCATAGGCATGAGTAATACGTTAAATATCACAACCAAACGCATCAATTAACTGTCATTATGATAGTAAAAATGTGCTAGTTCATAATGTTCAATATATTCTCTTCACCAATTTAAGCATCTTACCAAATAATGAGCTAATCTATAGGATATTTCATTGTTCGTATGAATATTGGTTGAAAAATTGGTCAACATTGAGTGAAATAATATCAATAAAACTATTTGAATCCTTAAACTTGTGAGAAGTAAGTTCATAACCATAAAATATTTAATTATATAAAAATATGATAATACAATTAACATAATAAAATATAAATTTAACAAATGATAACTAGTAAAAAAAGAATGTTAAATTATTCAAAATATAGAAATTTTATCATGTAAATGAATAAAATATATTTAATTTTGATTAAAATTGTAATAAAATATGCTAAAACATCACTCTAAAAATATTAATAAAAAGTAACAAATTTTTTTATAAAGGGAAAAAATGCAAACACTTAAATAAGGGCAAAATTATAAATACTTAGTAGTGGTAAAACTATTAATATTTTAACAATGGTAAAAATTGTAAATATCTAACATTGACAAAAATATAAATGCCTTTGATGTACTCTTCGACTCATCAAAATCTCGTTATTGGAAAACCATTTAATAGATTCACCACTTGAAGGAATTGCTCCATTGACAATTGTATAGTGGCAGATTCATATGAGTTGATGATGAATTTGGTTGGACCGAGCCTGGCACTACTCGAACTTAGCCCAACGTTTCTTATATACAGTCAGAAGTTCGACCTAGCCCAGCTCATGTCGTTTGAGCCTAAGATCAATTTAATTTTAGTAGGTATGAAACCCGCTAAAATCTCAAACCCATCCAAGCTGACCAAGTTTGGGCCATCATGGATACAAACACTACTTGTACTTCAAATTGTCGTCTTTCTAGAAAATGTGAATAGAGTAATAGACTCAATTAACTTAATATTAATTTAAAATAACAGAGAAAAAAAAGGATAATTCTCACTGACTTCCGTCACGTGCGACAAATTTGGTACAGAGAAGAAAGTAGGAGCGGCTCAAGTAAGATAGCAGGTTTAAACCCTTTTCATATATGTAGCCGTTTAAAATTTGAGATCAGAGTTTTGTTTCTCACAAAGAACCTATTTAGCTCGAGAAGGGATTAGTTTAGGTGTGGATGGCTTAAAGATGTCTTCCCATAATTAAAACCATCATAGAACACTTCATAAGCAACTAAAAAAATAAAGATAGGAGTGGTATCGTTGATTTCAAGTTCTCACTTAAGGCTTCTTTTTGTAGAAGGTCTTATGTTCTAAGTCACAAAAAAGGAGGAAATAAGGGAATTTTTTCTGTTGATAATCCTCTAATCTCCTGAGTATATTCTTTGATTGGATCAATTATGGACTTCTTGCTTTCAATAGCAACGTGAAAGTTGGAGCTATTAAAAAATTCGAGACTACTGAGAACCTAATATTGAATAAGGTCAATAATCAATCAGCAGCTGACTAATCAGTATGTGATGACTCTTTGTGTGCAAAAATGTACAAATTATGTAGGAACATGAGAAATCTTAAATTTCTAAATTTACTTCATCTAAGACTCTTAAGATGCGATCCGAGGAGTTAAGAATTACTCCCACAAAAATTGAGATATTTAAGATATATCCAAAAAAAAAATGGTATACAGATTGTGACAAGAGGCGGATGCAAAACGTAACTCTCTCCCCAACTTCCATCGTTAGGCAGGGCAAATTTTATAGATGACTTGTGATGCTCAAGTTGCCACGTGTAGCAGCCTCATTAATTGATATTGTAATATTTGTCTTTAAAATTTTAAATTAAAATAATGAGATTACATATACTTGTGAATAACTTATCATTATTTTTTATAAAATTAGTTATAAAAATGATTATAAACACATAGAGAGTTTTAAAAAAATACGACATGTTTGATTATTAGTTACAAATTATTTAAAGAATGTTATTAATTATTTTTTAAATGTGTTATTAATTATTTTATTAAGATTTTACATAAGATTTCAAATAGTTACATATCACATTTTAGATTAATTGTATTCCTATATTTAGCTTTATAATTAAGGATTACAATACATAGAATCAAGTTCGGACAGTCTTAACTCAAGTGCAAGCTATCGATAGACAAACATAATTTTTTATTTTAAAAAAGTCATTTTAAAACGACAATATTTTGTTACTTTTAGTGGACCCATGGCTTAGTAGGGCCAAAGAATACCGTCCCATGGCCTTACCTAATCGATTCATTCTGATTTGGCCTGTTGATTTTGGGTCAACCGGGCCTAGGTCAAACTGCCATACCTATTTATAACCCTTATGTATTTGAAATAGTATTTCAAATGACAACTACTTAATATTACAAATTATAACTATCTCTATCATTTAGAAGTAAAATTATATCTCAATCTTCGAGACTCTTTGTGTGAATGAAATTTTCAAAAATTTGTCAAAATTTTAATTATAACTCGAACTTTAAAAAATAGTAATAAAATATCCAAATTTTTAATTTTGATCAATTCTAGCCCCCCAATTTTAAAAAGTGATAATAAAATATTTAAACTTTCAATTTTTTTCAAGTACAACTTGATGTTATCGGTTACTTTTCCAATTTTTCAACCATTTGTATTCTGTTGATTCTTCTGACGCTTTTAAACTACTCTCGCGTTATAGCATACATCAATAAAGTCGTTGAGGCTACGTAATATGATTTATATTATTTTTAAATTTAACAGAAACACTAATATAAGGTTAGAATTGGAAAAAATTGAAATTTTGATTATTTTATTGCTAGAAACACTAATATTAAGCTTTTTTTTGGTTATGTAATTAACCCCAATTTATATTTTAAAAAGTTCCTAATACAATACATGAAAGTTTCAGATCAACTAGTATTCTAACTCTTGCCGAACCAGTTTAACACGTGTGGCTGTAAGAGTGTGCTTTTATTAATTAAAAACAGATCTTTTATTTTGGTTAATCTGTATCTACTCTATTCTATACATCTCATTCACACTTTTTCTTATAGAGATAAACACGCTCACGTGTCTAAATCAGGAGCTACGTCCGGATAATCCGTAACCGCTTTAGGTAATGTATTATGATGACAGAGTAGTAGGTCCCACAACTCCATATCCCGGAATCCGCTGCCCCTCCACCACTGCAGGTGGTCGGCTAGACGATTGCCACCAGGACACGCACGCTGTCTCCCTCCAATCAAAACCTAAACCCATGGGCGTATAAAATCATCTCTTCGATTTCTTATAATTCCCTCGGAGCTATTTTTGATAAGACTTTACTCTTTGTTACTCTCGTGTCGGCGAGTGTATATCGTCCCACCTTTCATGGGCCAGTCTACGTCCACCGTCAATAATTGCCCTGTGTCATTATCCCCGGTGGTTGTTTCCGACGATTTGTTGGCGGATGAGATTGCGGTCTCTAGTCACGGTGACTACACAAAGGATATTCCCGACGAGTGTTTGGCTTACGTGTTCCAGTTCCTCGCCGGCGGTGACCGAAGTAGGTGCTCTCTGGTTTGCAAGCGGTGGTTGCTCGTTGAAGGACAGAGCCGATACCGACTGTCTCTCAACGCGAGGGCCGGGGTTCTGTCGTCGATTCCATCTCTGTTCGAGCGATTCGATTCAGTCTCCAAACTCTCTCTTCGCTGTGATAGGAAGTCATTCAGCTTGAACGATGAAGCTCTGGCGATGATCTCGGTCCTTTGCCGTAAAATCACGCGTCTCAAACTCCATGGTTGCCGTCAAATCACCGATCTCGGTATGGCTGTGCTCGCTCAGAACTGTAAGAGCTTGAAGAAGGTCTCTTTTGGATCATGCACTTTTGGCGCCAAAGGCATGAATGCGGTTCTCGACCAGTGTAGTGCTCTGGAAGAGCTCTCGATTAAGCGGCTCAGAGGAATATACAACGGAAATGAACTGATCAGGCCCAGTGCTGCGGCTTCATCGTTGAAATCAATTTGTTTGAAGGACCTTGTCAACGGCCAAATTTTTGAGCCTCTGGTGATTGGATGTAAAGAGCTCAGGATTTTGAGAATAATTCGTTGTTTCGGTGATTGGGATAAGGTGCTTGGAATGATCGGAATTGAAAACAGTTTGTTGACGGAGATACGCCTTGAGAAGCTTCAGGTGAGCGATCTTGCACTCGTGGCGATCTCTAAATGTTTGAAAATTGAGATTTTGCATATGGTTAAGACGGCTGACTGTTCAAATTCGGGAATTGTTTCGGTGGCTGCGAGTTGTAAGCAACTTAGGAAGCTTCGCATTGATGGGTGGAGGATGAATAGGATAGGGGATGAAGGCTTGATTGCTATAGGCAAGCATTGTTTGAATCTACAAGAGTTGGTTTTGATAGGTGTTAATGCTACACATTTGAGCTTAACGGCCATTGCTGCCAATTGCCGAAAATTGGAGCGATTAGCGCTCTGTGGGAGTCTTAGTATTGGTGATTCGGAGATTGCCTGCATTGCTGCAAAATGCCTAGCTTTGAAGAAGCTTTGTATTGGGGGATGCGCCATTTCCAATGTTGGTATTGAAGCTATTGCTTGGGGATGCCCAAGGTTGATTAAGGTCAAGGTAAAGAAATGCAGGGGTGTGAGCACTAGAGCTATGAATTGGTTACAGGGAAGAAGAGCTTCACTGGTTGTTAACTTTGATAGTACTAGTGAAATGGAAGTTCAGGATTCGAGTGGCAATGATGCTGGAGGTGAAGAAAGCGGCATGGACTTGTCATTCTTGAGTGAGCTAGTTGTTTTAGCAGATGGTAGACGAGAAGCACTGGCAGGTTGACCTTGTTTAACTCATAGTTAGGGCCTTTGCCAGTAGGAATTATATTATACGAGAGGTCAAACAGCGAGGACATTTCAAGTAGCAAAATATAGTTGATCTTTGCGATGGTTGGTACGGTGAGAAGCCTACTGTTGCTTTTGATCACACAATTCTGAAAATAACACAGAGATTTCGTCTGCAAGTTGGTTTTGTTCTGACCTTTCATCTGTAAATTATGCATCCAATTTCTATGGAAAAGGAAACCAAAAGAAAGGTTCCCCTTTTCCATTACTTAGAATCAGCACATCTTTTGTTTCTTTACAATAATGTAGATTATTAATGCATTTGTGTTCTTGAAATGCTTGTAGTTTATCACTTTCCTGCAACCTAATTGAATTAGGACCCTTTGGATTTGGCAGTGAACGGGCCATAAAGCACTAATTGACACAATAGCGTTGGGGGACAGAAACTAAAACTGATGTTATGATGCATCTTTTTATGCTTTTGACTTCTTCCAGTTTGATTTGGCAATAGGGTCTCTATTAGTCAGGACCAATGATGTTAGTTATTGTTTCTTCATGCCCTGTATTCTCTCCCTGACCTTACTTTCCCGGTACTTCTCTAAAGTCAGAAGCTTTTGGGTTAGAAATCGGAACATCCTAGGTGGAAAGGAAGAGTTTGTTGCTGCACATACACTCTGATATGTTTAAAAGATCAGAAAGAGAGAAATAGTTGAAACTATCACTTAATACTTGTCTGCTACAACTACAAGAGCCGAATGCCAAAGAAATAAAATAGTGGAAATTAATTAGACGATCCATGCAAAGAAATAAAATAGTGGAAATTAAGTTGTATTAACTATTTAAAGTATAAAAATGGTTACTGTCCACCTTAATATAATTTAGGATCTCTATTCTTTATAATATTTAGATAGTATTATAAAGAATATTATCTTTTTTTTTAAAAGAGAGAATATCTATTATATCGAGGAATAATGATCCAAGATGTAGTCACGCATATCAACCCACACCTGAAAGCGATTATGGAGAACAGACGCCCGAACAAGAGAGTGGGCTCTCCTATTCTCCGAACGCCTAATCCAAGATGCAAAGATGTTGTCCCTAGTGCATAAAATATCCTTACAATCCAAAATTATAAAACTAAAATCAGAAAAATTCAAAGACCTAAAGTTCAAAGCATAGATAAGGAGCTGATTATCAGTAAAAATTGAACCTGCTTGTATCATACCTTCACGAGCAAACAACAAGCATTGCCGAAGAACAAGCGCCTCCGCCATCACGGGACCTCCATTACTTTCCTCGTAGCCAGAAAGTGCCAATAAAAAAAAAGCCTTCTCCATCTTCAAATAAAATGCCAAAACCAAAGAGGCCAACATCTACAAATAACGAGCCATCAATGAAAACCAACAAACTAAAGGATGATGTCATTACTATTGTCGTTAGAAAACACAACGGTAGATTGGGAGCAGCATTTAGGGGAGTTCCGGCGAGCATCAGCTCCTTGAAATCCAAATAGTAAGAATTAGCTTAGGTGTGAATATGGTGTGACGTAACTCATTTATCATGCCATAGTTTTTCATTCTTTGCCAACCATAGCTTTCATGCCTAAATACCGATTCTATCGGCTCGATCCCTTCCTGCTGTCTCAAGGACAAAGGCAAAAAAGTCCTGAAAATATGATAAAGAGAATGTTAGAACCAAGCCCGCTAACCTCCATAATTCCATAGCCATAGGGATTCAAGGAACATATGCTTCATGGATTCATTTTCATGGCAAAACAAGCAATGCGTGCCAACGTCCACTCCTCGATGTTGCAAATTATTTTTAGATGGTAACACGCAATGACAACACCGTCATAGGAAGTCGCGCACTCTTGGAGGTACATTAAGAGACTAGATTTTTTTTCCATACAATGCCTTAACCATTGCCTACGACTTACCAAATCCGCAAGCACCTCATAATAAGTAGTTTTAACCGTGTAAATCCCTCTTCTGTCACAAGTCCAAATGATTTTATCTGATTTGGGGCTAAAGCTCAAGGGGATACCTAGGATAGCATTCATGTCATCAATACTAAAATATGACAGCAACTTCTCATAATCCCACCACCTCTCCCCGTGGATGAATAATTCACATACCCTCATAGCATCATGAATAGCCATAGGACAGTCGCCTGGATGGAAGCCACCAACCTTTGGAATCCAGGGATTCCTATTAACAAAGATACGTTGGTCATCTCCGACCCTCCACCTTACCCCCCTTAACAACACTTTTTAAGCAAACAATACACTTTTCCAAACTAAGCTATAGTTGGTACCCAACTGAGCTGTTAAAAATTCCCCACGAGGGAAATATTTAGCTTTGAGAACCTGATACGAAAGAGTATTAGCGTTGGTTCTGCCGGATTTTGGCTGAACTGTACGTTGCCGTTCGGATCCATAAGTCGTCTACCTTCTGTGATGAATCCG
>JANIJH010000223.1:58770762-58782928 GCA_024520975.1 Erythroxylum areolatum | reverse complement strand
GACCATTCAATAGTTATCGATACCTCATTTATTTACAGGAGTGCAGATGGACTCTCACCTTCCTTGAGTAATTTGTGTAAGGTAAGCTGCCGAGATAATTCATGTCTATATGCTATGTCTCTCCTGTCAGATTTATGATAATATAAGCTGTACCCTGCATTGGATTTCCTGTTTTAAGTAGAGAATTTTGATTATAATATAACTCAAGATCATAAATGGCTCTTCACCTATCTAAACAGGTTCTGGTGGATTGGTAATGATGGTCTCTTAATACTCCTTTGTGAAGAATCGGATTTGTTACTCTTGTTCAGACTGAATCGGAGCTTTTTGATTAACCTCACGAGTGTCTTTCCATGTCTTATTAGTCTGAATACATGACTTGTTTATGTTCAATTATGATCGAATTTCTCTAAAACATAGCTAACAATGTTGAGCTCTTTTTTCGACAGTCTGTGCTAGGCTATGAACTTCGTGAGGAAGGTGCTGCACATGACTGTCAAGATGATGCAATTGTTGCAATGAAGCTTGTTCTTGCTAAGATTGAGGATAAGGTTGATAATGACCTTGCATACTTGCAAGAGAATGTAAAGAATGTAAGTTGGGTAATGGAGTTTCTTGGAGTCAGAATTTTTAAATGTATTATCATTCTTATATAATAAATTTGTTTTACTGTCGAAGGTGCCTCAAGCTGAAATGGCAAAGCTTCTTCTTCACCGGATACCAATTACTGTCCCCAGTGAAGAATTACAAGGGGCACTTCCAGTGAAATTTAGTATAGAACTGAAGGTTAGGTAATTTGATTTGCAATTTTATTTTTCTTTTCGTGATTGCATAAGGCATGTATGCTTAATGAGGACGTGCAAGCTTGTAAAATAAATGCTTCTGACAAAGTTTACTTGGTCAAGGATTGGTTATCGAATCTGCTTGGAGAAAGTTCTACTTAACATTTCTCTAAATTTTTACCGTGTAAAATGGTGATGGCTTGTCAGCTGCTAATTTTATCTCTACTATGAATTATTGTAGCCGGTGCTTTCTGAGCTGACCAGGTTCTCCTTTCTATGATTTCTTAACTAGTAACGATATATCAGAACCTGAAAAGTAGCTACAATGTACCTGACCTGCAGTAATCTTGTAGTCTTTTGTGTATAGATTTTTACCCTACATATTACAACAAATATTTCTAGTAATCTAGCAATGACTACACTGAAAAATCTGCCATTTGCTTAAATATCAAAACTGTTTGATTGTGGCCCTCACACTTTTCCAGTTGGCCACGCATTGAGTTTTGTGCGAGTTTCATGCTGAGTTCTAACTTGGCTTATAATTTTGTGACAGCCTCCTAAGAATGGTCAAGGAAAGCAGTACTCTGTTATTGCCATCTTTGAGAATCCACAAGAAGCAGAACAGGCATTTGATAATGCAAATGGTCGGCTAGAAAAGGTACTTTTGGGTTGTACATTAGGTGTATACAAGTACTCTGGTGGTTTTGGCTTACGAGTTACAAAAAGTAGAATGTATTATTGTTGGATCCCTCATTTGTAAAATGGGATTGTCGGTTGAGATTCTCATCCTCAATCCAGTCATCAGTTGCAATTATTTCACATACTAATTTGTTCCTTTTTGTCAGGATATTTCCGGACTGCCACAGAAACTAATTAGCTTTAAACTTAGCACAGGAGAAACGGCTAGTTTATATGTTCGCAAAATGCCAACAGTTTGCGCTTTTAGTCAAGTTTCACAGAAAAGTGGTGCTTTTCAGGATGATTACACGCACATTCCCAAGAAACTGGAGAAGAATGCCCCTGTCGGTTACTATGAAGAGATTGAAAGACTGAAACAAGAATTGAAAGAAAAGGATTCCAGTGACTGTGATAACCATTTGAAAGAGATTGAGAGACTGAAGCAAGAACTGAAAGAAAAAGGTTCAAGTCAATGTAATGCCCATGTGAAAGAGATTGAGCGGCTGAAGCGAAAACTAAAGACAAGAGACTTTGAAATCTCAACACAAGATAAAATCATAGCTGAACTGAAAGAGAAGTTGAAAGAAATGAAGAAGAGGAAGAAAAGCTGATGCTAACTCTTGCCTTTGGGACATGGTCATTTCCCAAACCATTCTTAGCTTTCTGAGATATGATGCTGCTCTACGACTAATGAAAAATTGGTCAGTTAATTGAGATATGATGCTGCTCTACGACTAATGAAAAATTGGTCAGTTAATTAACACTTTTATTGCTGTTTGGATCTGATCATTTAACTAGAATAGCAATTTCATTGCCTGATCAGATTACTTAAACTATTTTGATTCTGGCTAGCAGTTTGTAACATCATTTGTTATTTTGGAATCCTACATATTGGTTTGGGATGCTTACCAGCCCATGAGAGCTTTTTACTTGTAATCCAAGCAATGCGCCTCATTCTTTGATTAGAATCGTGAAAGGATTAAAAGATGATTTACAATGGGAAGAAAGGTTAAACTATCAGCATAAGGTTCAGGATCGTTATGGTTCCAATCTTCCGTTGTATTTCAATGATTGCCTCCTTTCTGTCCAAAAAAATTCCTCTAGTGTCTGAGCAATAAGGAAACACTAATTTCCCCAAGTTGTATTACTCGATGATGAAGATGGTTGCAGGTGAAAACAGAAGAAAATGAATGATGCCCTTTCTGATGCTGAAAGTATTAACGTTGTAAGTCCATTCACATTGAGCAACAAACGTCGATCTTGAAGTTCTAACAAATGGAATGGAAGAAAATCAAAGATTTCTTTGAATTATTCTGATTTGTGAGCAAGAATGCCTCACTGAATACAACTTAAGCACTGGAGAACCTGTGATATACCTCACTTCATAACCTTATACGTCACTCACTTTCATAATCTTCATCATCTCCGAAAGTAAAAACCGACGCGTCTGCGGCAATAGCCTTGATATCATTTTGCCCTCCTGACCCCAAATGAATGTCATCAGTAGTTGATTCCTTGGAGGCTTCGGTTCGTGAAGGTTGATGACCTTGAACTGATAACTGCTGAGTTCCATGGGTTAAGGTCCTCATTTCCTCCGTTGTCAAGTTAGGCGAATGCATGGGTTGAGTGGATCCAGTTCCAGAAGCAGCTACAGGATGTCTGACCTCAGAAGCTGCACCATCCTCTCCGTCACTGTCTGAGAACACATCATCTTCATTCTGTGATACTTGGTCAGAACTGGCACCTTTGTTGCCACTAGGAATTGGAGCATGGCTTGTACTAATTGGACCTTCGGATCCATTAACAGTAGACTCAACTTTTGACCTTGTTGGTAAAGTACCATGATAATCAATCATTATGACTTCAACCTGGAAACCTGGAGAAGGCAGTGTTCTCTGCATAGCAGAGCTGCAAATCACAAAAAGAATCCCAGAAGAATAGAGAAAACAGCACACGAAATCCTCTGTGCCGTTTATGGTGTTCCAACTCTGTGCCATTTAATTTATCCACACATTTATGTAAACTCCACATAAATGTGTAGATGAAATTTAATAGAACAGAGTAGGAATTGGATAACGGGAACAGAAGATTTGTTACTGAAAATAGGCATTGAACTTGCATAAATAAGACCATAAAATCTACAAGTTATAGGAGATCCAAAAACTGAACTACCAACCTTTTCAAAACCATCAAGATCAGAGGCATCCAAAAATGTTCTATTCTCGCTCATTGTTGTATTTAACCAACTGAACACCAGAAAAGACCAAATGGATAAGGTTATTTATTGCTGGAAATCATATAATGCAGAGTAAACATTGATCAGAAGGTTCCATTAAAGAGAAAAGCACCACATGAATTGATTAGAATAATCAGAGACATATTGCTAGTTAATTCAACCTAGCAACTGAAGTTTGGATTGAAAAACTAATTATTCAATACGAACCAGTAGAAATCTCCTTGGCGATCTTGAAAATGGATTTTGAAGTCCCCAACTAACTCTGTTAGGCCAGGCTCCCCTGGTAGAGCAAATACCGTAATCCCTTTCTTTGCTTTAAGCCAAAAGTCTTCTGGCTGAAAAGGCATATTTGGTACTTTTGGATCAGAGTATGGTACAAAAAGCAAAAGTGAGACGTTATGAACACAGAAACAATAAGAGTAGAAAGTTTTCTGGGAAATGGGTCGTACCATCAAATCCTTAGTTTTTGAATGCTTTCTTGTTGAGAACAAAATCCCTGTAGATGAGAAATATTCTGCCTTGAAATTTATGTCACACTCACAGCAATAAAAACTTTTATGTTTCTCACGGTAAAGAAAAATGTTACAAGTTTCTATGACAGAAAAGACAGAAGTATCATTAGTTCCACTCAATAACAGGTATCTTAATGAAACCCAAGGGAACTTCAGGGCTGTGCTGATGCATATTTGAATTCTGAGCTCTTATGATTACTACATGGTAAGATCCTGGAAGCCAGATACTTTTTAGAGAATCACTTACGAAAATGATTCTGGAATATAGATACCAATCTATGACTACGTAGAATCATAAACCTACCAGGTGTAATGGTTCCAGTAAGCAATAAAAGAGAACTCGTAAATACAAAGGGATGATCAGATTGCAGCGGGGCATTAAGCACTTACCATTATGGTTAGAGACGGTAATAGATGGCCGTATCCAATACGGACAGTTGTGAAGCCGCAACCCTCTAAGCATGCACCTATATTCTAACAATTTCAATAACTCCCAAAGCCAAGTCTACAAATTTTGAGAAAGACCGAAGTTTTACCTTCTTCCAGGCTGATTTTCTCCATTGAAGTATGTTAAGATGCGCTCAAAGTATTTGACATACCTCTGACCAAAGCAGAAAATAATTGCTTAATAGATTGATTTATGGAAGAAAATGAAGATCAACCCTTAAAATGATACAATACTAAAGAAATTCAAACATATGAAATGGACTAACAATCTGACTTGGAAGAACTAGAGCTTTCCCATCTAAACATCGTTTCTTATTGAAGTAATCAATGGCCTCTTCAGCTGTTGAGAAGAACTGCAGACGAAACACAGAACTTGAAAACATTGCTTCAGACGTGAGGGAAAATGCAAGTCTGAAATCACCCCTAATTGTTAATGAAATATTGAAAACATTTCACCTTCAGGAATAGAAGAAGGCTACATATCATTAAGCCTGTCCTGCCCATACCGGCTTTACAATGGACAGCAACCACATTCTCGATGTCTTGCTTTAACCATGAGTATGCACTATGGCAGAATGACGTGATAAGTTGAAGATTAGGACAGTTGTGATCCTCAAAGGGGAAGTTTGCCACCTGTGAATAAAGAAAATATTCATCAGAATATCATTTAAATTTAACCATAGCTTTTCTTGAGGGAGATTAGGAACATAATTGAACTTAGAATATTTTGCCTTCAGGTCTGGATATGGCAGAGAAATTTGTCAACAGAAATTATTTCAAGAACTTCTAAACATACTGATTTTTTCTTTGGGAATGAAGCTTAGAGAGACTTACCAGCTTTTTTTTTTTTAAAAAAAAAAGAGGATCAAGGAGAGAAAAAAAATGGTTAACAAATAACCAAACCAGAATGAACCTTTGCATTTAAAATTTTATTTGATCTTCAGATTTACCATAGCAATAACACTCAGATGTGTCTGCAGAAATCAATTCTGATACTAATACAAATGGAACAGAAAGTGTAGATGGAGGCCACACCTTCCCTCCAAATAGTGATGCGTCATATAATCGCTCTGAACAAAGATTATACACCTTGTACTTTCCCTTCACCAGAAAAAAAATTACCATGTCACTAACATGTACTAAACAGAAACCCCGATAAACATTCCTGATTGTTATACTGAGTAATTAGAACCACATAAAGCCATAGAATGGAAAGATGATAGTCCATTGTAAGAATACAAAAAGCCTAATCAATTAATTCGTTCTCTAGTATTTCAGATCCAGTAGTTCCCTTCATTGCCAGGACTGATCAACACTGCAATCATGGATTATAGAAGTCCTTGTGGACTGGCAACAAAAGCCACAATGCACTCAAAGCATTCCAGTTAAATTCTTCTCACTTCTTGTACGTTATTTCAAAGAGTATGCTGATATTAGCTTTGCTACTCGTCAAAGATGTAATGCACAGAATCAATAATTAAGCTTCTAAATTAGTTCTCACACTAAGCACAGTGCAAATATGAACTCCTATTTAGAAATTCATGGAAAAAGCCTCTTTTCTTCAAAAGAATCCAGGTACAATTGTACACTCAAATATTTCCAGCCTGTAAATTCAAAATGGAAAGTACCTTATGCTTAGTTTCAAAAAACTTTATCACTTCTTCCATGTGATTCCGATAAAAACCCTGCAAAAGATATTCAAGTAAGGGATTGGTTTTGATGCTATGCTAATCTTCACCAATTAAATTTGAAAGACTTAGATACATCAACTACCTCAAAGTACCCAAAAAGGCCAGAGCTAAAATCACCAGCAGGGAATCCCATAGCAATTATGTTCTCAGTTATATAAGCCATATCCAAGTCAAATCCTCCTTCCTGGGCATTGTGTTCAGAAGTCAGCAACAACAATTCCATAAAAAGAACTTTTAAAGCAGAGGGGAAAACTAAAATGCAACGCGTACAATTAAGAAATTCATTTCATCCACCAATGTGAATTATTGTGGGATATTGACAGAATCATGTAATATAGAAAAAGAAGACAATTAAAACAAAGGCATATTCCCTTCAGCGGAGACAAGCATTAAATTGGACTAGGCTACTGAGCAAAACCACCGAAGTTCCTTGTCAGAAACCAAAAAGCTCATTTACTATTACACTCAAGGTATAAGGGGAGAGAGAGAGACTCAAAAAGGATAAATTCAAGCAAAGATACCTGGTATCTACGCTTGTTTTGGGATACAACATGGCGTGCCTTGACCTGCATGGCATTGACAGCACTTCGAGATGAATCAACTAAACCTTTAGTAAATGACTCTAGAACACCAGTTTGTGTAGTTGCATTGCTCTTAGCAACGCCCTCTGATGTAGATGACACTGAAGGAAATTGAAAACCAAGGCGACTGGTGAAACGGGTAAATCGAGAAATTCCAAAACTTCCAGTGGGCGAGCCATCTGGCACTGTTGGCTGAGGGATATTTGAACTTCCATCGGGTAATGATGCACCTGAAGTTGATAATTCAGGTGCATTAGTATTTTGTGCATTAGGAGTGACCACAGAAGGCTCAGAATCAGCCTTCCTATCAGAAGGTTCAACCTTGGAAGCTTTGTCAGGAAGTTGGGAAGAGGAATCCACAGATTGAGAATCCATCATTTCTCCGTCAATCTTCCCCAGTCAGAGCCCAAGTTACAGATGATCACTGCAAGAAAGTAGATACTATGAAATGATAAACTGGCTCTAACCCAAAAACATATAATATCCAGTTATATACAAGAAACAGAATGTATTCAAGAATGTAAACCAGTAGCCAGGTATATAGATCTCCAACGTACTAGCTAGTTTTGTTGCAAGCAAGATGGTGGAGAATGAAAACATGGAGATCGTGTGACGATTGATTCGTGTAGGAGTTTAATCAGGCAAATTTGACTACAACATCATGAAAAAAGAGGAACTTTGGACAGGAACGCCATTTCCCAACATTTCTAATATCAATGTAGTATCCATCAACTCACAAACTTCTGTTTCTCTGCTTCAAAATTCGGTTTTGGAAAACCAACAGTAATAGCTATAGAAGGGCCTTGTTAAGCATAGATCGGAACTTGCACACAACAAAGGCAGAGATCTGACAGCAATTTAAAGATGAATAACGATAACTTACCTGATGTTTTGACGTTTGAGAGTCTCAGGTTGGATTTGGACAGAGTTTAGAGACACGAGACAGCATTGGATGAAATTACCAAGCTTCCTACTTTTACTGCAAATTTTAACTAAATTTAATTATTAATTAAAAACGTTAAACCTCCCATGTTTCATCCCATCTTCCGTGTCTTTATCTTTATTCATCACAAGATGGGCCTTTGAACTAATCAGACCGATAGCTTATCATCCATGGAAGTGCCCCATAAAGCCCATAAAAAGTCCCAATGTTGATCATGTGAGTACTATTTCCTAAACTCAAACCATCACCGTTGGATCATCGGCCGAAACGATACAAATACAAAGACGGAGACTCCGCCGCTCTTAGAAGTTGTAAGCACAAAGACAAAGACTACAAAGAATCAAAGAAAAAAAAAAGTCTCTTCCTTTTTTTGGGGCCCACAAATGGAGGAAGGACAACCTAGTACTGGTGGAGCCCTCGCCGGAGAAGATCTCTCCAACCTTTCATCGACCCCAGCCGCCGCCGTGTCACGGTGGACTTACTCCGTTTCCCGGTGGTATCAACACCTTCTCGACAAGTCAGTCCCTCACGTCCTCAACCGTTGGATCGCGTGCCTCATCGTAGCGCTTGTGTACTCCATACGGGTGTACTTCGTGGGGTTCTACATCGTAACCTACGCTCTGGGAATCTACCTCCTTAATCTCCTCATTGGCTTCTTGTCTCCTCAGATTGACCCGGAATTTGACGGGAGTAGCCGCGACGGACCCGTTTTACCTACCCGCGGATCCGACGAGTTCCGTCCCTTTGTCCGACGCCTCCCGGAATTCAAGTTCTGGTACGGTACTTTCTTTGAGTTTCTGGCAGTTTGCGGATTTTGAGGGTTGCTCGTTTAATTAATGTCAAATTAGGGTAAATCGAATTCGATTGTATTGAACTTTTTGGTATAGGCTATTTAATTGGACTTGGAGATACTACATTGGGGACAAATTTGATATCATGTGGTTACCAGAAACTGTGACAATAGGTTAAGGGTTCTTGAGAATGCGTATGCTTGCTGATTGCAAGATATATGCCCCCTGAATTGTAAGATGTGATGATTTTTGGAGTTTCACGAGATTGTTTCTGAAATGAAGAAACTATAAAGGAGTGCAATTGTTGGAGAGCATGTACACCATAGAATGTAGTTTAAAACAGTAGAAGCTAGCAAGAGACTGTTGATGTATCTAGGCATTTACGTTCTGGGATCTGTCAACTGATGCAGAAGTTGGAGTATTACTTTGTATGAATCTGTTTATGGCTTACTAGCTTACAAAGATTTAGGTACCACGTGATGGAAAAAAAATTGTAGAATTCAGTATCTGTTTTGTTTTACTTAGCTTACCCACTTTACGTAAGGACTGATCTCCCCCCCATCAAATTCACACCACAGAAGAAATACCCTCTTTTCTTAACCAAAGAGGATAATGTATATCTCTTGTGTGGCACGGTTTTGGATAATGTTTCTCTTTAGGAACGACCTTGACATTTGTATTTGTGATGACATATATGCTTGTTATTTTACTCGTGTGCTTCTCTTTGGATGATTTTCATCAACTGAAGTGCCTCTGTTTTCTCTTTCATGGAAGGTACTCTATCACAAAGGCTTTCTGCATTGCGTTTTTTATGACATTCTTTGATGTTTTTGATGTGCCTGTCTTCTGGCCAATACTTCTCTTCTATTGGGGGCTTCTGTTCATTCTCACTATGAGGAGACAGATAATGCACATGGTTAAGTATAAATATGTTCCATTCTCTATTGGCAAACAGGTACCATCTTTGTATCATCTTTTTGTTGTTTTATATTTCAATAACAAAATATTATACGAGATTAAATTTTTGTTGATTACTCTTCTTAACAGCGCTATGATGGAAAGAGAGGTGCTTCAAGCGACAGTACAAGCCTGCCCAGGGATTGAGTTTCTTAGGTATTTTAAGCCATAAAAAACAATATTTACCTTTTTTAAGTAATTCATCCACAAAATACTTTATTCTTCTCAGCATTTTTATGTTGACAGGTGGAGCATTTGAAGTCTGTGGGTGTTATGGATGTCATTTTGACCAGTGAACTAGGTGCTTTATATGACATTTCTCTGCCTCAGATTCACAGGCTTCACTTGGGACCCTTGCCCTGGCGCTGGTTGGAATTTAGCCTGATGCACCAAATTGGCAGTTCTCTTAAGAAGGTTTTCTGCAAAATGAGGCATGCTACCTCCTATTGCAGATGCTTTTATCTAGTGACTTCTCTTTGGGGAATTCTAGATGAGGGTGCAATAGGACCATGCTGAGTCTAGTTAGAAATTATTTTTCTTTAGTCTCCACCCTTGAAAAAATGTTAAGTCCGATAACAATGCATTTTAATTTAGATGAATGCCATTTTTTCTTTTCTTCTCCACTATGCCTCACCTTTTAGATATTCTTTACCAGAGCTCTATGGAAACTATTGCACTATAGTTATATGTCTCTTCTTGTTTTCTTGACAATAAACAAGTTCATGCAAGAATTCCACCAATCTGGGGTATTATTCTAAAGGGCCTCTATGATTAGTAACAATGGAATGAATGACCATTTGCAGAGATATAGTCAAATCAAATGCTTAGTGATATTATGGATTAAGAATTAGGTATTGCAGGATGCTGAGAACATCATACCGACATTTTGTTTGATTTGGGCTGTAGTTGTTATTGCGGTAATCGGTCAGACGATGCTTTCAAGTACTTCTTTTCTTGGTAGAATATATCATATTGTACTTATTTTTTGCGCATTTTAGGTCCCGACCTTTCCTCGATCGAGAGAATTGACTTTTTTTTCTTAATTGCCCACGAGAGAATTAATTTTTGCATCATGGGATGAAGACCCGAGAAGTATGCTGAAGGATGCTCGTATATTTATTAAAAATTTATGGAACCTTAATCCAAAAACCGAGGATCTCTTATTAAAGATAAACTTATCAAACGGTGAAATACTAAATTTTCATAAGAATCATAGAGGTTAATTCATATTTAAGACAACAAAAGGGGGATTTAGGAGTTCAAAATGTGAGAATTGATTGTTCAATCGAAACAACAAAAAACTGAAACTCAGGCAAGAACGAAGCATCTTGTTGGATACAGGTGTTGGCCTTGCTCAATTTCCGTAGTGTGGATGTTGGAAACAGGACGAGAACAGAAGCGGTTTTGTGTAGTGTGGAAGATGAAAACAGGACGAGAACAGGAGTGGTTTCACGGTGTAGTGCGGAAGTTGGAAGCAAGACGAGAACAGAAGTGCTTTTCACCGTGTGGTGCGAAATTTGGAAACAAGACGAGAACAGAAATGGTTTCAAAGTGTAGTGTGGAAGGTGGAAACAAGACGAACATAAGGGGTTTCATAGCGCTTCCTGAGAATCGCTCCATTACTTTAATCTCTTGCATGCTAAGTTATGCAATTGGATGTGATGTCCCTTTGCGTTAGTACCGGTTACAATTTGAGGTATAGATTATGCTGAGAATAGCATCGTGATCTTCTGTTATCAAACATTTCTTTAGATCATGTAATCTGGAAAACATTTTCGTATAGGGGCTTTTGAGTTGGGGGAAGGGTTACAGTATGATATACACACCAAAACAAGAAAAGAAATGGATAGATAAGAAGGAAAATAAGTCATAGTGGACTTTAAGAACGTGGCCTGTAATAAGCATAGACTCCATAGAAGGTTTGTGCAGAAGTAAGCAGCAGCAGCACAACAGCTGCAATAAATGAGATTATAGCCCAGGGATTGCTGAAGTATTTGTGTTTTAAAGTTGCTTTCCAAGCATTCCACTTGTGATTGTAATAGCTGTTCACATCAGCTGATAATTGGTAGAGGTAGCTGTCATTAATGTCGAAAACCACCTCTTGACAGAGCCGGTTAAAGAGATCTGCAACTTCAGCGTCACTTCCAAGCCAATGCTCAATTATGCCACAGTAATGGAGATATGCGACATCCTCGGGAGAGTTAATCAAGTTGTCCAAAAAGATCACGTAGGAGGTTATATCATTGCTGCAATCAAAATGGCACTGCTCAAATGCTATGAGGTTGAGAAAAAGCGACTTGGTACCATCATGAATCAAGAGTCTAGGAATCACGAGGACACCATTCTTGAATTTTATATCCCAGAATCGATCCGTCTTCCTCTTCTTGAATTTGATGCCAGCCTCCTTGAGCTCAGTTGCACAGTGGATCAACTGTTGCCGTCTTTTGTCTGCGACCCGACGATTATGTGACCATCTCTTCATCCATATCCTGGGCACAAGTTTTGGTCCTGTCCGCAAGAGACTTCTGCGAAAAACTTCAAGGCAATG
>JANIJH010000223.1:58745837-58764145 GCA_024520975.1 Erythroxylum areolatum | reverse complement strand
ATTCAGAAAAATAAAACTTGGGAATTAGTTGACAAACCCAAGGATAGAAAAATCATTGGAGTAAAGTGGGTGTTTCGGACAAAGCTTAACGCAGATAGCTCTATCAACAAATACAAAGCCAGGCTTGTCGTTAAAGGCTATGCTCAGATTTTTGGTGTTGATTACTCCGACACCTTTGCTCCTGTTGCTCGATTAGACACAATCAGAATGTTGCTAGCCATGGCAGTACAAAAAGGTTGGAAAGTTTTTCAATTAGATGTCAAATCTGCTTTTTTGAATGGTGTGTTGCAGGAGGAGATATATGTAGCGCAGCCGGCTGGTTTTGTGGTACAAGGTGAAGAAGATAAAGTTTACTTGCTAAAAAAGGCTCTTTACGGATTAAAACAGGCATCTAGAGCATGGTACAGCAGGATAGATGATCATTTACAGAGTTTGGGCTTCATTAAAAGCTTATCAGAGGCCACTCTTTATGTTAAACGTAATGACAATGATGTTCTTGTTGTATCACTTTATGTTGATGATCTCTTGGTGACAGGAAACAATGGTTTGCTGGTTGAGGAATTCAAACAGGAGATGAATCAAGTTTTTGATATGACAGATCTTGGTCTCATGACTTATTTTCTTGGGATGGAAATCAAACAAAGTCATAATGAAGTATTCATCTGCCAGAAAAAATATGCGAAAGAAATTTTGAAGAAATTTCAGATGGAGGAGTGTAGAGCAGTAAGCACACCAATGAATCAAAAGGAGAAGTTGAGTAAGGAAGATGGAGTTGATAAAGTTAATGAAGGCTATTATAGAAGCCTGATTGGTTGCCTCATGTACCTCACTTCAACAAGGCCTGACATCTTATTTGTTGTAAGTTTCTTATCTCGATTTATGCATTGTGCTAGTGAGTTGCATTTAACTGCAGCAAAAAGGGTGTTAAGGTATATCAAAGGTACAGTTGATTATGGTGTCAAGTTTGAAAAATGCAAAAATTTCAAGTTATGTGGATTTTCGGATAGTGATTGGGCTGGTTCAGTTGATGACATGAAAAGTACATCAGGATATCGTTTCAGTTTTAGTTCAAGTGTTTTCTCATGGTGTTCAAAAAAACAAGAGATTATTGCACAATCCACAGCAAAAACTGAATTTATTGCAGCAACAGCAGCTGTCAATCAAGCTTTATAGCTGAAAAAGCTTTTGTGTGATCTGAATATGATGCAAGAGAATTGTACAGAGATTTTTGTTGACAATCAAGCTGCAATTGCAATTTCTCACAATCCTGTGTTTCATGGGAAGACAAAGCATTTCAATATCAAGCTATTCTTCTTAAGAGATGTGCAACAAAATGGAGATGCAACTCTGGTCTACTGCAAATCCGAAGATCAGTTAGCAGACCTGTTCACAAAACCACTTCCAGTCAACAAGTTTGAATTTCTAAGGCACAAGATTGGAGTTTACAGTGCCAAAAGCAAGGAGGAGTGTTAGATATTTGCTTATTGGGACTTTAAACTATCACGTGATTCTCATGTGTTATTTATTTATTTATTCAAGTCTTTATTTATTCAAGGTCTTATCTCTTTGTGATTCTCATGTGTTATTTATTTATTTATTCAAGTCTTTATTTATTCAAGGTCTTATCTCTTTGGGGGCAAAACAGAGTAGACCAAGTCTTTAGGATCTGTAAACGTGCTCTCAAGCACTACTTCAGTTGCTATTTTTCTAATTGTGTTAGAGTCGATTTCTACTTTTCTGTTGATCTCAGTAGTATAAATGTAGAAGTTATTCATGAATAATATTATCCCTTTGCATAACAAGTTCTCTTCTCGTTCATCTTCATATTTTTCTCTGTTCTCTCTCTTAAAAGCGTTGAATCTTTTTCTGTTTTTTATCCTTTAACTCCAACAATTCTAATTGATTTTTCACTGTGCGTATAATTATGGGATTTTATAGAAATTGTTTCCACCCCTTCTTCAGCCAACCACTATTAAGAAGATCATCATGTATTAAAAAGGCTTTTTGATGAATATTACAAGACCTCATTGTGTGATCATCAGAAACCAGAATGCCACTCATCCCCAACGGGTAAACTAGGATAAGGGAAAACAAACATTGAGACTCAGGACAGGATTGAAAAACTCAGATGCCCATATCACCTTTTTTTAATTGCAAAGGATGCGTTCCACCTGATACGATCTTGGGATTTTTGCCTTTTCTTTTACATTTGACATTGAAGAATTGGAATCGCATTTTTCACAGCAGTAGAAGTCTTGGAAATTGTTGGCCAAAGCTTCAGTGCTGCGCAGAATGACTTGCTGAAACCTGCGGATCCACCAATTTGGACTCCGGTTTTCTGTTACTTCGAGACCTTCTTGATCGGGATGATCGAGATTTTGTAGAATGTTTAGTGGGATGGTCTTGGTCGTCAACTACAAACTTCTCGTTGGAGGGGAGCTCAGGAGGAGTATCTGGCCACGGTGTTCGTTTAGAAGGTACGCTGACGTCCAAAGGTGGATCAATTACCCATCTGAAGGCAGGGTAGAGTACAAGGGTAAGCGTCTTTGGCAGCTAAACCATTTGAAACCAAGTAAATGGAAACAAAATTGAGGATATTATACAAATATATAACATTATCTGGAAATACTGTAATATTGAAAACTCATCCGTCAGCTGTAAAAGAGAAATCCACATACTCAAAACTTGAGTACACGTGACCACCAACGCCTTGTGCCAGTATCATAATTCAAAACAATAAGCAATGAAAAGAGAACACCTAGAATTGCTCAGGCTTATGTCATTATATAATCATGCCTGGTACATTCGTTTTGGTACTTTGAACAAGCAACACTTGAATTTGAGATTATGACCTGAAAATCTGAGGAAAACTTTAAGCCTAAACTCAATTTAGTCACAAATATTGACCTAAGACAAACTGATGCTTGATTAGTTCAATTAATTTATAGGCCTAACAAACGAGATTCCCATAAGCTACTCAACACATGTATTTGCAAGAAAACCACCAAAACCGAGATGGTTAATTTCAAGAAAGGCCAGCATATAATATCATTATCCTTACATTAATGGAAGTTGTTCAGACATCGGTTATGGAGCCAATTTATTGCCTCAGCATAGAGCTTCAGGAGCCCGAATAATTGTGAAAACTTTCCCAAAATATAACACAAGGGACTCACGCATTCCTGAATTGGTGTAGAATAAGTACAGGGAACAGGCAACAAGTCTTTTACGGTTTTACCTCTAATGCTTTCATATACTTCTCTACCAGTACTTTTCACCCCTCGTCGACAACCTCTCCCGGGAGAGAGAGCAGACAATGATAATCAAAATGCATTTAAAAGATCAGGCAACACAGTATCACTCTATAAATTGATGATGGTTACCATCGGTGGCATTAAGTCATTTATAACTCTCAACAAACTTAGATCTGTACTCAATTTGTTAGGTAAAAGAATAAACATCTCCTACTTGTATGCAACGATAATATGATTGTCCAGCAGGCTAAGTTCTTATTTTCTTATCAAAACTAGAACTCAGTAGTTTACTTCTCTAGATGAATAGGACTCAATAGTTCGGTTCTCTAGATGAGACTATTAATTTAAGGTTGTATAGCATAATCTCATTATATGACTAAGAAAACGAAATCATAACATTAATATTTGATAGAACGAAGTGATACATGAATAACTGTTCTGAGAACTTCAATGAAGTATGCTTCATTAGGAATGACAACATACCATCAATAGACATGTCATCGCTTATAACAATTAACAAACAAAGCGTAAAAGCAGGGAGATGTTGCTTGAAGCACTCAAACAGTAACTCAATGATTCAAGTGACCCTATGAATTCGAAGGTTTAAGTTTATCCAACTCTTTGCCACAGTGTAAATCAAAAACAGCAGATTCAGAGTGAAAAGTAGAAGAATGATAAACCATAAAGGAAGATAACAACATTTAAGGACAAAAAGCTTACCCTGGAGGGAATTTGCTGTCAGCACGAGCTTCTACACGAAGCCACCAGAGCAAAATTTGACGGCCACAGCTGCCAAGTGGCTCTACCACTGAGGGTTCCTTGAGCAGAGACAGAGGACTTTCTAAATCATCATCAACAGAATCCAGATCCTTAATCCAATTTGGCTTATCATCAGCATCCTTCCAAAGCAATCTAGAATTCAAAACAAACCCTGCCCACTCAAACTTCCTAGGCAAGACCGTTGCCCTATCATCAATATAAACTGCAACTTTTCCTCCAAATGGTACTGTGTTAAATGTGTGCCAACCAGCAAACTTGTAAGATGCATTACAGGCCGGACCTTGAAAAGGCATTTCAGGCTTCTCCTCTTCCTTCTTTAGCATACTCAATGATGACTCCTCAGCACCACCCGACTGAATTAGAATCCCAATGGAAACAGCACCAAACCACTTCGCATTTTGGATCTCATCAAAAAGCTCCATACTATGCATATTACTATCATCAGCAAACACTACTAGTCCATCCAGCTTCTGCTCCCTCACAACTCTGCTCCACCAAACACATAGCCAACAATCAAATACACACTCTAACCAACAAAGCAATACAATACACACACCTTCCTATATTCAAAATAATCACAGTTAAGCAAGCAAAGCGAAGATAGCTTTACCTCAGAGCACGAACTCGCATTTTAGCCTCCAATTTATGGCGTCCCTCCCAAGTATTCGGCATTTTTTCACTTAAACCAACATGAATTGTCTTAACTCCTGATTTAGCAATGATGGAAGCAGTTTCATTGCTAACTCCACCAGCTTCCACAACGATCCAAACAACATCATAAGGAACAAGCATGAGCGAGTGCATAACACCTGTTATATGCAGTGTCTGAAATGTCCGTACATAGGTCGGCGTGACTGCGATGACAGTCCTAGGATTCTTCACACCAAATTGAGCCCTCTGCTCTCTCTGAACTCTCTCTATTATCTGGTGAGCCTTCATGACCTCCTTCGCGTCCGGGTGGGGCCACGGACGGATCCGGATCCCGTGACGCCCGACGGCCACTCTGGAGCTCACCGTCCTGTTGAGCGCCGGAAGACGCACATCATCAGCAAGATGCGGAGGCGCAACGGCAAGGTCGGAACCGAAGCTGGAGGACGCGAGCTGGCGAAACGGCGCAGCATAGAAGTAGGAGTTAGATGGCGAAGTGGAAAAGAGAATGAGGAAGACTAAGCGAGAGAAACGGAAGCCGAGTAGGAGAGAAACAAGGCAGCAAATGCCGTGCAGGACAAGCCAGAACACGGTCGTCGGGGATTTGATCCCGCCGCCTTCCGATGAAGGGTCAACCAGCGGCGCCGATCCTCTGAAGCTGTTGCTCCGCCTGCTCATGTAGCTCTGCTGAAGCGCCGACAGCTTCATCATCTCTCTCTGTCTCTGTGAAGCCTTTGTTGAAGTGAGTATTTGATTTAGTTGAGTTAGCTGTGTTGGTGAGCAGTTAGTTTCTGGAAATGTATGGTTTAATCAAAACCATTACTTACAAAGTACGGCCACTTTTCTTCTTCTTCTTCGGCTTGTTCTTGTCTCGCCTACGGACCAGAGACAGCGGAGATAGGGACATTGGTTCTGAAATTTAGGAACGGGACATAATTTTTTTTCCGGAAAATAATTTCTTAGATTATTTATTGCAAACATATATATAAGTGTCTGGCAAATAACTTATAAGTTATTTTTTAACTTAATGACTAAATTTTAACTTTTTGATTATTTTAAAAAATTATTTTAAACCCTAATAAATATGATATATTTCAATGCATCTTTCATATTAAATTAGAATTTAATGTTGGATTATTATTATTATTATTATTAAAGTTATAAACTTAACTTTTGTAAAATTAAATATCAAAATTTAAATTCTTATAAGAATATTCAACGAAATAATAAGAAGTATAATATTCATGCCCTTATAATTTAAAAAAATTACATCCTCGTAAATCATTTTACACATTAATTGATAATATTAAATAGTTAATTTTATCAAATATTTTTAATAAATAGCTGATATTATTCGTTAATCAAATTAGTTGATATAATCAGCTATTAATTAACCGCCGATACAATAAGCTCTTGACCAACAAGGCCATTATGTCTTTTCTTTTATTTAGTGTTTGAGTTCAACCCACTTCTCTTTTTCTGTATAGATTTTTATTTTCTATTTTGAAAGAGTACGAATTTTTAATGTGATTATATTTTTACTATTAGTGTAATTATATACTAAATAAAATTAAAAATAAATTAATTTTGATTAATTATATTTATTTAAGCTCTCCTATAATATTTATTAAATAATTTAAATTTTTAACGAATATTTATTATTAAATCAAATTTTATTTAGGATATTTAAATTGAATTATATCATTAATGCTTATTAAATTAATTTAATAACAACAATGAAATAAAATAAAAATATATAATTTATTAATAATTAATATATTAAATAATTAAATAATATATATTTAATTGATACTAAATCAAATTATAAAAAAAGAAACAGAAAATAAAAATTCTTTATTTTTTAAATTTTTGAAAAAAATTTAATGTTAATTTATTTAAAAATCTCTTTTTTGATTTAATCATAAATTTATTAAATATTATTTACATAACGATTTAATATAATTCAATCTTATAGTTCAATGCTATAATTCAAACGATTAAATATTATGTACAAGCCTTTGGTCAGCATATGATATTGACTTCAATGTTATGTAGTTCACGAAATGGGCGGTAGAGTAAGAAAGAGAGAAGCAGTTTGGTGAGTTTGGTGACCTGATTAGCCTGACTCTTGACCGTTCCCTTACGTCGTTTCATTGATTCCTTCAGATTGTGGCCAAACTCACAAGCTTCCCTTCCAAGCCTCCCAACTTCTTCTAAACTACCTTTATGTTATGATCTGAATTTAGCGTATGCATTATTATATACCGAAGCAAATATGAGACATGCGGATCGAGTTGGTACTAAAAAAGATTGCGTGTGTGATACGACGGTTCGTGTTAAAACCTAATCAATAAGATTTGGTTGTAGCGACATTGAATTACATCTTCGTGACCAAATCTTGGGTATAGCCGAAATTAAGCCCAATAGCCCAAATATGTTAGCAGATTTATCAGCATCTTTAATTATTTTGGGCCGAGCTAGGTCAACCTGGGCCCAAGATTATCATGTACACACTTTAAAGCCTCAGGACATACTTGTGATGTTGCATGTAATAAATCTTGTTAAGAAGCTCCAAGTGATCGTTTATATCCAATTCATCACTTGAGTTTTAGAAGACGATCATAACTCTCTGCGTACAAATCTTACCTATGCTCCAAATAAATGATGTCAAATTAAATGTTTTTCTCCAACTGTTTTCGACCAATTTTTAATTTAAAATTATTAAAGTAAAATTTAAATTCAGTACACAAAACTCTCCACTTTATAAACGTCGAAGAAAGATTATCAATTGGTTCATATGACTTGATCCAATGACATTTCAATTGTAAAAGAATAACTTTATAAGTTGCTTCAAATCTCTCTCCCTCTCTCTCTGGTTAAAGTTAACTAAACTAAATTGATTAGCTTGTGGAAAGTGAAATGGTTTAGGCAGGCAAGCCAAACTCTTCTAGTGAAATGACTTTGGTTGTTTCGACAATTTCGATTTGTGCATGTGCTAAACCCATGTGAAGTTTCAATCTTCCAATTTGTTGCACGTGCCATCAAATATAGTAAGCAAAGACATGTTGACTCTCAATCTTCGTACAAGTTGTCCAAATTAAATTCTATTTGGTAGTTGAATTGGTGGAGTCGGGAGTATGAGATCAAAGGTTCTATATTTAATTTCTCTTATTTACGTTCTTTCGATCAAGTCTGTCTTACATGATTTGCCTATTATAAAGTACCCGATTGATATAATTTACAGATTATTGCGTCAATTTAAAGATCTACTCAGTGCACATCCAAATGATAACGATTATACGTTCTTTTGTTTAAAAAAAACTTATCAACATCTTTAATTTTTTTTAATACTCTAAATTAATGCATGTTTATTTAGTTGAGGATGATGTGCCAAACCAAATGGCCAATTTAATTAGGTAACTGATTACTAAAATATTTAAAATTGACAAAAATTGAATTGATATATAACTCATCTTTTTTTCGATGGATATAGCAATAAAATTTTGTTATTGTCGTATATACATATAAGTCTACTAAAAATAGCTTCTTTATTTTATAAGAATAAGGTTATGTATTATTATTTTTTTTAAATTTTATTTTATTGTAAAAATTTGAACTGAGATAATGATGATAACAATAAT
Organism: Erythroxylum areolatum; assembly: GCA_024520975.1. Taxonomy (NCBI): domain Eukaryota; kingdom Viridiplantae; phylum Streptophyta; class Magnoliopsida; order Malpighiales; family Erythroxylaceae; genus Erythroxylum; species Erythroxylum areolatum. Next base: position 58,755,822 of record JANIJH010000223.1, on the reverse strand, counting down.
AATGCAAATGTTGTTAGATTTAAAAAAAAAAACCAAATAATCGCAATTATTAGCTTTTAACAGGTAAATCTCCGAATTAATTCAACAGGCTGTTGCTTACAAGGCAGGTAAAAGAATCTCAAATCCAGAATTGTAGATCTTAAAGTGGCAGGTTAATGAGGCACAGGTTCCCACGAAAGTACGTAGTGCACCACTAGGTGTATGCATAGCTTTGGAAGTGACGGGTCACGTCCGTTGAAAACTTATTCATTTGGGGTTGACAAAAAGTCATACTAATGATTCTAAATTCGTTTTCTTTGCTAGTCTCAATCCATTCCCACTTATGTCCTTATTATATATTTAAATAGAATAAAGAAATAATTAGCTGGTCACTGCTAGTGCTAGGCTTTTTCTGAATAAGAAAGTGAGAGAGAATTAGATTAGTGGTAATGGTCAAAAACTAAGTTGAATGTTTGCTGAATACAAACAACCGTCCAAATGGTCTGTCGGAAGAAAATAACAACTAAATGGGGTCAATTTTACGGTGATATTTTATCTTTTTTTAATACAAAAAGAAGTATTCAAAGGAAACAAATAATTCAAAATAAAAATATATTTAGTTTGCTCCAATCAAAAGTTAAACCGGTAAGATAAGAAATTAAAGGTTTAAAATGTTTAATCTGTATTAGATACTTATAAAATTGACTAAATATTAAATAAAATTAAATAATTTAAAATATGATTAAAATAAATTTGTTATCTATTAAAGAATTAAAATTTAATTAAAATATATTATTAAATTATTTTTTATTTATAAAAATTTATTAATTTATAAAAATTAACTGATTAATTAATAAATTATTTTTACCTTATTCGTTACGAAAATTTTTATTTGAATTGAAGTTTCAAACATATAAGGTCAGGTGCATAGATAGGAACATCCCATGTTGTATGGTTTTAAAAGATGTCTACTTTAAATGAAACCATACGTGTAATGCTCGAACCGTTCTATCTAAGATTAGTTTCTTGTGATAAAACGTGATTAGATTGTTATCAAATGATATCTACTTTTTCATGTTCGTTGCATCTTGTTCCAAAGATTAAGGTGTGAGCGCGAGTTAGAGCACGAAAGGGTCCCGGGCCTGTCAAGTCATACATCCAACTCTATACAGCATCAAAGATCGTGAGTTTTAAAATTTGGATTAATTAAATAAAAATAAAATAATTTTTAAACACTTGAAAATGACAACAATTAGATTGAATTGGATTTATCATTAGTCTTACTTAAATTTAATTGAATTAATTAAAATATTTTTAAAATAAAAAATAAATTATTTTAAAATATAAACACAACGTTCCTTATTATACAAGACTTTTCGTTTTACGAAATTCGGAGAAGATCGTCAATATAAGTAATTTCTCTTATATATTTTTTTATAAAATAATTATTTTCGTGACTTAAGTTTGTGACATTTTGGTTGAGTAATTTTACTAATTACTTCAAGGCTAACCCTAATTTTTTTTTGAGATTTATCAAAGTCTTAAACCTAAAATTTAATTAATTAATTTCAATTAATGTTAATAAATTAAATGAACAGGCGCGTAGAGGTACGCGTGTGAAACTCGAGGAGGCACGGGGAAGGCCACGAAGGCACGAAACAAATGTGAAAGAAAACTTGTGGAAATTGTATTTAGAAACGTCAACTATATTGGAGTGGCGTCAACCCTCTTCCCTCTGTTACCATCCCATCAGACGGCTCAGAGTTCAAGATGTCATTTTCAGATTTGACGTGATCTCCTCCAAGTTGACCCCACACGTTTCACCCTGGACCAACCCACTGATCAGAGGCGACAACTGTCCTCCTTTTAAAAAATAATTATACATTTTAAAAAGTCAAAGTAGCTGTATTTTAATTTTAGATTAATTAAAAAATTCTGGTCATTTTTAAAATTATAACACAAATAAAAAAATGATAACAAAATATTCAAAATATTAATTTTTTAATTATAACCTAACGTTAATGTCTTCGTTAAATTTACTAGCCTAAGTCATAGTACATAACCTTGATAATCTCATGTTTTGATTTCAATTTTTTTTCTTTATTTTCAATTTGTTTTCTTAATAATTTCACCCTTTAATTTTCATATTATAAAACTCGAGCTGAAAATAAAAAGCTTGTTGATGTAATATGTTACAATGCAAGAATAATTTGAAAATTCAAAATAACAAATAGAAAAATAAAAGGCTGAAGGTGTCAGAAGAACAAACAAATAACAAAAAACTAAGATTGCGTATGTTGATTTAAGAACTTCATTTAACGACGACGTTATTTCATTAATCTTTATTTGTTATATTAATTTTAAAATCCATATAATAATTATAAAATTGAACATAATTTGAGATTTTTTAATTATCCTTTAATTTTTATACCTATGGAGCAAATAATAATTAGATTAATTTCTTATATACTAAAATATACAAACCCCTTTTAATTAAAATATTTTAATAATTATTAAAATCAGATGTAAAAAATTACCAAACTAAAAAGAGAAAAAGTGGGATTGTGGTTGGACGATCTGATCAGTCGTACCAACACTTTGACGGCAAATGCTAAGTCAAGTCATTGAGGTACTTGACAAATAGGGTATCTGTAGCCGATGCCATCATTTTGACCACTCTTCTCTCTCACGCCTCCTGCCCTTTATCAACAACCAAACTCTCGTCTTCTTCACATCTCCTTCCTCTCTCTTTCTCTTTGCTAACTGCTTCTAGTCATGGCCGTAGACCTCATACTCGGATGTAGGAATGATGGTTTTGCAGTTAAAATGGAAGAGACCGCTGTCAAGGAAGCCGCTTCTGGTCTCCAGAGTGTTAATAAGCTTATAAGGTTGTTGTCCCAGGAAAACCAAGACAAGAATAGCCATCATTCGTCTTCTTCTTCTAGCTCCAGATCATCCATGGACATAGAAATTGATTGCAAGGCTGTTGCTGATGTAGCTGTTTCTAAGTTCAAGCGAGTTATTTCTCTTCTTGGTCGAACCAGAACTGGCCATGCTCGCTTTAGGAGAGCCCCTGTGCTCGCTACTACTGCTCCTACAAGTACTGTAAGTAAAACCAGAGAAAATCAAGTTTCTGAAACCTATAATTTCTGTGACACGCCCGTTCAACAGATCGCTCCCCTGTTCCCTACCAGTCATCCCCATGAATATCCTCCGTTGATGCCCAAAAATGGAGTCTTTGATACGAAAGACTCTGCTGCTACTGTCAAATTTACGTATTCCTCTGTTGGGAACCCCTTGTCTTCGTTGACCGGTGATACCGACAGTAAACAACCATCATCTTCGTCAGCTTTTCAGATTTCCAATCTGTCACAGGTTTCTAATTCTGTTGGAAAGCCTCCCCTGTCTACTTCTTTGAAGAGGAAGTGTAGCTCTGAAAATTTAGGCTCCGGCAAGTGTGGATATTCTGATTGGTGTCATTGCTCCAACAAGAGGTAACTCTCTGAGCATATACTGCTAGATTTCACTTTCTCATAAGTTTCTTCTTATTTGAAGGCTTTGAGTTCAGTATGGAATTGAATCTTTTGTGGATAATTTTGCAGCAGAAAGATGAAAACAAAGAGAGTGGTGAGGGTTCCAGCGATTAGCTTGAAGATGGCTGATATTCCACCAGATGATTACTCTTGGCGAAAGTACGGACAAAAACCCATTAAAGGGTCTCCGCATCCAAGGTAAGTAATCAACTATTGCACAACAATTGTCTCTGTTCTGACTCTTTCACCATCTTCAATAAAAAGGTCCACAGCTAACAGTTGTATGCTCTGTTGAACAGAGGCTACTACAAGTGCAGCAGCGTAAGAGGGTGCCCAGCTCGCAAACATGTGGAAAGAGCTTTGGACGATCCATCGATGCTAGTTGTTACCTACGAAGGAGAGCACAACCACGCTCTATCTCTTGCTGACACGTCCAATCTCATACTAGAATCCTCCTAGACCACAGCAACCATCATTTTACCCATAGAATCCTGATTATGTTCTTTTATATAGTGAAACCAAATAGTATCGGGCTATCAGCAGTAGGTTTTAGTGACTTTAAGTACAGCATGAGCTTTGAACTCCTGCTAATTTCCATCTTGTCTCGAAGGAGATGATTAGCGGGTTCAACCTCATTTACCTGTAAAATATCAATGAACCCATTTGTTTGTTATTTAACTTGTAACAAAGCAGAGAAACGTTGTGGATTTGTTTATGGATTTCGATTCAAACAAAGTGGTGTTTGGGTGTTGGGTAGTCTACTTTCATATGTTTATCAATCCTCTCATGTGTTGTTCTCTTCTCTGTCTTTTAAGTACCTGTTTGTGCATTAATCGATTAAAGTAGATAAGAAACAAGAAACATTAGAGGTGAGAAAAGGTTGTGGTCAAAAACTGTAGCATGGAAGTTGACGGGCGTGAGGATGTGTCGTGTGTATTGAAAGGTTGACTATGGAGAAAGAGGGTGGAAGTTTCCAGCTGGGTCGGCCATTAAATTCCGAAGTAAGCAACATTAGTTTAAGTTGAGAGATTGGGCGGTGGTTGGTTGGGGTGTGGGGCTTGGAAAAAGAAAAGGACATGCACAAGTGGGAAAGCAAAATGGGCAAAAGTCAAAATGGGTGGGTGGAGGAGAAGGAGGAGGAGGAGACCCTCTGCTCTGCAATAATGGTTTTACCCAAGGGCTAGAGTTAAGACTACATACATATGATTTCTCATTGCCTTTGGCTTAACGTCAACGTCACTATTCCAAGCTATGGTCCTCAAAAGTCTAGACCATTAATGCCGACTCATCCTCCGCTCCCACACACATGCCGTGCTGGTTGTAAAAGTTCTCTTAACATAGTTTAGCGAGAGATTTAGCACCCTCAAACAATTGACCATTTTGTTAATTAATCTGTTATTGGTGTTAAATTAATAAATTTTTATAGACTAAAACAAATAAATTAATTTTTTTAATTAAATTTTAAATTTTTTGAATAAATTATTTTTTTAATTAAATTTTAAATTTTTAGATAGATAAGGAGTAATCTTTTTAAATTATATTTCAAAATCTTTGATTTTATTTAATCATTAACCAAATATATGATAGTCTAATATGATTTAACTTTTTAAATATTAAATCTCTTATCTTATCAGTTTAGCTTTTAATCCAGTTTTTAAAATATTACTTTAAACATATGACCAATATTTTAAAAACCGGATCAGACATCGAACCGATTGAAGGAAAGGTTTAAGATTTAGAGGTTCAATCAATAATGAACCGCCATAAAACCGGTATATAATAAATAAGAAGTAAAAATTATAAGAATAAGTAAAAATAAAATATTTTATTGAAATAAAAATACACCAATATCTATTATTATATAATGAATTAATAATAAATAAATAAAAGTCTAATATAAATATTAAAATATCAATAAAAATCAAAATTGTATTTCTGAAGGAAGTTGCATCTCATCATCGTCAAAAGCTCCAAGTTCTTCAATGTTATCCAAAGATTCATAAATTACGTTTTCATTTAAAGTATTAGCATCAACTTCTCCTACTGCATTAAAATAAATTACAAATTAGTAATGTATGAAATTATTCTCAATTGTAAACTGGTAATACAATAAAATTTTAACTTAAATATGATCAAAATAAGATATGAACTGACCATCAGTAGATGTTCTTAATTCATTCATTGTGACAAATACATTTTCTTCATAAATCATCTTTTCAAGTTCATTATAATCAAGATCAGGCGATGGTTCTTCTTCTTCAATCAAAAAATCAGTATGTTCAATATAATCAATATCAACTGGATCATATGTTCTCTTCTTACTAAACGATCTGAATACATAAATGAGAAATTATAAAATCAATAATAAAAATAAAATTATTGAAATAAAAACAAAACTATAAAATAGTAAAATACTTGTTCTTCATTCTTAGATTATAAGTAACATAAACAAGGTCATTAAGTCTTTGATGTTCCAAACGATTTATTTCTTTCTATGAATACATTCAAAAACACTTCAATTACGTTCACAACCTGATGCAGAAGCTGTTTGACTAAGTAACCTAATAGCGAGTTTTCTTACTGTTGGAGCACTATCACCAAATAATCTCCATCAATCATCTGTATTTTAAATTAATAGTTATGATAAAAAATATATATTATTAATAATTAAATAATGAATTAAAAATATAAAACTTACCTGGCTGCATTTTGTTCAACATAAATTCTCTCTTTGCTAATGATCTAGCAAAATTCTCTAAACCTTTACGACACAATTTTATTTCATTTATCGCTTGTGATTGTTCTTCAATAGAGAAAATACCTTTGCATTCAATCACATCAAACAAATCACTCATAATATTAATTTTATGTTCTTCTCCACTATATAAGCAATAAGGATTGAGAAAATAAGCTGCTAAGTAGATCCTTTGAGTAAGATGCTTATCCCATCGTCGATCAGTAATATCTATATAAGGCTTGTATAATCTCTCACTCCCTTTAAAAAGATCTATAATTGTTTTGCGAGCTCTATACATACCATCATATATATACCCCAAAGATGGCTTCTCATCTGAGTCAACAATCCTCAACATCCTTATAAGCGGAGCCACAATCTTCACAATGATCAAGCAAGCATCCCAAAATTTATTATCTAAAATAATAGCACAAACTTCTTTTCCTTTTTCACTCTTTGATAATTTATGATTTGAAAAGTATTTACTTGTCACTAAATTTTGAAGTAGTTGCTTATGTTTATAAACACTTTTCAAAGTAATAAATATAGTTGCAAATCTGGTAGCAGCGGGATAAACGATCTCAACCCAATCTTCTTGTTTTCTTAACCAAGACAAAAAAGTGACATGATTATACACAAAAATTGTGATATTAGATACGCGTGAAGCAAGACTAGAAATATGGCCCGTACCACCAATATCCTTTAAAATAAGATTTATACAATGAGCAGCGCATGGAGACCAATAAATATACCCATACTTTGATTGTAATAAGTATCTAGCTGATACATAATTTGTTGCATTATCTGTAACAAAATGCACAACATTCTTTGGTCCAATCCACTCGACAATTTCAGAGAATAATTCAGATAAAGCTTTAGCATTTTTTACCATGTCAGAAGCATCAACAAACTTGATAAAAGTTGCTCCAATATTACAATAAACCAAGAAATTAATCAAGGTTCTTTGTTTTTGATCAGTCCACACATCTGCCATAATAGTGCATCCTGTTGATCCCCAACTAGATTTATATGTATCCACAATTAACTGACATTCCCTTTTTAAATCTTGAAGCAAAGGCACACGCAACTCATAAGAAGATGGTACCTTAAATCCTGGACTTATTACTGTTGTAGCATCAATTGCTTCTTGAAAATATGGTGAATTTAAAGCATTTAAAGGAATACATGAATGATAGAACCATCTAGCCCATGCTCTTTTACATCGTAAAACAACATTCTTATCAACCATAAAACTTTTTAGATTAGGTTGAGAACCAGGAGTAGTTCTTGGAGAAAAATAAAAATCTATGTCAATAATAGTTTTTCTTTTTCCTTTATCTAATACTTGTGGTGTTTCATCATCTTCAAAAGATATATCATGAGTCTCTTTATTTTCCTTTTTTTTAACTTGTTGCAGCAAATATTTTCCAATCATATCACGTATATCAAGTGGTACTTTTTTGTAAGAAGAAATATTACCCTTAACACCAGCAAGATGTTCTTTCTTTCTAAAAATTCCTTCCCTTTAAATATTCTACCGCAAAACATACTGTTATATTGGATATTCACATCAGATGCTTGAGAAGAAGAAAAAAAATTCCATGCTGGATCGGACTTACCATGAGTAGAGGATGGTTTCATATTCTCCATTATGATTTAACCTAAAAAGCATTAAAAAAATTATTGGGTATACTATCAGGAAAAAAGTTTACAACTTAAATAATTCTCATTATCAATTGTAATAAAGAAGACGAACAACAATAGAATGGATATACAAAAGACCAACAAATATTACTCACTTACTAAACTTTGCTCCAGTAATTGCTCCACATTAAATAGCCTAACTGAAATATTGCTAGTTTTCAATTTTGGTGCTTTAGATCAACAAATTGAATAGTTGAAAGACTATATATATAACTCAACTATCAAAACCAGAAATTGATACGAAATAGAGTTCTAAATATTACATAAATTGATATGAAATAAAGTTCTAAATATTACAGAAATTGATATGAAATAAAGTTCTAAATGTTACAAAAATTGATATGAAATAGAATTCTAAATGTATCATAAATTTATATGAAATAGAGTTTTAAATGCTACAAAAATTGATATGAATTAGAGTTCTAAATATTACAAAACTTTTCACTACCAGAAATTGATATGAATTAGAGTTCTAAATATTACAAAACTTTTCACTACCAGAAATTGATATGAATAGAGTTCTAAATATTACCTATCAAATTTTCTTAAATAAACTTTGTGATTAATAAATATTTTTAAAATATAATTAAATTCCTTCTCATTCTTCTTCTAGTCGTCGTCATCATCATCGGCTTGCCCCTCTCTACCAATAGTAACTTATCATCTTCAGTTTCATAAAAATGGAATGCAGTTTCCTTCTCATCATCGCTCTTTTTTCCTATGGATTATATGATTCTCGATCCAATTATGACTAATATACCGCTTGCCTTGCCCCACGAAATAAATCAGGAGATCGAGGAACATTTTGAAGGTTCAGATGATGGGGGTTTTACTAATTGTGTTAATGGCGGCAAGTGGGGAAGCATCTTATCATCGTGCATCGTAGGCGTGCTCATGAGTGTTTCAATGGTAAAGTTCAAGGGTTTAAAACTGGACTAGATCGGACCATTCAGTCAGATCAGAAAAGATTTGAACCGGCCGATTTTTATATATAGAAATTATTAGATGAAACCGAACTGGATCACTGACCGGATCAAACTTTTTCCAGTCGGACCGGATGATCCGGTTTGGTTTTTAAAACATTGCATATAACAAGAAATTGTAAAACTATTATATAAGATTTAAATTTACAATATGTATATATATTGGAATATAAGATTTAAACTTTTAACATACGTCTGTTGGAATATAAGATTTAATAGGCATTTACAGATAACACAATTAAAGCTTCACTGTTATAAGTTTAAAGTTGTAAAATCATGTTTAATTATAATCTAATCATTATTATCCTTTTAATGTTAAATAAAAATTTTAATTATGATATGTAAATTTGAGATTCATTTGATAACAGTTAAAATTCAAAGTGTTAACTATATTCTAAATAAAAGTTGAAGGACTAAATTATATGTTTAATAAAAAATATTTCAAAAAACTAGTTTTAGTAAATAAATTAGAAGTATAAATATTTCGAGGGGTGGGTGGAACCAAGGGTTTTAAAACTGGACCGGACCGGCCGGTCCAACCGGAATTTGTCTGAACCGGCCATGTGTCCGGTTCGGTTTTAATTAATAACCCTTGTATATGAAAACCGACCGGTTTATTATAGAACCGGCCGGTTTTCTGACAAACCGGTTATTTGATAACCGGATTTAAACCTTCTTATCGCTTCACCCTCTCTTCTACGCCTCCATCGCACGTTTCTTTTCTTTCTTTTCTCTTCTCAGATGCTCCATCGCACCAAAATCAGCTCTCTTTTTTCCATCTTCTCCAGATCTGGCAGCACTCTTTTTCTTTCTTTCTCCTCAGTCTTTGCTTTTCTTCTGTTTTTTTAAGGTTTCTGGTGTAATAAGATCTGGTTGATGTTGAAGCGGTATTTGGTGACTCCCGAGTGAGATCTAGTGTTGGCTTGGGCATTCAACTTTTGGGTTTTCTGTTACAGGTTCCTATTAAATTGTAATTATTTCGTTTACGAATTTTGTGGGTTGATCAATTGCTGTAGGGGATTTGATGGGGCGGTTCTCAGTTCAAAGTTTTT
>JANIJH010000223.1:58728195-58743220 GCA_024520975.1 Erythroxylum areolatum | reverse complement strand
CAATTATGAATACACTCCACTAAACCATCCAAATTACCGATATGTCCATCACATCGGTAACGGGATGCTACAATAAAGAACTTATAAGACTAGAGGATTGTGTCTTAATAAAAGCTTATAGCAAATTTTCAGCTCTTCAAATATTGAAATCGATGTCCTTGATTAGACTATGGTTAACATAAAGAAACTGAAATCCCTTCATAAGCCTAACATTTGTGCTATTAGCTAATATAAGGAGAAGTTGCCTATGAAAAGTATTTCTATGTCTACCGCTACTTCTACTCCCTTCTTCTAGATTTTGGAAATTGCTAATGATAGTCTCTTGGAGACCTCTAGACCTTTATTAATTGGAAGAATAGTAAGCTCGTTATCTCTATTTACACAAAAAGAGTGTTTTAAGGAGGACTCATTTACCTCTGTTAGGAAGAAGTGTGTAGAAAGCCTAAGAAGATAACCATTCTTGGTGTTTAGTTCCTTATTTCTCCCTAATGTCTTTTCTTATTTGAAACTTCAGATCTCTTAAAATCCATAATAAGCAACAGGTAATCACATACCTCATTTTTATAGGAAGCTTGTCTTTTTGGGTCTTTCAAAAATCAAAATAAAAGTCAATAATCTCAGTAATTATCTCTGTTTTCGGGAGAAATTATAGTTATTTTTCTAATTATTTACGCCACCAAAATAAGAGAATCTTCATAAATTTTAATTCAAATGTTATCCATGTCATTAATTCATTTACCTCAAATCAAGTTATTTGTCTCTCTTACTCTTTTACTTCATCCTTTTTACCTTTTAAATTTTATATAAGTTATGCCACCAATCATGCATTTTAAAGAGAGAACCTATACAATGATCAGGAAAGGATATAAGTTGGGATTCAAGTTCCTTAGTTCCTATAAGGAGACTTTAGTTACATCATGAATACTCCAAGGCTAAAGGAAGCAGACTTAACTGAGACTTGAGGGAGATGAGAGTCACCTCTCATATAGGAGTTATTAATCTAAATTTTTTTGATTAATTCTTTATCTAGATTGGTTTAATAAAATTTTGATCAATTCTACTTGGTTAAGCAAGTTCTGCTACATTCATGCACTAATCACTTCTTTATAGAGGTCTCTAATATTGCTAGTATCACTCATATTAAAGTTCCTTTTAGGGTTCAATAATTACTTAACTAAGGTTGAGGGCTTTGAAAGGGCTATAGGCAATGGTTTGTAGGTCCAATTTGTTAGATGTAAGACTTATCAGCTAATGAGGAAATTAAATGCTATAAAGGAGGAGTTCAAGAAACTCAACATGGAATTACTTATGGGTATTAAGGCTAATTTTAGAGCCGCCAAAATTACTCTTTCATATATCCAGATTGAAGCTATAAGAATCTGACAATGCATTCAGATCTCATGAGCACAAGGCCTTGAGAAACTACATTCAGACCCTTAAATTTCACAACTTCCTATTAAGATAAAAATTAAGAATATGTTGACTTAATAAAGGTTATTGAAACACCAAGTTTCTATTTAATTCCATATTGGCTAGAATGAACCATGATAAGATCATTGTTGTTTCTTATAACCTTAGGGATTTATGTTATGATCTATAAGGGCTTAAATCCATATCTCTGAACTAGTTTAATAACTGTGAATCTTCTATATTGGAGTTTAATAGTTTTATTAGCATAAGTCTTGATCCCTCTTAGGATGAGCTTATAATTAGACACCTATATTGAACCAAGCGAGGTTTTAATCATTATTTTAATAATAACAAAATATAAATTCTACTAATAAGTTTAATGTCACTGATGAGAAGGAATATGAGAATAAAATATCACGGTATCAAATGATTTTCAAAGAAAAACGAAGTTTGCAATCTTCAATATCAAAATCAAGTCAAGAAGAAGATCAAGATGCATCTAGGTTATTTTTATGTATTACTTACTGTAAGCTCATTTTGTTTATTTTTGATAGCCTAAAAGGCCTGTTATGCATTTTTTTTTTTACTTTAATTGGTTACATGAGTCTTTCCATTCCTTAAGAGACATTAAGATTTTGTTTTTAATATAAAATCCTCGCAATCTTTCAAACAAAGTTTGAGGAACATTTTTGGGAAGTTTAGTTCATCATTGAATTAATCAAATTGAGATTGAAAATTTAAAGGTATTTAGGGTGATTGGTCGATATATGTTAGGTTAGTGGTCTACCAATATAGGTTAAAATTTTTAAATTTGATGTACCATGAGTTTGCTGTAACATTGGTTGATGTATTATTTAACTAATGTGTCATATCAGTTGACCAATATGCCTACTGGTTAACTCGTGTTCTAACAGTTAATAAATCTGGAGCTTTTAATATATAGTGGTTGACTAGTATAATCATTATAACAACTAATTCTTGGCTTCAATGACTAGTAGGGGTCTTAAAACACTATAAATATGTAATTTTGCATTAGTTTTAGCATTAAGAAGTGTTATAGTGTCTTTTACATATATTTCTAATTATTTTCAATTATTTGAGCATTCATTGTCTCATTTTGGATGTGTGAGCCTTTTTGTGATCATCAAAATATCCAAGTGAACAAAGTTTAAGTTGTAAGCTATTCTTAGGATTGTAATTATTGTATTGGGAGTACCTAAAGTGGCTTGAGGTTCCTCTTTAACTTAAAGAAAGAGGTTCTTTTTTGCCAAATTGCATAAAGGTGATTCTTCACCTTGAAAGAAGAATTATAGTGACAATTGGACTAATTTCAATCCTTTGGTGTAGAGAGAGAAGTTACTCAACTAATTAACAGAATATCTCTCAATGAAAGAACTTCCTCACTAATTCAAAATGGTATGTGGTCTAGTTGTTTTAGAGGATTTAATTCCATTCTTCAATACTTTCCTCAAATTACACAATGGCAAAGAGAGGATGATGTCAATTAGACAACTAACCTTAAAAGGGTGTTCTTTAATAGTTCACGCTATAAACTATCCCAGGACAATAGAGATAGAGTTTCCTGGTTTGAGCTGTTATGGAAGAAATCACTTAATCCCAAAGGGTCTATAATCACATGGTTGGTTATCAAAAACAGGCTCAGAATTATAAATAAATGGTTTGGTACTTTTAATCCGGTTTGTGAACTATGCAAGGAAGCAGATGAGGATAGAGAGCACTTGCTTTCCAATGCAAATATTCCACAACCATTTGGAACAAAATTGTGCGCAACTTGGCAAAATTGTACAACCTATGACTGGTTTGATCAGGTCCTCAATTGGGTTACCAATAAAGCAAAAAATCATAACCACAACAAAGTGATCTATAAGACAACATTCACCACGACTATTTGCATCCTATGGAAGGAAAGGAACAGAATAATATACAGAGAGGAACCCATAAACAAGAATCAATTAGCAAAAGATACCATCAATTGAATCAGAGATGTACTACTTGTTAAGATTGCCCACAACCCTCTATCTATGGAAGCAAAGAACTTATGGCTTTTGTGAATTGAAGAAGCTACTTACTTTATAAAATTTTCTCTTTGAAATGTTGTATTGATATATAGTTTTCAACACTTCCTGAAAAAGTTGTAATGATGGTTATATCTTTGCTATGGTTAATGATATTTTATTCATTTTCCAAAAAAAAAGGATGAAAAATCTTCTCTACTAAAAAATTCAAAAGCTTGATAAGCAATAGTTCAAACACTTCATTTTTTTTCAATATCTGGTGTAATCTAAGTTCTCTCCACGTGAGAACTGACTAGAGTTCCATAAGACTTGGGATTCCTAAGATTGCCAAAGTTAAATCAATTGTTAATGGAAGGGAATAAAGTTATAGTAGAAGGGGATTGTTTTGGCTTGAAGCAAGCTCACCTAACTATAAATCCAATCCATTATCTTTCAACTCCATAATCTGACAAAGAGATAAATCTAACAAATTTACTAACAAATCATGTATGGATATATTCAAGAGGCCAAACCTTAAGACTAATTGGTATTATCTAGTATGGTTTAAGCGTATCATCTCCTGAAGTCTTCTTTATCTTTTGGTCAACAATCAAATAAAGATTAAAAACTAAAGATTGATTCAATCTCATTTTTTAGTTTTGCAAGTCACTCCTTGAATCCATTAGTCTTTTTTTGTGTGAATACCATTTCTTACAAAATTTATTGTGCTTAATCTTTTAACTATTTGGGTGCATTTGTTTTTAAAAAGATTTGCCAAGAGCAATAAGCTAGACAAAAACGAGTTGAAACTAATGAAAAGTGACTCTAAATTATTCAAAATTACTTTGAATTGCAAAATATATATAATATGATGAGAAAGGAATCAAAAAATTCACTAAGAAAATCCCTAAATAATTTCACATTTATCTCCAATACTCTAAACTAGAATAGAAAAACTATAGTTGCTTCTAAAGACTTCGAAGTGCAAAAGAAACCTGTTTGATTCTATAACAACCTAACCTGGCTAATTTTTTAAAATTAAAAGTATAAAATAATCGTCGTTTTGTTTAGAAGGATCAAGTCTAGTGTCGGGCCTTAGCAACCTAAGCTTGAGCCCAATCCGAGGCTTGATTAACTTAGACATGGTATGTTGACTTTGGGGTCAAACTGGGGACAGCTCACTGAAGTGCCTGATTCTTAACTAAATTAGCTCTCTAAGCTACCTGTGTTTTTTCAAGTGATATTAAGCCTAGCATTTTTCCTTGTTTTTCCTTAAAGGCTCCTTTTCTTGGCTAGCCTGAACACAAGATTCTTCCCGTCGAGCCCAACATCGCCTAACCTTACAAGCCAGAGACTTCAAGTTCAAAAGGCCAAACCCGCCTGGTTCCCCAGCTACTTGTAGTAGGAAGTATGAATTCTTGCCTATAAACGATGGCGGCGGCGGTAAGGGCGATGGGTTACTGGCATTGCCTCCCCGTCCTAAACGTCCTTTCATGAAATTCCTATTCTCATCTCGAGTTCATTCTATTTTATCTCGTATGCCTCTAAAACCATTAATGGCCTCCTCTTTCACTCACTCCTTAGCCCAAAACCCATCAAACCTCGACGACCAGCTCTACGCCAGTTCTCAACTGGAAGAGAAAGAACGTCAGGATCGTCCTTCTTGTCCTTTCCCGGACATGGCGGCTCTCCGCTACCTGGGATCTCCGGGTCGGTACCTGGGCAGCGAGCCCAGGATAGAGCGAGCATGGGCACATTGGAGGAAGCTAGGAGAGCCCAAGTTGATTGTTGCGCCGATGGTGGACAACTCTGAGCTACCGTTTCGGATGCTCTGTAGAAAGTACGGTGCTGAGGCCGCTTATACTCCGATGTTACATTCAAGGATTTTCACTGAGTGTGAGAAGTATCGAAGTCAGGAATTCACTACCTGTAAAGTAAATGTGATTTGCCCGTTTATTGGGTTTTGTTGGTACTTTAAGAAGTTACTATCTTTTTGTGGATTCGTATGGTCTGAATAACTCTTCTGAACTTGGTGTAACTTCTTGTAGATTTGTGTGGTCTGAATTAGTCTTCTGAACTTGGTGAACTACCTGTTTGATGATTAGCTTAGCTGATGCCATTTGTTGCTTTAACTTATCTTCCTTAATGAATTAATACTCGTAGATTGAATAACGCTATTGTTTGATATGGATATTTGGTGTGGTTGAGTGGAAATCTATTTACTTATTGAGAAGATTACTTCTTATTGATGAAGCCCTTTTAGTGTGATTTCATTCTTCTGCATTTACTTTAACGTGAAGAATAATTGCAGGAAGATCGTCCCTTGTTTGTCCAATTCTGTGCTAACGATCCGGATACTTTGTTGGAAGCTGCCCGAACGGTGGAACCCTTTTGTGATTATGTCGACATTAATCTGGGGTAAAGATTTTTATCTACTCTGTGTATACTTGCAAGATGCAGTATTCTTTTAAATGCTGTGACTTACTACTAGGTGCTTCACAGAATCGTCTTTAAGGTGTCCATGCACGGCGTATTGTTGCGCAGAGGTTTTGGGGAAAATTAATGTTCACTGTGGCGTGCCTCTAGTTCTCGTTAAGTTTTAGAAACGTTCTTGGTCCATCATATGGTAGCTGCAATAGAAGGCACAGAATTGAGTTTTGACACTCTTCTAGCTTGTTTTCTTTGTGTGTCAGCGATGTTTTTTCTTGAATCCATGATTCAAGGGATCTATGTGAAGCTTCAATGCTAGACAGACATAATGCTGGCAGTTAGAAAGAAATGATATGCAAACTAAAGGCCTAAGCTGCTTTAGTTACAAAATATTAGCTGAAAATTCGAAAAATAACACATCAAGTAAAAAGATTGTGTTGGAAGACACAATCAATCATAAAAATGAACACCTTTATTAAGAGGGGGTCAAACCAATGAGGATTTACTGAATTTAAAACATGCAAGTTGTCATCATAAGGATCATCGTGGCATTTATGAAATTATTATGATTAGCTTCTCATTGTCAAGAAAGCTTAATTTTATTGCTCTCATGTTGAGAAAAGATTTATTCACATTTTTTTGGTACGGCAGAAGGCAGTGACATTTTATCTTTTCCATGGATTAAAAGATCAGGGTTTTAGAATTCTAAATAGATGGTACTCAAATTGTTCTCGGCTTTCTTTGTTTTTATGTAGGTGTCCTCAGCGGATTGCCAGGCGTGGGAATTATGGAGCTTTTCTAATGGATAACCTTCCACTTGTGAAAACTTTGGTTGAAAAGTTAGCTACCAATCTTAATGCCCCTGTTTCATGCAAGATACGTATCTTCCCGAAATTAGAGGATACAATTATGTATGCCAAAATGCTAGAGGAAGCTGGTTGCTTGCTTTTAGCTGTTCATGGCCGAACAAGAGATGAGAAAGATGGGAAAAAGATTCGGGCTGACTGGAAGATCATCAAAGCCATAAAAAATGCTGTGAAAATCCCAGTTCTTGCTAATGGGAACATACGACACATGGATGATGTTCACCTGTGTTTGGAAGAAACTGGTGCTGATGGGGTGCTGTCAGCAGATTCTCTCCTTGAGAATCCAGCTCTCTTTGCAGGATTTAGAACTGCCGAATGGGTAGTTGATGGTGAAGAAATCTTTGAAAACGGAAACCTTGATCAGGCAGACGTACTGGTTGAATATTTGAAGCTATGCGAAATATATCCTGTGCCGTGGAGGATGATTCGTGCTCATGTGCACAAGATGTTGGGAGATTGGTTTAGAATTCATCCTAATGTAAGAGAGACTCTGAATGCACAGTCCAGACTAACGTTTGAATTTCTGTATAGCATAGTAAATCAACTTAGAGAACTGGGTGTGGAGAAGCCACTTTATTTGAAGACGATGGATACAAAATCAGGAATATCTTGATGCTGTGCTTCTCTACTGGGTTAGTTTCATTGTTTTCATACTATTGGCAAAATGAGAATTTACAACCTATTTTCCCACACAATTCTTTGGTCATAATTATGGCTCTTCTGAGTGATTGGCGTACCAGAAAATGGTTTCTATAAACTGTCGTACAATTTTATTACACCTTAACGTAGTGGTTGTTAAATATTTACTAACATTGGGGATGTATCAGTAGAAGATTGTATCCAGAACGAGAAGAATTTTTGTATGTTAATGTTAGTTCCGTTTGCTGCTATTTCGCTCTATATAAACCTGGAGGTATCAGTTTCGTTCTGGAAATCACATTACAGAGATCTGTGGCTGACTGCTATTTTCTTATGTAGCATTTGTGAAACTTTTGCTTCATTATCTATTACATTGTTAATTACAGCCAAGTTCCTCACATCTTCATTTTACCATACATGTCTAGGACCTTGCTTCAGTCGTCTATAAATGTATTAGATTGGACATGAAGTGCAAAAAAGGTCCTTGATATCTAGTAAGATTTTCTGAAAGATATAAAAATGGAGATTAAAATGAGAAACTGAGCTTCTTACATAATACAGTAACAGAAATAAGATTGCCCCAGTAATATACAGTATAAAAAGAAGATGAGACGGTCATACAAAATTAGTTTGCACTTTGCTAACTAAATGCTCTCCATAAACAGCCTTTCCAAACTTCCCAATACCACCAGTCTTCTGCTTGCAGATATCTAGGGGTTCTACTGCAGCATCATAGTTGGTCTGTTCATGCAACAAGAAGACATTGACAAGGATACTTTGAGCTGATGAATAGAAGACTATATAAATGGAGAAATACGACTAACCAACCTCGTAGAAATAAGCTACACAGACGCGGTATTTGGGAGAGTTGTTAATAACACGATGCAGAGTTGAGTCATACAAACCATTAGAGAAAATCTGCAGTTTATTGAGAATTCATAAGGATGATTACTCAAATGAAAAATAGAACATTATTCATCTCATTTTCCATACCTTCAACATGTCTCCTATGTTGCACACAAACGTTCCAGGTATTGGAGGAGCAGATATCCATTCACCAGACAGATTCCTCACCTGAAATAGATCATCAGAATTACAGTAGTAGACCATAAAATCTCAGCTATATTCGTAATGAAGCCTAAACTCTGCCTGAAAAGTTAAAAGCTACTAATGTGTATATAACTTCTGTTTACTTCACCTGAAGTGCAGTTATGTCAGCATCTTGATTAACCAACGTTAACAACCCTGTGATGCAATATGTGAGGATTTTTTAGATTTAGGAACAAGGTACCCTTTAATTGATCTTAAAGATTAAAAACTTTACCATAGTCGGTGTGAGCTCCACTGAGATTGTCCATTCCAAGACATGAGCAGAAGAATTGAAACAAAGCAGATGTCAGTTATCCATTCCCAGCAGGGAAAATGAGAACTTGAGCATAGTACGACCGCATTACCATCCTATGTCATTTTTGGACAAATCTTTGCCATTGGCACTGGATACTTCTGGATAGCCAATAATGCGTAACACCCAAAAGGGATCTCCAGCTCTTTCACCTTCAAATTCATCTACTGACCCATCCAATGCCAAAGCAATTCCACGCATAATATTCCTTGACAGGTCTGCTCGCACACATTTGATAATTGATACAATAAATAAATTAACAGTTTAAAACAGAATCAGTAAATGGAAGACAAACACATAACAAAGTCATTGTAGATAGCATACCTGTGCAGAGTCTAATATATTCCTCCATCACCAGTTTAAAGTTAGGTGGATTCAGGGGCCTGGATAAAGAAGAAAAGACTTTGGTATTAATTTCAATCTGGCATTGAATCAAAGAAAGAGATTAAGCATCAAGTAGATATCCTGAAATGTGGAACCTTCAAAACAGAAATTAGTATTTTGTTTGATTATATTTATGTGATTCCATGTAGAAAAGCAAAACTATTTTCAGTCTATATTCCAACATCCTCACTTTCTCCATCTCATTAGCCCTGCACCCTGCAACACACAAGGCTACTAGTATGCCTGATGCACAGACCCCGTCATCTTTTTTGCAATTTTCATAGCTCAAGAGCCAATCAATACCAAATGATATAATTACAATCAATACCCATGAGGTTGAATGTAAAAATAATGACCAAACTTTGCATATATGTTTCTTTTAAAAATTAGAAAGCAAAATTTTGCTCATCACTCTGATAAGAGTTGCAAGAAATTGAAACTTTCTCTTACCACTGATTGATTCCTTCCATAGGTTTGCCAAGAGCTCCATACATCCCTGACTTTATTTCTCTGTAACACTGTTGGTGTTTAAAGAAGAGTATGATCTTATGGTAGCAAGTATAGATGTTTACATAAAGAATGAAAATGAAGAGAAAAATCTTGGAACCAAATTGTAAGAACTCCCCAGGCCACAGAGTGTTTTACAGCTCCGGTGGGGTAATACAGTGGATCCGCGCATTATATTGATTATAAATTACCAAACTTTGTTTCTACATCGCAAAGTTATAAGATTTAGTTTCTTTACTAGAGCATAATTAAGATCCTTAACATCATTCTATTATCAAGTATAGAGTATGGCATTGAATAAGTAAGATCTACATACATCAATTGCTTCATGCATATCTGGGGTGCCTTTGGTTATGTTTTCTCCAATTCTCTGATAACCCCTGCGATTTAAGTTGAGCTAGGTGTTTGAAAGTGATTATCATATGTCAGAATAATCAACATCAACTCTTACAGAAGACTATCACAACAGCAAACCTGTATCCGGCATCAGCACTCAACTTTATCTTTAACTTCTCTTCGTATGGAAGATTAAAAAATTTGTGTGCTACATTTCTAACCTCTTTAATGAGGGAATCAGGTATACCATGGCCCTTCTGATCAATCACATAGCAAGTATTGTCAAACAAAACTAAACAGAGCAGCAAATAACTTACCAAAGAGTTTCTATAGACATGACACTCAAAACATTAGCACATGTCTTGCTTTTCAGTGTAAATAAAAAGAAACTTCGTAGCAGGACAGTTCCTTAAAAAATCTAGCTTCCACATCAAACAACAAAACAAGAAAGTAAAGTTACCTACAACTATTGAAGTAATATTTCAGGCATGAAGGACAGTGAGCTGTTCAAACTTTAATCTCAGTAGTTAGATAATTCAACCAAATCGTATATATATGTCTGTGTGTATAATACAAAACTAAGTTAGACAAAGTACCACGTAGAAGAATCCAGCTTCTCTACAAGCCTGGTCTAATTGTTTAACGACTTCACATACACCTGGGTCTTGAGCCATATTTGGATCTTCACACCTAGCCAATAACGAACTAATATCTGCAAAGCCCATAAGCGAGCAAGAAAGATAAGAGACAAAGGCACAATCTTCACGCATGATCAGTTCAAAAAATCGTCTTAACCAATACACATGGATAAAACATCCAGTTAACGACTCAAAAGACAAAGGAAGACGCCGAAACAGCCTGTATGAGATGCAATGGAATGCTTGAACACGAGGAACAAAACGTTGGATTGTTGATTTGGGTCAGCAACCAAAAAGACTGTAAAAGAGTAATTTAAGCAAGACAATTAAACCACAGGTCTGCAGAAGTAGAATTTGATTACCAATAATCGGGATGGTTTTGAAGTCGGTCGCCATGGATGAGGATTTTGGTTAACGATCCCTGCAACTGTTAAATTAAGGTACAGAGAGTTCAGAGATACGTCCCAGTCTTTATTAAGCGCCACTACGGTTCACATTTTGGTGATTTAGTTTGGCTTACTAAACAACTATTGATTTGAAAATATTACCTTGAAATAACAAAAGAATAGCAAAGAAAATATCAAAATATTTATTATAATCATCAAAGAAAATATCAAAATATTTATTATAATCATCAGTGACTATATAATTATTACTATTTTATATTATTATAATAATAATTATTATTATTATTATTAATTTTTCTTATTATTCTCTTCTTCTTCATCTTAAATTCTTTATTATTATTAATTTTTTCTTATCATATGATTTTTCAACATTTTTCAATGGTTGATTTTTCCTTCATATTCTTCGTAAATTTGGTCCGATTTATATCAGCATTCATTATATAGTCGCAATTGCAATATAAAATAACAATAGAACGATATTGAAAATAATATACCATAAGGCTTTAAATTATTAAAAAGTTATTTAGTTGAACAAAAAATAAGTTTAAGCTCTATTTTAAATAACTAGAAAAAAATATTTAAACTTCAACATAATCTTCAATGTGTGGCAAGAAATCTCCTCACCTACCCAAGTTTTCGAGAAGGTACAAGACTGAAAAACGTAAACATTTGTGTAGGATGATCAGGAATTTTGCCTAAAGCAGTATCTCTCTCATCATCTGTGAGTCCCTCTGTCCCATCCAATGCTCTATCTAACTGTTCAACTTTTTGTTGAATATATATTTCAGTCCCAATATTCTTACACAATTTATTTCTAATCTGATTCATGGTATCATCCCAACATCCTGATAGCAATAATAATTGAATCTGCATGGCTTGCTTCTCCTGTAACAGTACTCCTTTTTCTCCTCTTGCTAAAATATTTTCAACTTATCTTTCAAGAGTTGATGTTTGATGTTGGGTAAAGGAGTCATTTATGTCATGCAAACCATGCTCATATTGATATTCACCACCTTCATTTATCTCACATACACCTTCTTGCCTTTCCATTTCTTCAAGAATATCCGCAACAATTTGTGAGCCATTTTCAATTGCACAATCTTCTTCTTAAATTCCAGTCAATTCATTATAGAAAAGAGAACTCTTCCTTCGAAATTGAACAGCATCTTTGTGACTCTAATAAGATGAAAAAAAACATCAATAATTTATATAAATGACAAGAAAGTAATTAAAAAAATACTTAAAACAAGTTGAAAGTTCAATACTTACACTTAAGTGAGAATCTCATACGTGATCTTCAGCAATGACGCTCTTCTTTTTAGTATCTCATCCAAATCCACTAGTATCTTTCCTTACTATATCATAAACAATGCTTCACTCTTTTTTTAAAGTCTTAATCGTAGACTTTATGTGAGATCTAACTTTTTAGTTTAAATTAGAGAGCTTTGTTGCTACCATTCTTTCTAATTCATTGAGATAATCAGCTTTAAATTTAAAATCAGCATTGTATGTTTCCACATTATGCAAATCAACCATGCAGGAAACTAGCATAACATTCTATTTTTTCACTGGAATCACCAAACACTACTCTGGTTGTTCATCACCGAATAACAAATTGTTATATTGTCTGTGTGTAATTGATCGACTTTTACTGTTGAGAAGTAAAACTGAAGCAAGCAAGTAGCTTTTATGTCATAAATATGTACATGCATGCATGAGTTTAAGAAATGTGATTTTGGTATTGAATAACCTGTATGATGGATTTTTGAAATAGGAATTGTCCAGAAAATTATGAAATAGTTTCTGTTGTTATATTGAAATGGATGATGCAAAAGTGCAGAAAATTAGAGTAAAATGAAAGTGATACAGAAGTCTGAAAATCGATGAATATACATATACTCTGTAGTGTTAGTGAAATACATATATGGCTTAGGCTTCACTGTATGTGTGCGTAATTCTCATAAGAGTTGCAAAGATGATAAGGAATGAAGGGTAGGTGAGATTCTAATATAGAAAGTGGTTATATGAAGTGAAGGTGTAGTTGTTAGTGAAAAGTAATGCATCTGTTGAAAGCTAGAAAAATGCAGAGAAGTTCATAAACATACTTTGTTTTTATTATATATATGTGTAAATGTTTGGGTATTGTTAGAGATGGACTTAAAAGAGGTTAGAGTTAAAGAGGACATAGAGCATAATGAGGTGTTGTGTTTTGAGGAGTAAGATGATAGAAAACGTGGGCTGATGTGAAGGGAAAAAAAAGAGAAAGGTGCAGAAGTTATAAAAATACAGTAGAGGGAGAAAGTGAAGGTGAGATTTCAGGTTTTGATGATTAAGTATGAACCTTGGATTTTTTGATTTTTTGTGAGTTGTTGGGCTAAAAGAAAAGTAGGAAATTTGGGTTATGTAATTGATGTCCTAGATATGAAGTGCAAAAGTGGAAAAGTGGAAAAAAAGAATGAGTTTTCAGTGGAGAAGGTGAAGTCTGCGTTCTAGAGAGAGGAAAGGTGGTGGTTTACATGTTATAAATTAGAGTATTTCATTGAACAACCATAAGTCTTTTGGCTATAACTTTTTCATTCGAACTCCAAATGACTTAAAACTTAGATCATTGGATTCCTAAGACATTTTTCTTTCTCTCCATAAAAATTTAGAGTTATCTGAATTGATTTAAGAGTGATTGAAATGATGAAAGTGTGAAAGTCTGCTGGAATGTTATGAACTGAATTTTTCATGAACATGCTTCGGTATTCTAATTATACCTTGAGCTATAGATTTCTGAATGAGTTTATTCTTAATTCAGATTAAACTAGAGATATATATCTACAACTTTCTTGAAGAAGTCTACTTTTAATTTTGTCTATGAGATTTTCAAAATTGGCATGTAATTGAATCTTAGCTTATGCTGAAGCACTACCAGGGACAGAAATCATGTCCTGTGGTTATTGAATAAACTATATTGATATAGGCCGAATTAGACCGAGATGTCTTCACCAAAGTTGTACCTTATTCTCTTATATTTAAAGTGGTATAAATTTTGTAATTTTTGGACATGCTAATTGAGAGATATGGGTTGTACAACTTGAATGTATAATCATGCATTAGCCAAAATTTTAAATGTGCACAGTCTGTGGTATTTTCAACATAACTCATAAAATAATAAACCAAATGGAATGATCTTAGTATCAATAGAGACTTAAGACGTAGGAGAATAATTTGTTAGAAGGAAGTTTTACCCTTCACTTTCCTTATGAAATTAATTGTGCAAAATGGACCCGAAAGTGTACTTTCAAACAAATCTGAGTTGATCAATGGATTTCCGAATGATTTGTGTAACAAAATAAATGATAAGAAACCCGGAATTGTCATGAACATGCATTGTACATAGTTAGTATACATGAATGTGCATCAATGAATACAAAATTTGCAATATTATAATATATGTATGTATTATATATATAGAGGAGCACATTGAACGACAACATCCAGACATTGCCTGGACTTCGAGACAATAGCTATTTGGAGCATACTGTGAGTAACCTAAGATGGTCTCACATATTGTTTTGTACATTATTGAACTGTATTGCGATCTTATTGAATTGTACTGAATTGTGTTGATTGTGTACTGGATTCCGGACAATATTTGTCCAAGACGTTTTGATGCATGAAAATGATATTGGAAGTGCTACTTGAATGTAAATATTTTTGCCTAAATGATTTTATGATTCTCAACTGAAAGGTTGAAGGCCGAACAGTCTGATGACCACTACTACTGTGACTATTACTGTAACTGATATACTGTTATATTACATGCAAATGAAAGTGATTGAATTGATGACTAAATTGGCATGCTCTTCATTCCAATGCACATAATATAAAGGAGTTGTGACTGATGTGGCTACTGATACTATTACTGGTATGAGCTTTAAGCTCCCGCATATGTGGTTCGAGCCTATGGCTCGTTGTGATCAATGAGTCACTGACTGACTGACTG
>JANIJH010000223.1:58705739-58716390 GCA_024520975.1 Erythroxylum areolatum | reverse complement strand
TTTGACCACAGCATCTAAGTGGGATTTATCTTGATAAAGGCCACCGCACAGAAAATCGATAGTTTGTGGTGTTTTGAACATCTGATTGGTAAACAGCGTCGACATTGTTCTTGCGTTGCCCACCTATAGTGCTCATTAATTGACAAAATACTATTTGCTTTTTCCATTCCTGATAGGAGTTAAAAATCTCTTAAAGCCCAAAGATGATACAAATGATTATTTCTATGTTATGTGATTTTACAAAATGAATATGGATGTTTTTCTTGTATTGTAAATGGTCCTCCTTTCTGTTCGTTTCTTGCATTTATAACCCCAACAACTGTTCACAGGTTCAAGATCATCTCGGGCAAAGCCCCTTCACTGGACATCGTGCTTGAAGATAGCAGAAGATGTTGCCCAGGGTCTAGCTTACATCCACCAAGCGAGAAAGCTAGTACATGGCAACTTGAAATCCTCCAATGTTGTCCTTGGAGCTGATTTTGAAGCCTGCATTACAGATTATTGCCTCGCCATCCTTGCAGACACTTCGTTAAGTGAAGATCCTGATTCTGCAGCTTGTAGAGCTCCTGAAACCCGCAAGTCTAACCGCAGAGCTACATACAAATCCGATGTATATGCATTTGGCATTCTGTTATTAGAGCTAATTTCGGGCAAACACCCATCTCAACACCCATATCTTGTGCCCGCTGATATGTTGGACTGGGTTAGAGCAGTGAGGGAAGGTGACGGTGCAGAAGATAACCAACTCGGTATGCTTGCTGAAGTTGCCAGTGTTTGTAGCCTGACATCCCCAGAGCAGAGGCCAGCAATGTGGCAAGTGTTGAAGATGATACAACAAATTAATGAAAGTGCCATGACAGAGGATAGTGCGGCTCCCGGGTATTCCTAAATTTTGGTCTGGATCTACACAAGGAGACTAATACCGGAGCTAACAGCGTGATTCAACAAGTGTGCACCACAATGAGGCAAGAATTTATAAGATGTTCAAGAATTCGGCCATAGGATTGCACGTCACAGCTCGTTGAAACACGAATGTCACCATTTGTATGGCATGGATAGCTAATGAGTTCAATTTCTGTTCATAATGTTATGTAATATGATAGGATGAAATTTGGATTTAAAAATATCTCTAAGATTACAAATAACTATAAGGTAAGGTTTAAAATGTTTTCATTGGTCCAAACTAATTGGTGGGTAATCTATCGTAATGGGCCATAATCATAGGGCCTTCTGTGGTAATGGTACATTTTCTGGAGGCCCAAAGCATCTGACCATCGGACGGTCCAGATTTGTCATCCGTACATACCCGACCCGCGTTTATTGTTGTTGACATGAGGACGGCGTGGAACTCACGCCACTTTTTAGTAAAATAATTATTTCTTTTGACCATGTCCTATCTTAATCCCGACCGTTGGATTTGAGCAGACGAGGACTACGTAATAGGGGCGTTTTCGGAAAACGAAGGAACATCTCTCTAATCGTTGAGGGAAAACAATAAAATAGAAGAAGAAGAAGTGTCAGTCGTCTCTCGCTCGCTCTGAGTCCTTTTTAGTTACAGTTTGGAGAGAGAGAGGGAGAGAGGTAAACAATGTCGGGAGGCATAGCGCGTGGTCGTCTGGCGGAGGAGCGAAAGGCTTGGCGCAAAAACCATCCCCATGTCCGTGCATCTTCTAACTTAAGAAAAAGGCTGTGAATTTGTTCCTTTTTAATATATTTTATATCTGTTTCGTTATTAGATTAGTTTTTCTCTTCTCCTTTCTATTCGGTTTCAATGTTTTTCCCTTTTTGATTTTTGTGTTTTCATTTTTATGTTTTGTATTTTTGGTTTTGAAATTCTAGGGATTTGTGGCCAAGCCAGAGGCTTTACCAGATGGAACAGTTAACTTGATGGTGTGGCATTGCACTATTCCTGGCAAAGCTGGCGTAAGTGTTGGAGCGATTTCCATTTCAATTGTTTGATTATTTGTTACAATCGCATGGTTTCCTGTGTTTGAACTTCTCCAGTTGTTTAGACCCTCAAATATGGGTTTTGCTGCAAAATTCAACGGTTCTGGCCTTATGGGTATATAGCGATTGCTCTTTGTCTTTAGATGTATGTTATTCAAAGTGCAGCTATCTGTTGAAGGACTATGTAGATGTTCTATTGGCTTTGTGGGTCTTTGTGGTATCTTTAGTTGTGGTTGGCACTTTATTGCTATGGTCTTTATTTCTCCTAACTCTTTATGTTCGTAGAGGGGTTTCCTGTCAAGACTGGACTGTAATTTGAACATTTTGGGGTTGGATTTCTATTTATGTTGAGTTTTATAGGGGACTTTGATTAGTGGGGGGTTATGTTCATAGTCTTTGCGTTGATATAAATTTGAAAATTTGAAGATGGTGATCCATGGATAAAAGGAAGATACATGGATTCATATGTTAGACTTGTTTTCCTCATTGTTTGTTGTTCTTGTGGGAGACAAGTCTCTCTCGTACTCATAGTGGCAGATATTTTCTGAAACTTTTGTACCTACTTGCAGGCTTTGCTTTTACTGTCGCCTTTGATCAATCAATATTTTTGCCGTTTTACATTGTGCAATTTACTTACTTTACTATTTCAACCATTTCTTTGTATTTTGTTGTAGACTGACTGGGAGGGTGGTTACTTTCCGCTCACAATCCACTTTAGTGAAGATTATCCTAGCAAGCCACCGAAATGTAAATTTCCTCAGGGTTTCTTTCATCCTAATGTTTATCCATCTGGAACTGTTTGTCTTTCTATACTTAACGAGGACAGTGTAAGTCTCACATGTTTCTTCTTATTATAATTTCTATTTTCTGTTTTAGCTACAACGGCAATGAATGTTAATGTGAATTTTGTAGGGGTGGAGGCCAGCCATCACAGTGAAACAAATTTTGGTGGGTATCCAGGACTTGCTGGACCAGCCTAATCCTGCTGATCCTGCACAAACTGAAGGTTATCATCTCTTTATTCAGGTATCCTGAGCTATATAAAATTGGTTTTTATGAATGTGTCTATGTTTGGAACCATTTTTCTGGCAGGAAACTTCTTTCTCTTCTTTATGCTGAAACTTCCCTTCCAAAAAAGGGTTGTCTGTAAAATCTTGTCTCCTTTAGCACCAGAGCTTTCAGTTTCTGAAGTCTTGCGTTGAACATCAAGAGTCGGTTAATATTATTTATGTGGTATGTGGCATTTAGCCATATCACTTTGTGTTTGTAGGAGGGAAAAGTTTACATATACTAGATGTCTACCCATATATTTCCATTTTTCATATGCTGGTGGACTATTGTTTCTGTCTTTCATCACCACAGCAAAGACAGTGACAGCTTAAGTAGAATTGTTTCATCGTCATTTTAACTTGTGTGCACTCGAATACAAACAGGATGCTGTAGAGTATAAGAAAAGAGTGCGGCAGCAAGCCAAGCAGTACCCCCATCTTGTTTAGCGTGAGGCATATCATCATCTCTAGGGACTACTGGTTCTCAGTAACGTGATGTCTGCTCTTTATGTTCCTTGTACTTGTGGTCGATGGAAGTCTTCAACACTTGATAATTAGTTAATGGATGTGATACTTAACAAAATGGTTGAACTAGCATTTTGTCTATTCAGATTTCCAGTGATCTTTATTTATAATTTACTGCATGCTGGTCAGCCAAAGCAGCTCATTGTTGTTAATATCAGTAAAAGTCCCCAACTTTTCACTTGATTGCTGTGTGATTATGCACTCTGATTGATGACGGGAATCCGAATTCTTGGTTTTCTTTCATCCATTTTTGTTGAAAACGCACCAAGCGAACACCATTACATGACCAAATATGATTTCAGCACAATGAACGACTGCGGGCACGTCTAAACTAACACAAAGAACTTAGTAAGTTCTCGTAATGAGCGAATGGCAAATCAATGTTGCGATTCCAAGTTTTATCTTTAGCTGTTTCTTCAAAACGAGGCCAAGATCCGCAAAATAGGCTCAAGGCAATTGCCTTGGAGCCGGTTATTGTGCGTCCCAGTTGTTAAAGGCTTAAGCTTTAGGGTTCTAAGCGCTGTCCATCATTTTCAATGGACGACAACTTCGCTGCCTATTACCCTCCGGCACGGCTGCAGGCGTTACTTACGGCAAAACACGCTTCCCACATTGGCACCACCTCCGCCTCCAACAGGGCGGCATCAGTATTTTACTCAACCCATCGCCCTCTACGCGCCTTCTTATATCGTACACGTAGGTTAAAATGAGGCGAGTACACTTTTTGTTGCGGGTCTTCTTGAGGACGTAGAAATTTACGTTCTTTTCAGGGAATTCACCGGATATGAATCTTCTCGTTTACGCAGCGGCAGACGTCTCAGGTTTGTGTTTGTTCACTTATCTTCTTCTGCTCTCCATGTTCTTTCTCAGTTCCACCTATTTCCTTCTATGGTGTTCTCTTTTTCTGCGCAAGAATGACATGGAACCGATGATGGTAGCAGCCATTTGCTTTAGCCACATTTGTTGATCAACCATGGGCAGTTGCAGCCAACCTTTACATCTTCCTTGTCTTGAATATAACCTTCTCCACCAATAATTATCTTTCTTTGCAATCTTCATGGACTTTGGTTACCTTAAAGCAAGAGTACATGCAGTTGCATGCGTGATGCTAATGCAAAGTATATTTGATATTGTATTCATCGTCATGTGATAGCCTACATGCCATATATGAAACATGGTGTAGAACTTGCGTCACAACTCACAGTCTCAAAATGATAATGTTACTGAAGCATGCAATTTTGCTGCTAAAATTTTCTATTTCTTACAATTTCAGTGGACTACTGAACTCAACGGCTTTTAACATGGTTACTTTAGCAGTATTTTTGGGGTTTCAGATAAAAAGTGTGCTTAGATTTTATAATGAGATTAGGCTATCAGGAGCAATATAAAAATTATACATCCAGCATAACTTATCACACTTCTTAGTCCTATAAGTTCCTGTGTGCATTTTTGTCATATTGGCTTTACCGACATGGAGCATGTTTCAGATGTTACACTCAACTTGAAGCAGTTTTGCAATCTTGGTCATGTCTTTCATCATATTGTGGGTCCATTTACTGCTCGTGATTGTGTTTCACCTCAACAAATGCATGTTTATGCGAACTTCTGTTCTCAAAGTTCTGATGAATAAATATTTGTTTATATGTGCAGAGCAATTCTTCTGCATCTCCATGTCCAGCACTTTTTGTGGCTAATCTGGGTCTACAGTGTACAGAAGCAGAGTTAAATCAATTATTTTCAAGGTAAGAGCTTTTGAATTAAAAAGATTTCAACTTTTTTAAAAAACTTTTATCTTGTCACCATTTCTTCTACCAGATGCAGTGGATTTTTGAGATTGAAGAAGTGGAGCACATATGGGACTGCAGTTGCAAGGCATTACCCGAATTTTCTTCAAGACCTTTAGTTTGGTGGAGGGAGAAGGTGATCCCTCTATCATGAGCTTTACAGTTCTTTTTACTTGAGTTATACAAAGGGCTTCCGTCTCCAATGCCAAATCCTTTTATGTTTTCAAAATTCAACCTTTCAGCAATGGACTTACAAGTTCTTCTGTGATCTCCCCTTGTTAATTTGTAAAGAAAATGGAAACTTGAAGGAAATCTGTTTACTTTCATTCATCATCACAGAGTGTATGTTGGTGCATTCAAACCAAAATAGAGAATAGCGCGTTTGAAATGACCGTTAATCTTTACTAATCCAGTATCAAGGTAATGGAGCTATTTGCTTTCTGCATTCACAGCATTCTTGAAGAAATAGTGCAACTCTGTGCCAATTAGTTAATGTAATTGAGTTTCACTTCGACAATAATGTTAAACCCTGTTTGCCGGATACTGCCTGTTCAACTGAGGCACTAAATCTTCTGCAGGGCACAGTTCTGTACTCCTCACCACCTGGTGAAGGCTTCCGATTGGAGTATCCTTCAGAAGTTGATTAATCAAAGAGCATCATCTTAGCTTTCCTGCGATGCTTCTTTGAACCGACTTTTTCAGCTTCTTATAATGACAAAGGACATACCAAAACTTATCATCGGAAAAACCCTGTGATGCTTCTGGTTTATATTTGAACTGATTCACATTGAAAGCAAAGAAAACATTTGCAAGGACTTCGTTCATGACATTTAAGAGCAGTTAAAATATTAATATTACAAATAAATTAATTAAACGTTATTGATAGTTATTTTAAATTATTAGTTTAACAATGGAACTGACGTAGGGTCTTTGAAAGTTGGAAGCAGAAGACAGGAACAAGTTATGAGTTTCCCTAATCGTCAGGATTTTGTGTGAACCTAATGCCAACTACCAAGATGTACCTGACGACACAAACCATCACTACACTGAGCAGGTCCCTCTCCTTGCAAATGAAGGTTGCTTCCAATCTTCTCCAACCAATCTGCTTTCACTCAACGCAAAACATTAACAAATCAAATGTATTCTTCAGCATCCATTGCTTCCAGGAATCAATTTAAGGATATCTGACATCTTTTTGACTTTGAACCCGGCTTCTGTGGTAGCCCTATCCATTTAAGTAACAAAATCTAATCAACAATTTCAGGAAGCTTCGTTTGTTGTTGTTTAATAGTTATGGAGAGTCTCCACCTAAAATTTGACTTTGTAGGTTCAATAATTGGGCGGCCAGAAGGCAGAAGCAGCAGTGCCAATCTGTCATAAAACTAAAAGAGAGAGACAAAAAATAAAAAATCTTGTGGCGTTGATGCCAAGATTGTTTGACATAACCAATCTATTGACTTTTCATTATCAGTCACGACTTCATGCATTTAATCAGATGTTAATTCCTGACACCACCCTCCTCAATTCAGACAACAAAACCTTCTTGACTCTTTGAGTGATCGTCGTTAAAAGTCCAAGCTATGACCTTTTTGTATCACTTACGATATATTTTATTATACGTCTCAGATTTTTTATGGCATGGTCAAAAATGAAAAAAATATGAAATATCACATTTCAGGTTCCATCTGTTATTTCAGAGCAGTTTGTGATGCCAAAATGACATCCAATCTTCCCACGACTTTTGCATAAGTTGATCATCAACACTCAGTTAACGTCGTTCTTCAATTTCCTTAAGATGTAAGCACTCCTAACAAGTAATAAGATCCGTATGCTTACGAATTACATCATTAATTAAAGAAGATCTTAACTTTTATATATATCTTTTATATCGGGCTTCCTCATCACAAGCCTGATATGGGTCTGGTCTACACTAATTGGGATTTATTTTCCTCTTAAACTTTGACCCATTAATTTAGATTATTTATTGGGCTACTTTATTACCTTTGTTATGATTGAATTACGTAACTTAACCGATAAGTTATTTAAAAAACTGAAAATACAATTAATAGTTGTCCAATTTATAGAAAAGGACAAAATTGTCCTACGTTCTTCCGCTTGGACAAACATTAATTGCAGTTATGACTTAAGTTTAAAAATAGTTTAAAAATAGGTTAAGTCACGCTACTATATTGGTACCAAAACTTAAAAATTAAAACATTCGATCCAAAGGTAATGAAAGTCCAACATTCCATCCTGCAAGGCTTTCGATATCGAAAAATATCAAACACATGTGGCATGTACGACACAGGTTCAATATAATCACGAATATTTAATACCTCACTAACATGAATGGGAAATTGGAGTGTAGTAAACTTAGATGATACCTTTATGATTACTACATGCTAAACAATATTAGAGAAAACTTGTTTTCTCTCACCAAATGCTACATAACATTAGAGAAAACCTTTAGATTCTTCAACTGAATGCTAAACTGTATTAGAGAACCTTTATGAGATTAAAAAAGCTTATATCGCCTTATGTCATGTTAAATTTATGGATATCCACACTAAACTGTACGTGTCAAAATGACATAGGCTCAAGGTCAATTTTTATATATGCCCTATGACCTTTAAATGCTTAAGATCAACACAAATCTTAAGATTTTTATATATATTATGACCATACACAAGAACAGTCATTACTGATGATAAAAAGATGATCATTTATATTAATAAATAATCATAATGTCATAATACATCAAAATGTACAAACTTTTAAGGAGTAAATACAATGATCCCCAACTACTGCTGTCTAAGGACTTTAACACGCCCATACTGGATATATGTCTAATAAACACTGATAGGTGAAGTCCTTTAGTTAATGGATCAGCTAATATCTCCTCAATCTTGATGTGCTCCACTTCAACGTCACCCTTTTGAACCAACTCTTTTATGATCAAGTACTTAACCTTCAAATGCTTAGATCCCATGATATTTTTGTTATTGTTACTGAACAACACTGCAGCAAAATTATCACAATATAACCGAATGGGTCTAGCTATCAAATCTACCATAGACACCTCAGAAATTAAGTTTCTGAGCTAAACCGCTCGTGTAGCAGCTCCATAACATGTAACAAACTCTGTATGCATGGTCGAGGAAGTTACCAGTGTCTGCTTGACACTCTTCCATGATACTGCAGCATCTGCTAATATAAAAATGTATCCCGATATGGATTTACGATTATCTGGACACATAGCGAAATCAGAGTCTGTATATCCTATGAGGTTTAAATTGTTGACTTTCTTGTATGTCAATGTATAATCTTCGGTACCCTTTAGGTACCTCAACACTCGCTTAACTGCATTCCAATGGTCCATATCTGGGTTAGCCAGATATCAACCTAGCAGTTCGACAACAAATGCAATGTCCGATCTAGTGCATACTTGAGCATACATCAGGCTAGCAACTGCACTAGAATACGGGACATTCCTTATAGCCTCTCTCTCTCATTCTTTAAACACTGTGCTAAACCTAATCTTTCACCTTGAGAGATAGGTGCTACAATAGGTTTACAATCAGCCATATTAAATCTCTGTAGCACTCGCTCAATGTATGCTTTTTGTGAGAGGCTCAATGAGTGTTGAGATTTGTTCTGGTGAATCTACATACTGAGGACAAAGGATGCTTCACCTAAATCTTTTATGTCAAAGTGTTTGGCCAAAAGTTGCTTTACCTCATGCAACATAGTCAAATCGTTTGAAGCGAGCAAGATATCATCTACGTATAGTAATAGAAAGATAACTTTGCTCCCTTTGACTTTATAGTATAAGCATCTTTCAACTTTGTTTTTCACAAAGCCGAATGAGGTTAAAACCTCATCAAACTTTAGGTACCATTATCTAGAAGCTTGTTTCAGACCTTATATTGATTTAGTCAACTTACAAATTTTGTCAATTGCATTTTGATCCTGAAATCCTTCAGGTTGCTCCATATAAACCTCCTCATAAAGGTCACCTAGGGATAGCAATGGGTATGGTTAGGTTCGGGTATTACTCTACCTATATCCATATCCACTTTTTATGACTCAACCCATATCTATATCCATCGATTTTTACGATTTACTACCCATATCCAAATTTGTTGGATTGTTTAGGTTTTTTGATATCCATTGGGTTATATAGCACATAAAAATATAACTTCTAAATAGAAAATATAAAGAGCATATTTTTGCGAACGCTCCAAATCAAAATTACTTTAATAATAATAAGTCAAAATTTTGATTGTATGTCTTAAAAACCATAAAATTAGAATAATAAAATCATAATATCCAGTGTAAAGACAACATATATTTTTCACAATTAAGTATTGGAAAAAAGATTGAAATATCCAAGGCTTCAAAATGTCTTTACGTGAACTCCACAACATTCAAAACTCTATCTCCATATCATTTGCATTATTATTATCCTATAAGAAAATAAATATGATGAAAAAGGTGAGAACTGAGGAGTAAAGTGGAGATTTTAAAGTTGTTTCTTCTCAGAAAATATTAACATTTTATTATATTTAACCATAAATATTTAAAAAATAGAAAAAATAGAGTTAATAAAAAACAGGTAGGATATGAGCATCCATCGGTTCTGGTTATCACTAGACCCATATCCAAATCATATCCACATCAATTTTTTAGCATCCATTTAAAATCTATTTAAAATTCATTTTTAGCCTCTATGTCTATTTTTTCAGGTCGGGTAGTGCAGATATTAATCGGTTTGAAAACCCACTGCCATCCCCTGGTCACCATTCAGGAAAGCGGTCTTAACGTCCATTTGATGTAGCTCCATGTCATAATAAGCTACTATTGTCATCATTACTCTAAATGCATCCTTCGAAGATACAGGAAAGAAGGTAACATTGAAGTCAATTCCTTCTCTCTAGGTGAATCATCTAGTAACCAAACGTGCCTTAAATCGCTCAACTTGATCCTATATGTCCTTCTTAGTCTTAAATAGCCACTTGCAACTGACAGGCCTGCAATGTTGAGGTAAATCAACAAACTCCCATACCTTATTATACCTTATAGACTTCATATGATCCTTCATTGCTTCCCACCATATATTTGCATGGGGTCTAAAAACGGCTTCTGTAAAAGTAACTTAATCTACAATATGTCCTATGTCATAGTCTTGCTCACCCAAATAGACTATGCAATCTGGTGAGATAGCAAGTCACCTCTTTCTGGTGGATTTGCGTAACTGCATAGGTTCTTGTACCTCATAAATCTCTTCTTGAACAGGTATAGGTTCTTGTGCCTGCATAAACACAGTACTTGGACCTACATCAATTG
>JANIJH010000223.1:58690783-58700913 GCA_024520975.1 Erythroxylum areolatum | reverse complement strand
GGAGTCAAATGATTTTATCTTAAATTGATAAATTATTTACATAATAACGAACAACTTATTTAGTTTATAATTAAGGATTCATTTAGTTATACTTTTGTTTTGTTGTATTTAGTTTTTCAATGTTTTGAAAACTAAATCGAACCAGATGGTCGGACCGGAGAATCGATGACCGGTAGCATGAAACTGTCCGGTTTAATTCGCATTTTTTGTGAGTGATTGGTCCGTTCATTTTGCAGTCGGATCTATAAAAATCGCTGAACCGGTTAAAGAAAGGATCGGCCGGTCTATTTAAAATATCTTGATTTTGATGATTTCAACTTGAATAAATATTATGATTAGTAATCTTTTTTTTAATCTTTTTGATGAAATATGACAAGTGAGTTTTATTATCTTATTTTGTATTGTGTTAGTGAACTTAAAAAAAATTGTATATTTTAAAATTTGAAGATTTAAGTTACGTTTATAATTAGATAAATAATTAAATAATATGTTTAAAAATTATCTTATATATATAATAAAAATTTATATATTCATTAGTCACCGGTTCGATCATGGTTGAATTCCATTTAAACTATTGATTCTTAAATTAATTGCTTTATCGGTTTAATCACCGGTTTAATTTTTAAAACATTAATTATTTGAAAAGACGTTGGCCTGAACATCAGAAATGATGCATACACGGTTTAAGGAAAAGATGGAAAGTGGGGAAAAAAAAAGAAGAAAAAGAAATTGGAAGTCATGGTGTTGTCTCCAACCAATGGAGACAAAAGCACATAGTTTTAAGGAAATGAAACGTAAAAACGGTAACAAACCTGTCCTGTCAGTATTCCGATGCAGACTATGTGTCTATTAACTTCCAATTTCATTTGATCTAACGTTAGATACCAACAGCCAAAACGTCTGATCATTTCTTGTTTATATCAATTTGGTGTCTCCAACAATACAGCCCTAAAGGTTTCGAGATTGTAATATTTTATACGAACAGGAACATTAAACTTTAGTTATAGGTTTTGTCGATGACATTTATGATTAGAGAATAACAATATGTCATGGAATGTCATTAATTAACAAATAATTTACTGGATTAACTGATGATTAATGACTGAATAATTAATAAATTGATCCGTTTTTAATAACAAAAATTATTAAAATAAATCAAACCGAAAAGTTAAAAGTCGAATAAAAAAATTAAACGATTCAAATTTTTTTCGATCAAACGGTTTAAGATTTTTAATTATTAATCTTAAATAAGTTGAGGTATGATTTTAGATATCCTTTTTTAAATAATAAAAAAATGCAATTTTGTTCCTCCAATCCAACGTGAAAGACAAGGTATGGCCCATATTCACTTAGTGGGCCACGAAGAAGTGAAATGACGATCTTGTCCCCAATCATCGGACTGAGGAGTAGCAAGACATTGAGAGGGCACAATTGGGCTTCCAGTCAAATCGTTATTGCGTAGAGAAAAAGTCAATTCCTAACGGTATCTATCCACCGACCACCGACCTAACCTCTACCCCTTTAGGGAATAAGGGAAAAAGAAACAATTAAATCAAAAACCATAAAACAGAGTTCTAATCCGTAAAAATAAAAATAAAAATGAAATATATTTTATAAGGAGAAATTGTTCGAAGTAACAAATTGCATTGTACCAAAGGCAAGCAAAGGTAAGCCTTATCTTGTCTGATTGTAATTCAGCTCCTTAAAAATCTCATTAAGACGTAAAATTTGGAAGAGATTAATACACAGGCTTAGTCTTAATTAAAAAAGAGACTGTTTCTAATGTTAAATTATATAATCTCACCATTATCATAACCATTCAATTTATTTTGATTTCTTTAATTATTAACAACTAATTAGGTCAAGATAACTACTGAATTTTTATGAGTTAGTTGTGATTATTGTTGTAAGTGAAGAGTAACATAAAAACCCAAAACACACAGAGAAAGCATCGTTGTGTCTAATTTGCCTGTTCTCTTGGCCTCACACCTATATAAGGCAGCCAACAGAGGCCCTTTCCCTCACTTTCCCTTGAAACATATTCACAAAGATTGTGTCGGTGAATTTGGTTTTTTGCCTTTTAAATTTCTCATCCCCACCTCTTCCGATCAATAAACAAGTTACAAATAAAGGAAAAGCAACAAAAATCATCCAAACGTGTAAGCTCGCCCAGATGACACCCTCTTATTTCCCAGCTATGGCAATACAACCCTTCAAAGCCATCATCACTCCTATGCTCCAATCTTCTCTACCATGAAGCCACGAACTTGAGAAAAGCTTCAATCTTTAGATACCCTTTTAAGAGAGAAGTTCAAAGGAGGTCGTGAAATTTTCTGGGGTTGTTTGTTTGTTTCCATGGAAACTGGAGTAGAGAAGGTGGTGTCAACGAGAAAGCGAGGGCTTGTGGAAAACGAGAGACAGTACAAAGGGATAAGGATGAGAAAGTGGGGTAAATGGGTGGCTGAGATACGAGAGCCCAACAAACGCTCGAGGATTTGGCTTGGTTCATACTCTTCTCCGGTGGCGGCGGCGAGAGCCTATGACACGGCGGTTTTCTATCTCAGAGGCCCGTCGGCGAGGCTGAATTTCCCGGAATTATTAGCAGGAGAGAGTGTTGGAGAGAGTGGTTGCGAGGACATGTCTGCGGCTTCTATAAGGAAGCGAGCGACGGAGGTCGGCGCCAGAGTTGACGCTCGAGAGACCGCCTTGAAGAACCACCGCCACCACCACCACCACAATCACCACCACCATGGGAGCAATAACGATAGTAACGAATCGGCAGCTGATAGTACAGAGTTTAAATCATTTGTTGAGCGGGTTGACTTGAACAAAGTACCGGACCCGGAGGACTGGGACGAGGAGTTGGAGAGGAATTAACTAAGAGGACAGAACTCTATTTCCGCCGCCGCCGCCGCTACCGGCGAAGGTGATAAGATGGTGGTTGCCTAGATGCTGTAAGGTAGGTACGTTATGGCCGATAAAAAAGATGAGGCCTCGAAAAATATGTGGATTATTAGTAGCTTATTATCAGCAGTAGTTTTAGTTAGATTTTCATTTTCATTTTATCATTTAGTCCCTACTCCCTAGCCCTTCCTTCATCGTTTTCTCTTTTTTCTTATTTGGATAATGAAATTTTGGCCTTGTAAAATGGGTAAATGTACATCAGTCAGGTCACTACTTGTCATTACTTGTGAGAATGCTTATGTTTCCTTCAATTCCTGTCAAATTT
This sequence comes from Erythroxylum areolatum, assembly GCA_024520975.1. Taxonomy (NCBI): domain Eukaryota; kingdom Viridiplantae; phylum Streptophyta; class Magnoliopsida; order Malpighiales; family Erythroxylaceae; genus Erythroxylum; species Erythroxylum areolatum. The sequence continues at coordinate 58,697,684 of JANIJH010000223.1, read as the reverse complement.
GAATCTCCTTTTCAACTCATGTTCTTCTCAAAAAGAAGGCTCATGATCATGAACCTTTAGAGAGAGCAAGATGGCACTTGCCAGAGGGATTGCCGACCTGGCAGTTCTGTTCTGTTTTTAAAATTCTTGTCTATTTGTGTTTGCAAGTGTTATGGTCCTCTTTGCTTTTTGTGTCGTGAGTTGTGGGGGAGCAGGGAGTGGCCTACAACCCAGGAGTTGGGTGCAAATAGCCATGCTAACCACTAAAGTTATAACTACTAAAGTGATAAGGTTTTTGAGTTAGGTATTTTTCTGGTTCTCCACTCACCAGTACTAGTACTGCTGTTGCTTGTTTTTGGAGTTGGGAGAGTGATTGGTGTTGTGCAAGTGCATGATGATTATGACTATGGAGGGGCCAACTTTGTGGGGTTTGTTTTTGCTTTCTCTGAGATGAGGTGCTGAGGTTTTGCCCATTTCTTTAGTTAGCCTCGAAACAAATTTACATTCATCTTAACTCTAATGACTTTGACTTTTTGTACTTCCTATTCCAAAGTTTAGCTTACGACTAATGCATGCCACTTATAGACAGTAAAAGACAAACCTTTACCCATAATTAGCGGAGAGATTGATCTATTTCTTGCTTCTAATCATATCAGATATTGTCTCTAAATGTTAGCTAGGGGTAGTAAAATGAGCAGAATTACTAACATAACAGTAGCTCTAGGTTTTGCCCTTGTCCCCAGCTTTGTTGCCCTATCTCAAACCATCCCGAAATACTGTTTTGGAGGGCACTTTACTAACTTTCCTGTCATCAACGGTGGTCTAGGAACTGTGTAAGCAACCGGTATTTGCATTGAGAATTAAGACCTGTCTTCCTAGTCTAGGAAGCTCTTTGGACCATTCAGTTCAATAAGCCATATGTTGCAATAAAAACGAGTCACCAATCTCCACTTTCAATTCAACCACCGCCCTTTATTTAATGACATCTTGAGAGGGTCACGATGGTTTACACCAAGTCCATAATGAAAACCTCCAACGGCTCACAATTTCCCTACCAGCCCTTTATGATAATATATAGTATATATATATAGGAAACAGCGATAGAAACAAGAGAAGAATAAATTTTCATTTATCTGTAATAGCATTTATGAGTCACACTGTATACAGGATTTGCCTGAGAAGAATAGACACTGCATAATTTTATCTACTTAGTGCTGTTTCCTTTGTTTCTGGGGTGATAATGGAAAAAGGGAAAAGTACAAGCCACAAGAGGTAGAATTGACTATGCCTGGTAAAACATTGCAACAGTACAAGGACCGCTATAAGAGATTCTGTATAGGAATAGTATAAATGATAAGGCCAAAATTGTACGTACGAGTATGACGAAGCTAAACTCCGCCTGCCTCTTCTTTGATCAATCCGAAACGGCTGGTAAGAAACCATCCAGCAAGATTGATTTCTTTAGTATTTCCTTCAAAGATTCAGGCTTTCCAGAGCGCGATTTATTTGAAGAGCAGCTCTTACAACATTTCCTCTTGTGATAATGCCGACCTTCAAGGGCAGGAAGATTAGCTCATCTATATCATCGTTTTAGGTAATAAAGAAAAGGATTATTTAATAGGTATGCATCTGTTACGAGCTTCCCCTCGGCATCTACGACTGGAAGCCTACGGTATTTTGTCTCAAGCAGTAATCTGACATCAGATAAACGAGTTAATAAGTTGTTTACAGGATGCGGTCTTTAAGAACTGGAATGAGAACAATCAAGGAAATTTGCAAATTGGGGAAGAAGTTAGGAATACCAAGACCTTGCTGCATCCTCAAGATTTGTGGTTTCACGAACTACAAATGGGGCTGGTGTCATCAAATCACCAACAAGCTTCCTGTTCGTCTTACTGAGCAACTTTTGTACATCGTTAAATGTCTGCAGCCATAATTATTATGTGGACTCAAATTTCGGAAACATGAATAAGTGGAAAAAGTACAAAATTAATGCCCCGTCTCTGGCAAAGAAGCAACCAGAATATTTGGTTGGATTATCCTGTGAAGAATGTGGCAAGGAAATCGATAGCTTCGGCATCAACAAATAGTCTTTAATTCTGTATAAATGCAATCCATGTTCTTCAAAAGAGTTCAAATTTCAACATGGAAATGGCTTTTACAAAAGGGGTAGAAAGTGCTAGGAGCAGATGGATATTCTAGAATTACGAGGATATCAGGTGTAAGTGTTGCCTGACAAATGACAGCTTATAAGATAGCTTGAAGAACAAAGGGAGATACATACAGATTAAATACATACAGGCACAAATATTTTCAAGAGATCTTCGCAAAGATCACGAGATAATGCCCAGCGAGAGCAAATTTTTGTGTGTACTAAACATGACAAGGAGGGGAAAAGGATGCGAGGAGGGAACATTTTGAAACAACAATTGACTCGCCAAGGTCAGATTTACATACAAGAAGACCAAATAAGGGATGATGAGCTGACTCAAAAGCAGGTTCATGTGGGTTCTGCCAAGGAATGATACATAGGGAAATGTAAAGTTCCAAAGCGTTATCCCATGTCCATGTACTCAAAAGGCTTATACCTGAGAAAATTCCTCAGAAAATACCAAGTATGTAAGTGTATACAGAAACATAAAATTTAGACATGATAGAGAATTTAAGCAACTCATATGCAGATTAACTGCCCATGCTATCGGGTTACTTATCACAAGTATGATTTTCACTAATTTACAGAAAAAGAAAGTGTGATTTTCACTGTTCGAGCACTAATCTGCTGAGGAATCTAAAGCTCTACTCCAGGCTGCAGGCAATGTTCTTAAAATATTTAACTTAGCCATTCTCCAGGTCCCCTATATACATCTGATCACAAGGATTCTGAGAACTTCCACTACTAGAGGAGCAATTATAGGGGCATGGATAGGTCTAGACTGGGTCAAACACAAAAGTATAGAGAAAGGAGCAATCATTAGCCCAAAAGATATCAAATGAGATGAACAAAATGGTTATCTTTTCAAGGCAATCAATCAAGTAGGAAAAACAGTGAAAAAGGCATTAGATAAAAGAGATAGTGCTCACGTACTTTCCAAGTGCTATCAACTTCAGGAAACATGCTGTTATCAGTTCTTCCACCGCCCAGTTAAAATATTGGAAGAATTCGGAAAGCATCATCATTATAACATTTTCAAATTTCCACAGTAGAGATGCAAGGATTGTTCATAGAACAAAGAAGTTCAGGCACAAATTGAAAAGAGCTCACATAATTAGTTGCTCAACAATAGTGATGAAATGAGCACTGCTCACCAATGGTATGGACACAAAGAATGCGTAAAGAAGGCCACTGTCGCTTCACATCATTGTTTTCTTCTTTGCAGGGAAAATAATATCAGACATAAAGTGTACATAGAAGGGCATTGAATTTAATCCAATACATTTCAGTCATCAACACAGAATTATATGATAACGTCCCAAAAAAACACGCAAAATTATATGATTCTTCCCACCGCAAGTTATCTTTGAGGTGGACTTATAAATATCCTCTCCAGCACATCTAAACATATCAAGTGTCAAGTTTCTCCATTGAACAAGCAACAAATCTATCCGATTGTTTTCATATCAAACACTCGAAACAACATGAAAAAAGCAATGAAATTGTTGAAATGAAGTATATGGAAAGGTGATATACGGTTGATGATTTTAGGGTACCTGAAATGGAGTCCAAAGCTAGCAATTCAAAATCGGACACAAGACCAACCTGAAAAAGGAAGGCATTCATATCATACATTGTCAGTAGTCTCTGGAAATAGATTTACTGAAATAGTTGGTACTGTATGTGCTAACCAGGTATGATCATATTGGACCTACCATCATAATTAGACCAAACAACAGAGAAAAAGGATTAGAGAATGTACCTCTTAGGATATTTTAATATATCTTATTTAATTTTGACATTTTAAATTATACATATAATATAATTGGAATTATTATATGGATTGAAGTCTTTCTAAATACGTGCATATCTCATTATGAATGAAGTCTATGTGATTACGCAATTTGAAAAAAAACTTAGAAGGGGTTTGCGGCACACTTTTATACTTCGGCTCGACAACAAACTTCGCCCAAGTGGGTAGTATGGCAGGCCCCATCCTCAGGTTCTGTTAAACTCAATGTGGATGGAAGCTCGGCTAAAAATTTGGGGGATGCTAGCTTTGGTGGTCTGCTACGTGATGAGAAAGGACACTGGATTGTGGGGTTCTCAGGTTACATTAGTCATGCCACTTCCATGCTCGCTGAACTTCTAGCAATTCAACATGGTCTGGACTTGTCTTGGCAGCGAGGCTTTCGCCATTTAGTTGTGGAATCAGATTCACAGGATGTCATTACGCTGGTCACAGGATCTTGCCTTCACTCCCACCCTTACTTGTACGTCATTGAAGATATTAGGACTCTGATGCAACGATAGTGGGTTTGCTCTATTATTCATACCCTTCGAGAGGGCAATCAATGTGCCAATATTTTAGCTAAACATGGCGCTAATCACCTTCAACGCTGGTCTCTTTGGGAGGCTCCTTTTCCAGGACTTTGCCAGCGTCTCGCTCTTGATGCTTCTTCTGTGGCTGTCTTACGGCCTTAAGCTTTCCTACTTTCTCTCCCTTTTCACCAAAAAAAAAAAATCTGCAGGGAATTATTGTTGAAGTTGTGTTGGTCACGTGAGAAGGTGTGGGGCTGCGCAACTTTCTTTTGGAGCTGAATATTTGTGCCCTTGAAAAAGATTCTTAGTTTACTACGCACCTTGTTCTTGTTTGAGTCAAATCGTGTCCCACCTTGAGTATATTGGTAAAGCAGCCTGCGTGGATTACTTAGAAGCAGTGGAGGTGTATCTTGGAAATATCCTTGGTTGGCTGCGCTTGATGTCTTTATTGTGAGCTGAATATCACTTGTTGAATTTCTTTACAAATACAGTGGAACTTGGGGTATGTGAATTTATTTCAGCTGGATCTCAAGTGGTATGATATAGAGAAGATTGTGGGCTACGTTTATGTGGTATATGGAAAATAACGTATACCGTATTGATGTTGGATTTATGGTGGAGGCAGTGCACCATCAGCTATGGCAAAAAGTTTAGGTTGGGATATTTTAAGAAGACAAATTCACAGGGAAGTCATCTTTGTCTTAAGTATTTTTGTTATTTAATTTTCAGTTGATTAAATACTTGAGCTATTTTATTTATTATTCTTTTTGAGTGAAAGTACTTAGACAAATCCCCTGACGAGGTTAACACGAGTCGGTCGTATTATCGAGTGTGAAAATCTTTCACGGGTAGTTAGGTTGTGAGACAGTTACAAAGATTGAGTGGTACTGTGTTAGATCAATCTTGTGTAATTTTATTGAACTACTGTAAAAGTGATTAATCTGGGTAATGGGCCCGCAGACGTAGACAGAGTGTGCTGAACTATGTTACCAAATTTCGTGTCTTTTCTATTTTGCTTTTGCGTAATTTTATTCTATTTGTACAAAGGATAATTCGGAAAGTCTGCGACTTAATTAACCACCTTGGTTTTTCAATTGGTATCAGAGCCACGGTCACCGATTCAGAACTTGGTAACAAGTTGGTGTAGATCCTAGATTCGCAGACATGACTACAAGGGAAGGTGCATCGATTACCAAACCACCATTATTGGATGGATCTAATTACCCAGCATGGAAATCCCGGATAAAAGTCTTCATTCAAGCTCAGGGGACGAGAGCCTAGCATTCGGTGGTACACGGTGGGACTCATCCAATGATCACTTATGATAAAGGAGAGGCAATTCAGAAAGATTCATTTGAATGGACAAGAGTGGAAGAAGAAAGTGCACTGGGAAATTCACAAGCAATGGATGCGATATTCAATGCTGTTGATGAAGGACGCTTCTTAATAATTTCAGCATGTGAAACGGCAAAAGAAGCGTGGGATGTATTGCAAACCATTCATGAAGGATCAAAGTCTATGATAGCATCGAAACTACAAATGTTAGCTGTGCGGTTTGAAGAGCTAAAGCTGGATGAGCTGAGACTATTGGAGACTTTCATGAAAAATTGAGAGATATTGCAAATCAAGCTCATCAATTGGGAAAGAAGTACTCAAATGTGAAATTAATCAAGAAAACGCTGAGATCACTGCCACCAAGATTTATTTCAAAAATTGCAGCAATAGAGGAGGCTCACGACATTGATAATTTGTCATTGAAAAAAGTTATTGGGATTCTCACAAATTTGAGATGAATCTCTTAAGAAGTAAGCAAGAAAGAAGCAAAGGATTGGCACTACAGGTGGAAACTGGAAAAAGTGTGAACAATGCGGAAGATGAATCAGATGAAAATGAAGACATGATTTTACTCACTCGAAATTTCGGTAAATGGCTGAAAAGAATGAAAAAGGACAGACCCGACTTTAGACAATATGGTGGAAGTTCATCAAGTAACAACCCAAGACAACAAGTCAACACACAAAAAGGAGAATGGAAGACAAGAAGAATTCAGTGTCATGAATGTCAGGGGTTTGGACCTATTCAATCCGAATGTGCCAATACGTTAAAGAAACAAAAAGGAAAGTCCTTCAAAACCACCTAGAGTGAAAATGATTCTGAAAGTGATTTCGGTAGTGAAGAAGAAATAGCGAACAATTCTGTATTGGTTGCATTACATAACAAAAGTCCAGTTACTTGCTTAATAGTAATTGGGAAGGAAGTAACTGAAGGCAGAACAAGGAAAAAATTTGAAGGTCTCGAAATCAGTTCAGCTCGGGATTCAATATCAGACTATGACAGTGACAGAAGTGGTCTTGATGATAAAAATGGAAACATTTACGAGGATTACAAGGCTTTGTATGAAAAATGGGTGAAAATGCATAAAAAGAATGAAAGATTGAAGGAAGAGAA
>JANIJH010000223.1:58588680-58614679 GCA_024520975.1 Erythroxylum areolatum | reverse complement strand
TGTAACTCAAAACCATTATAATCATATTGATGTGGGTCTTTCTGACCTTCTCCACTGTCTTGACTTTGCCAAAACTTTGTATACCCACCGCCCCTACAGTCGACTCCGTCCGATGTTTCTACTCTGTTGTTTGTAGGTATATAAGATTTTAATGATCATGATGTTAAATTACGTATGGTCCAGCTCATGTGCAGATTGAGGTCCATGGAAATCTCATGCTTTAAACTGCATAATCATAAAGATCCAATTATAATAGGAGTCGGCGTGTTGTTGCGGCCAACAAAAATTCCCAACACAACCTGCCTACCAATTCCATGGTTACGGTTAAGTCACAAACAATTATCTTAAAGAAAGATTAGCAATCTCTATTTTCTTATGACATAACATTGAACACCGTGACTACGACGACTACAACAACGATAACGATCTAATACACAAAGTTTTCTTCTATGTAATTTCAGGGCGCAAGTGGGTTAATAAGGAACTCTATTGACTTAAATGAGGTCGCAAGTTCGAACCTCCTTTATGTATATAACCGTTTAAAATTTGAGGTCAGAATTTTACCTTCCGCAAATGACCTACTCAGCTCGAGAGGGAATTAGTCCAAGTGTGGATAGCTTAAAAGTGTCTTTTTATAATTGAGACTCACCTAAAACACCTCGTGAACAACTAAAAATAAGTTTTCTACTATGTGAAACATAAGTCTTTTTTTTGCATTTATTATTTCCGTGACTCAAATTTGTAGCTTTTGTAAATAAATAAATATTTCATAATTTGTGTTCTCTAATTAAATTATGTAGTGAATGAAGTGGTAAATCTAAATTAAATAGCTACCTAGTCAACTCTACACTTTTTTGTAATTAAATATTTGGAAAAGTTATCAAAATTTAAATTCAAGAATTCAAATAACTAAAAATTAAAAAAAAATCCATCTAACAATTTGACCCGTCTTAAGAAAAAGACAAATAATAAATATTGGGTAATGGAAGAAATGGTTCAAATAATTAATAAAATCTCTTTAAAATATATTTAAAATAATATTAGAATTTCGTGATTATATAAATACTTTTAAATATTAGAAAATTAGGATTACATTGTAAAAAAAACTTATTTGAACTAAACTTATTATATGAATATGAATTGTTGATTCGTTAAATATTACATCCAAATTACATAATTTATAACCTTCAAAAGTTTAAGAAATTCCATAAAAATCATTTAAATTATAATTTATTACTCCCCTTTGTATGTATAGATAAAGTATATTACAATTTAAGCATTAAAATGATTGGAAACTTTACTTTGTCAATGACACAATTATCAAGCTATTGTAAATTTATTGTTCCGCTTCAAATTAATTAATTTGTCAAAAAGACAAAAACATAAATTCATCTTAAAATTTAACCAAATAATTTTTTATAATTACTTAAAAATAAAATTACGATACGAGTTGACTTTGTAAAGATATTTTGAAATAAATATCACCCCCACAATTCTACATTGAATGCTGAACCAAATTTATCCACCTATCACTTTGATACATTGATTGCATGACAGCTAAACTTGGTAAAATGAAAAATTATATATGATACTTAGGACTAAAATTTAAAAAAAAAAAGAAAATTTCAAAATTTTACTTTTTTTTTGGGTTGAAAGCCAGTAATATATATTTTAATTTTTCAAAAATTAAATATATTGAATAATTGATAAAAACATTATTAAAAACTTGTAAGCATATATGTGTTTATAATTAGGATAATTAAAAGATTATTTCAATAAAATAAAATATTAAGTAGAATATAGTTTTTGGAAATATTCTGAAAAATAGAGTCTTTATCGATTCATTTATGATCCCCTGCACATTCTCTCCCTATTTGACCATTCCCTTAGTTTCAAACCTAATTATGGCCGCAGGCAACAAAGCTTGTCTTCTTTGTTATTGTCGGTCATCCTCTTGTTGTCACAAATTGGTACTATTATATATTTTTCAGACATGTTTGTCTTCCAAGTCCTAATCTAGGAACACTTGGAGTATTCATACTTATAATGTTATTCCTCATTGAAAATATAAACCAAGTTTTAATTTACCTTCACATGCTATTAAATGAAGTGTGCTTCGTATAATGCGTGTTAATGAAATGTACTAATCTATCTCATTTTCATGACTTATTATGATTTGGAAGTGCATTAGTTGTAGCATGTTTAACTTAATTCCAAGGACGTTTACAATTAAAGTAAAGGTCAAATCTTGCCTCCATTTCTCCAGTTCCAATCCCACCCCATTCAACCCCCGACCCCAATGTCTCCTTGAAATTGACTGATGCGAAGATGAAGATCCTCGAAAGATATTCAGACACTTGATCGCTTGATAATGGTGGAAGAATACATGCACAGACTTGGACGTGTATAATATACTAAGAGCTGTCTAGTCACAAGGGTTTCTGCTGTGTGAAAGATTAGGAGAGGCTTATGTAGCATTTTTATTTTATTTTATAAAGATAAAGGAATAATTTTATCAATAATTATATAATATATTACGATCAGGGCCGTTCTTAATATTTTATAAGTCCTGACTAAAATAAAAAACGGCCTCTATTTTTACTTATTTTTTAGCATTCATAAAGAATAAAAAGAAGAAAAGTACGTCTTTTTATTGTTCTTTGTGAAGTCAAAAGTGAACTTTATTTTACTACATTTTATTTTTTATAAGAGTAAAGATGAGCTTTATTTTATTATTTATGAAGATGGACTCTCTTGGACTACAATAATATAAATAATAAGAATAAAAACATGCACTTTTTATGATTTGTCTTTTCTTTTTTTTTTAAAATATTTTTTTGAAAGTCTTTATACTTATTAAAATAGTCATGAATATCCTTTTTTAATTTTAATGTAAAATTTGACAGAAATATTGTATGTTTTTATTTAAAGAATTATGATAAAATTTTAAATAAATTGATTTATTATTTCTTTGAAATGCCTCAAAATCATTTTTTAAGAAAAGGTGCATGACTTTTACTTTAAATAATGTAAAACCCTATTCTAATTTTATTGTTTGTGTCATTTCCCTGGACAAGAAATGTTCAAAAGTGGAGATAAACGAGTCCATTATTGGCATGGGGTCTGATCATTTCCCATTTATGGCAAGCAGACAGATAGGAGCGCATACCCTTATATCTTATCACAGCGTCTCTTCCTAAGTCTTCTACTTACTCTCCAATGGGAAAATGGTTGTATCCCTCAAATTTATGATTTCTAGATTTTATACTTTCTTGCTCTAGCGTCTGCAACGTGTATATAATATTATATGTACATATAGTTAGGTACACGATAAGCCTCTTCTTTTTCCCCCCCATTAAAAGTGGTTGTGCCTCATGTCATTGCCCTCTTTCTACAATTGTGTCAACTTTCCAATTTAATGGGTAGATATTTTTGTATTCCTCTCATCTCTTGACGTACTAAATACTTGCTAATCGATTGTAATACAGCTATTAGCAAAGTACTTATACTAATCAAGGTTATGAGGAGGAAGCCCTTCAAGAAGTTCCTAACTTGTAAGTATTGGAACCAGGCGTTAGTCATAATTAACTATTCTCATAAGCTTATGAAAGTTAAGTAAAAAGCTCCAACAAGTTCACTCGACTTTTAGGAGTAGATTATTTGTTACCGTTATCTTGTGTTCACTCTATTCGTTAGTGAAAGCCTTTTGAGCTTAAAACTTGCATATATTTATTCTATCTTGTACTGAATAATAAGTAAGTGGTAAGATGTGAACTCATGACTATTTAATCATAAAAGTTCTGATACTATGTTAGAATTTACAATAGACCTACGGGCTCGTATAAGAAGGAAAGTTAGACCACATATAATTTTAAGTGAGATTTCATTCTAAAACCAATTGGTGATATATAAAGTAGTCCACTAGACTTATATGTTAGTTTTCTTTCCTTTCTTTCTCCAATGTGAGATAAACTTCCACTCTTTATATTTCAACACACACTCCTCACGTGTGAGTCTAACACGTGACATAATCTATCATTTTAAGGTGTTAATAACAAACATAAGAATAACCTGCTCTGACACTATAATAAGTGACCGTTTTATCACAATAATTTAAGCTGTTGTGTGAGGCCAACTTAATTAGTTTTATATATTCACTAGCACTATTCTATACGTATTCATTTATCAAATAAATGAAATAAAGAAAAATTAGATGAAAGAATGCTCATAAAATAAGAGAAGTAAAGAATAACTAGAACAAGTAATCTAAATCCTCAACTTTTTAATTTGAGTAAAATATAGAATTGGTGATATATCTACCAACTATTTCCAAATCTGCAGTTTTCTATATCATTTGTAACTTAATAAGGAAAGGTTTGAATTCTAGGCTAAGTGAAGTTTGTAATTGATTAAGAAAAGTACATTTCTAAGTTAAGCTCCTTATCTCTTGGTATGATATCTAATGTCCAGATTCCGAATATATCATGATGTTTATTAGAAACGTCTTGTGCTTCGTGCAAATTTAACTCAAAACTTCACTTGCTGCTGAAACAGAGTTAAACGTCCAAAATAAACTCACGCAATTATGGAAAAGCTTCTTGTTATCTGGGATTACAGTAGCTGTTGCGTAAAGCCATGTAATTAAACATGTGATTTATCAGCAAAAGGTATAGAATTTCTCTTTTCTTTTATGGCTGTCTAATCTTATCTTTCTTTTCGTAGAAAGAGAAGTAAAAGGCAAGAAGGCTCTTAAAAGGCCTAATTCACTTCTAAAAATTAGCTTAAGAGAGAAGATTTGCACAGTATTATAAATTATTGAATGCTTTTATATTTATTTGATATGAGATTCTAGACATACCTCCTTTAGCTCATTGGGTAACAAAATCGAACACTGTCCTCAAACTATCGAAACAAATGGACTCTAATATTATATTAAAAGGCCTAATTCATCTTCAAAAGTTAGCTTAAGAGGAGAAGTTTGTATAGTATTATAAATTATTGAATGCTCTCATATTTATCTGATGTAGAAGTCTTGACAAAGATCATTGGATTAAGCTGATCTGTATCTAACGGATGAGATCCTCTTATATAAGATTAGCATATAATATTTGACACAGAAGATCTTGTCTCTTAAACTGAGGGCTATGTAATGCTTGCACTTTGAAATAAAAATTGCAACCATTAATTAATTTGAAATGTGTTTATGAGTTACATAAATGAAAGGAGAGATAAGTAGTTTATTAATAATTGAGCTTTTAGGATGTTTCTTCTTTAAATAAAAAATTAGGTTATCCTTGAATAGATGGTTGAGAGTTACAAGAACCAGTTTAATTATCATTATTTGTAATAAAAATTTGAATTTTAATATTTTTATGAATTATTTGGTCAAGCTATTACTTGTCATATTAAGTATGTTCACTACAAGTTGTTAGATACATGTGATAGTATTATTTGCTGCAATTTTTTTAAAAATAGAAAATTAGATTTGCAGTTGGTGAAAAAAAAAAAGGAAATGTAAAATTCTAAATTAGAAATTCACATATTTGCAACCAAGCAAAAGGATGAGTTCAAATTTCTTTATTTTGCATGTTATTAGTTGATTGCATATAACAAATGTCATATTATAACGCACAAGACTCTTCGTTTGACGAGAGAGTAGAAGATTATCGATTGTATGCATTTTTTTATTTTTAAAAATTATTTTTATGATTTAAACTTGTGACTTTTCGGTTAAAAAAATACTTTATCTGTTATTCTAAGTTTCCAAAAATTGGGCCTAAGATTGGAGATTAGATTTCCTGTTTTAATTATGATGTTGTTCTATTAAATCTTATCAATATATTTATGAAAAAAGTACGGATAAAATTTAATAGAATAAAATTGAAATAGAATAATTGGAATAAATAATTTAGTTTTATGTGAAATATATGAATAAAATTTAATATAACATGATTGAATCAGAGTAACTAAAACAGAGATACAATGTTCTAAGATTGGATTTGGTCATTTATACGAAAATGCAAAGTAAGTTGGACCTATCCTTGGTTTTGATGGTACTTACTGTTTCCACTTGAGGAAAGCCAGCTTCCTCCAATCACAGCCTCGTCTCACTCCCATTATTGGTATTTTTTTATATTTTTAAAAAATCAACAATTAAAACTTTCAATGTTTTTCTTAAAATGTCGATTAGATTAGATTAGATTGATTGATTGACAGTTGGATTTTGAGTATTTTTCTATTTTTATTTATTCGAGATTACTGGCTGGTGTCTGATGACGTGGCGTTCTGACAGGTGTGGGCCCTACTTATTCCATGCTATTCCCTTCTCGTGTTCACAACTCCAACCTTAATTAATTACCGTTAATTAAGACAATACCCACATTAAAAAAACAATAAACCAGAAAATATCTACGATTTGTTCTTTAAGTGTGTCATTAAAATAAAATGGGGGTAATTAAAGTATATAATTGATGATGTCAAGGATGATGTTATCTCCCAATCTAAGAATCTGTCTAACCAATCTATCCCATTGGGTTGAGTTGGCTTTTAGCATTGAAGTCAGATATGTTAGACAACAGACTTTACCTCCACCGTCAACCTCACGCGCCGTTAATTTCCGCTTTTTTCTTTTATAGTAAAAATGAGATAATTAAAATTTAATCGTGAGAAATTTACATTCTTCTATGAATTTTCAAACAATTATAATTTTAATTAAAATAAAATTCTTATTAAACTAGAATTAAAAATAAAATTAATATATTTTAATAATATTAATTTTTAAATTCACATATATGTTCATTTATAAAATTTTTTAAAAGGAACGCGCTAAATGGAGAGAGTAGAGAAGGGGGAGGGAGGTCATAAATACGAGGTACAGAGAGAGAGAGGAACAAAACGAGTAACGAAAGAGGCAAAGGTGGCCCTCTTCCCGTACTCTTGGATTGGACTTTTGTGGAAACATTTTCCTTTTTCTACCATTATTCTCTTTTCCTTTTCTGATCGATCCATTCCCTAAACGCCAATCCCCCCCTCTCCTTGTTTAAAATCACCTCGCCATTGTTATGCACCTCTTACTTTTAGTTCTTGCCTCTTATTTACTTTCCCATGTTGGTTATGCGGCTAAAACTCAAAACTCCCAGTGGACACAGTTCTGTATACACCACCGTAACAGTGGTTTGATGAGCTGTATAGATGGAGGGTGACCCCCTGACGTGAGTTTGTGGATGATGATAATTAATAGCTAATAAAAGCAATTGAGTGATTAGCCATCCTTTGGACTGTTTATTTCCAGTTTTAGTTAAATATATATGTAGGTAGAGAGAGAAAGAGAGAGACAGAACAGCGGAGGGGGAGAGATGACGATGCTTTTCGATTTGGTTAACGTGGGAAAGTTGGGAGTAAGAAAAAGACGCTTCTTTTTTTTTACCCCGTCTCAAGCTCTGTTGAACCCACCAATAACTTAAAAGATTGTTAGTTAATAGGCAACAAAAAGCGGTAAAGTTCTTGTTAACGAAAAGAAAGGTTTATAATGCAAACTGAAATATACAGAGATCATCAAATTTACCATCCTGAAGCATTTGACAAAAATGGGTCTCTGAAAAGAGAAATTGAGAGAGATACTACGCATCATGAGCCGTTGAAAAATAATAATAATAAAGAGAAAGCCAACAGGCAAGTTGATAGAGAAAGAGAGAGGTAATAAGGTGGGTAAGTGAGGATGCTTTCGGCTACCCTATACCTTGAAGCCTCAAAGCTTGGCCTCGTCTATGCTGTATTGGGCAGTTAGGGATAGAAGACCTTGAAACATCTTCTTATAATACTACTACTACTACTGCCTTTTTGCAACATCAAACACGCCTCTTTCTCTCTCACTCTCTCTATCTCTCTCTCTGGCTCTCTGAGTCCTAGGTTTTTTCTTTCCTTTGAATGCTCGAAACGAAACTCTCTCTTTTTTATTCTATGTTTAGTTCGTGATTCATGACTCTTGATAACTTATTTTATTCAACCAAGTACAAAGGGAATAAGGTTTTGCTTTTAACTCTGCCATACCTACCGCTCTCTCAATTTATAGTCTTTCATGTTTAAGACAGTGTTTTTAGCAAAAATCTGACCCAGAACAATACTCTTCAGCTTGAAAATTTCTTGCTTCACTTCGACCCTGGAACCAAAAACAAATGTGGGACTTAAATGACTCGCCTGATCAGAGAAGAAATGAGGAATCCGAGGGATGTTCGTCTCAGAAGACCTCCGCCGACGGTGAAGGCGAGAAAGGAAAACGGGTCGGATCCATGTCCAATTCGAGCTCTTCTGCTGTAGTTATAGAGGATGGATCCGAAGAAGAAGAAGAGGATGGTAGTTGCGAGAGAGCAAGAGCAGTGATCAAGAAGCGCAGCAGCAAAATATTCGGGTTCTCGGTGCCGCACGAGGAAAGTATGGATAGTGACCCGCCGGTGACGCGCCAGTTCTTTCCCGTCGACGACCAGGAAATGGGGGCGACCTCCGGCAGTGGAGGTGGCGGCGGAGCTGGGTTCCCTCGGGCTCACTGGGTCGGAGTTAAGTTTTGCCAATCCGAGTCTCTTGCTTCTCAAAAATCCGTCGAAGCATCACAACCTTTGAAGAAGAGTCGACGAGGCCCGAGGTCTAGAAGCTCTCAGTACCGTGGTGTCACCTATTACCGAAGGACGGGTCGTTGGGAGTCTCACATATGGTCGGTGTTTTCGTTAAGCATTCTATAACCCAATTTTAAGATATCATTTCCAATGGCTTGTCGGATGTCAGTTTTTAGTTTTACCAATCAGAATTTGATCGTTTTCGGTTGATGCAGGGACTGTGGAAAGCAAGTTTATCTGGGTATGGGTCTATTCTGATCTTTCATTTGCTTTGAAAGAAAAAAAAAAAAAGGTTCTTTGTCACCGATTGTTCAGACATATATCTGATATGGTTATTTTGGTACTCTTCTTTTCTGGGATGTTTCTTACAGGTGGATTTGACACTGCACTTGCAGCTGCTCGGTAACATCTCCGATCATATATTTTTACCCAGCTTTCCAAGATTTGCGTATTCTTTTAGAAAGAAATAAGCAAGAAAACCTATAGTTGCGGAGCTTGAGAAAGAGGATTTTTTTTTTTTTTTTTTTGCTGCAGTGCATATGATAGAGCGGCAATCAAGTTTCGAGGAGTTGAAGCAGACATTAATTTTAGTATTGAAGATTATGAGGAAGACTTGAAACAGGTAAAATTATAGAGAGAAAAGAGAATTTATTTTGTGTGGCCTTTATCTTCAGGACTCGGACTCGGACCTTATCTTTTGGCAGTCATGTGGTGCTTCTTATGTGCTTTTTCTTTCTTTCTTTCTTTCTTTCTTTAATTCGTTACAATTGAGAAGGGAAAAACATGGTTAACGTGAGAAAGATTCTTGGCGTTCACAGATGAGCAACCTCACTAAGGAGGAATTTGTTCACGTACTTCGCCGACAAAGCACCGGTTTTCCCAGAGGAAGCTCTAAGTATCGAGGTGTAACCTTGCACAAGTGTGGACGATGGGAGGCTAGAATGGGCCAATTTCTTGGCAAAAAGTAACCATTTTGCTTGATCAACTTAGTTTCTTATTTGTTTTAATCCTGATCGTATATGGATTCGGTTTTCCTCAGGTATGTGTATCTGGGGTTGTTTGATACCGAGATCGAAGCTGCTAGGTGGGTCTACTATAGTTTCAGACTTGGATTCTATTATCAGGATTATATAAGCCAACAGATATTAGTTGGTAAGGCTCTTGTTTGGTCATGGAGCTTTATGGTTCTGATACTTCCTGTAGGGCTTATGACAAAGCTGCAATTAAGTTCAATGGCAAAGAGGCGGTGACCAATTTCGATCCAAGCATTTATGAAAACGAACTCAACTCCAGTGGTAAGATAATCATGGTATTCTGCATAAATTGTATCTGATCTAAAATTTCAGTCGTAGCTACGTTCACTAATAATGTAGGAATGTTTTCAGAATCTGCAGGTAATACAGCAGATCACAACCTTGATTTGAGTTTGGGAAGTTCGGCTTCCAAGCAAATTAACAATATAGAACACGGTGATGATCGTCAAAATGCGGCAATGAATCAACATCCAGCATCAGTACCGGGTCAGTCTGATTGGAGAAATTGGGGTCCTCAGGTATCGCATCTACCACAAAAATTCCGTTTCAATGTAATCATTCAGGTTTTTTCATTCTTGGTTGATTGATTTGACAAACTTTGAACAGCTTTATCTTTACAAAAATAATAACGAGGGCCACAGAAGAGATGGTTGCAATGAGATCGAAACGATGCAGCTTCTTAGCCAAACTCGTATCCAGTCTCCAGCTTCGATCAAGTCTAATGAATCGCACAGATACGGACAACTAAGAAGACCTGGAGACAACCAAATGGTTCATGTTCTTCCACCATCAAATTATCAAGTAGGTGTTTTAATTTACCGTAAAATTGTCATTTTTGGCATAAAGCATAGGCAAAATAACAATCGACTGAATTTGTATATTGAATGGCTGTAGATTCAGTTTCAAAGCAGCAGCAATGGAGGTCGAATCGGGAACGATCTTACACTGTCACAAAGTGATCATAATCAGCAACAGCAACAACAATGGCAATCCCGTCCTCACCTATTTGCAAATGCTGCAGCATCATCAGGATTCCCACAGCAGATTAGGACTCCGCAAAACTGGCTGCAGAAAAATGGGTTCCCATCTCTTTTGAGACCCTCTTAACCCATATATAAAAAGTAGCCATTTCTTCTCCTCAAGTATTAATTTACTTATTGATTACTACTCATTCGTCTCCATCATTCGTTTGCAAGCTTGTAAAGAACAATGCTTTTGAGACGGCACCTGCTTTTCTCGTTACTCAACCCTACGGAGAGCGCTTTATCACCCCACGGGGGAGAGAGAGAGGGGGGGGATAGATATATGACGAAATCCAAATCTCTGGGAAGTGTTGGTTGGTCATATGGCTATGAGTCAAAAAAACTAGAAATGAAATCTCCAACAAGATATGCCTTCTGGGTTCTGACTAAAACTGCTGTTTTCTGTTTTTAATCTTCTGGTATTTTGCTTTGCCGTCCTATGTAAATTGTAGCTGTCATTGCAGCAGCTATGTAGCCTGCTAGTGGGCTAGTGCTAGTGTTTATTTGGCCATTGTAGTTACTGAGTATAAATCATGTGGTTGCCTGACCTCATTTTTGGGTACAACATCTTATTAAATTCTTGTTCAGAGCATTGAGATGATACATGAAGCTGTGCCTGTGTAGTGGTCTTTTTGGCGTTTCCTTTTTATCAGTTTCCCCCTTCTCTACGATGGCCTGTAAACAACTCTGGGAGACTGCATCTTTGGTTACCCAATTGAGAAAATGCCACTCCAAAAACAAGTACATAAAATGCCATACAAAAAATATGTAAAATCCTTCATGTCTCTTTCTGCTCACAGGATAGTGAATAGTGCAGTGTGTGAAATGGGGTCTTGTTTTGTCTTGGAAATATCACCGGATGGCGATGAATAGTCACTATCCCTTGCGTCCTTTGAATCAGTTCTCTCGCCCCAAAAGCAGTCAGACATGGCTTTTATTACGAGAGGGACTCGTCGCATTCACCCCAAAGGAAAGGACACCACAGGCTTGGATTATATGTACAATCATACATACATACAAACATGCACAAGTTACACGCCTAGACACCTAATGAGCTGGGAGCTGGGAGCTGGGTTTGGCACAATGTCACAGTTTTCACAATAATTTATTCTAAGAGTCGTAATTAGGTTCGAGGATTAGAAACCCTACAAGCAGTGTACGAGGAAATGGCGACGAGGTTCTCAAAGTACCCATGAACCTGGACAACCCCAAATAAAGTATGTTCATTTGATTAGATTAAAAATTAAAGGTTGAAATCCAAGATACTATAGACAGACAGGATTTGCATAAAGTACGAGTGATGGTTTCGTCATCTGCATGTTTTCTTTTTTCTTTATGGTATTCAAAGGCTGCACTAAGGATTTTTTTTTAATTTTTATTATTTATATGTTTGCAATTTGTTTCATTATTTTATGCTTTGCAGACACGCATAATATATTGGCACCACGTGAATTTCGACTTCCTTTTCTTGTTTATGTTTTGCCTTTTTGTCATCAAAAGAAGCTTCAGGGGGCTCAACAGGCTACTCAAAATTGTTGTTTATGTGAGTGATTGAAATTCCACTCATCACATTCCTGTCAAATTGTTGAAAACAACATCTCAGCCAATTAGATTAGAGATAAACTTACGTATTATTAACGATCGTTGTTATTGATGTTGTTGTTGTGTTCCTGTACATTGTACATTGATCAGGTCCTAAATTGTAAATTATATGAAGTATTTATTCTTTTTCACTTATCATGAATTTGTTTGGCTTGTTTTGATTTGAAAGGTACTGAAGCAAAAGAATAGTTACCACACCTATTGTGTTTCTTCTGGAGTGAAAGGTCTTAAGCAAGGAATATTTTACCATCTCTTTAGACCTCTGCCACTCCTATTTTTATCTATTCCTCCAACTAAAGAGACTCTACTTCAACCTCTCCAAGTGAAAAAAGAAGCTGCGAGTGCTCACATGAAACGTGACCCTGTCTATCCTTTCAGATCCCTTTCCTTTGCATCGGATCTACGAAACACTGCCATATCCTCAGGCGCAAAGATTCATCCTTTTCTTTTTCATTTAACCTTCACATGTAAGCTCTTGATGTTCGTAGAAAGTAGAGAACAGATATGGAAAGAGACATACGAGGGAATCCACATTTAACCCTAGTCAACAACTTGCAAAGATATAAATAGCCAACCAGGGCTTGACATATATATATATTAAGAAAGTGGGAATCAAGAAGGAAATAAACTGTAAAGCAAGAACAAAAACCCTTTCTCTTTTCTTCTTTAGCTTTTGGAGATACGCTTATATAAGACCAATCGAAATTGAATAGTGACTTTTGTGGTAAGGAATAAACAATAAAGAAAAAGAGGACCAAAGCATATGCAGATTGTCGTGGTGGACTTTGATTGCGAATGAGGTGTTAAATCTTTTCATCGATCATTCACGTTTGTCCTGAGTTAGCGGATGAAATCTGCTAACTCAAGTGTACCAAACACGTCTCATCCCTTAGAGTCCACTCGCTTCCCTTGTCAAGTTCCCGTTCTCACTTTCTCCTTCACCTCACCGACCACTTCTTCCCATCTCTCCATCATGCACTTTCCTTTTCCGGTAGTCTTTTGGGTATTCTTCACATATATAATATATTGCTCGCCTTTCCAACTATTTGCACGTTCTCCCATCCTACTTGCTAGAACTAGCGCGTGTGTTCCACGGATTATAATAAAGTCAAAAAGAAAATAATCCCCGCCAATAATATAATGTATTTAGCTTTGTAACTAATCAATTGCAAATGTGAATAAATTAAGATTTTTAGTTTTATAATTAAGATTATGAGGCTTTCTTATAATTTAATTAATTTTAAAATTTTCAATTTTTATAGATTTTTTAATTTTATCTTAAATTTTTGTTAAAGATAACAATAAAATGAATGTGGATTAATTAATTATTATCTTACATAAAAACCCAAATCAATTATTAAACCAAAATTTTATTGAATTAAAGATGGTTGATGTGTTTCATTACTATTTTTTAATTAAAATATAAGTAAAAGATTTTTTTTGAAAATTTTAAATTATAACAAATAATTTTTTGAGAATTATGATATAAGAAAATAGAATCATCATGTCTTCTTGTAACAAAATTATTAATAATAAATGATTATATAATATTACTTTTCTTTAGTGTTATTCCTTAATTCTAACAAAAGAAATATAGAATTTGTGCATAAATATTATACTCCACCAAATAGCTTCTGAAACTTGTATTACTTGCCTTATTAGATGAGGTCAGGAGTTGGATACGTGGAAGGTTGCTTCTTTGATCATATTAGATGTCTGAAAGTCTATCAACCCCAAAGAGAGACACTGGTTATTACTATGAGGAGGCAAGTCATCAACCATCATCTCATTTTAGCAATGTATGAAAAGGACAAAGAAAATCTTCTCCTGGATATTTTCTGCCATGGGTTTGTAAGAAGAGAGAATCTAGTCCACAGTAAGGTGACCATACCAAAACACATTAAGGACACGAATCACTCCATCAAAAGTTACCAGGAAGCTTACTATATGGTAAAGCTTTTGTTCTGTAAGTATATCTGTTTCCCCAGAGACAGCGAGAGATCATCGACATCAGCCATACGTTGTCCTGTCTCGACCTAACGAGTTTCCAACGTAGTTAATGGCCCAAGCATCAATCCAGTGGTGATGATAAGGTATATCATAGATTAGTGTTAGGTCCATTGAAAGTGAGTTAATGTCTCATTCCTAAATAGGAAAGCTAGCTCTTGTCCAATTGGTCTTTGGTTAAGCAAACAGGACCACATTGATTCGAGAAGTCCTTGTAAATACAGCAGCATCCAGATATGGAAGAAGGTGGGCTTATGGTCCCCTCACTCAAAAAACAAAAACCTACGGCTCCTACTGACATGCTTTTAACTCTGGAGAGTGTAGTGTAGATAGGTATCTCCTTCAATTGCTTCAAGTTGGATGAGTGTTGGATTGGTGATTGGTCCTGAAAATTATTTTTGTTTGGTCGCCATCGTTTTGATGATTGACATCAATAGTTCTTGCCCTATGTCTCCTGTGGATGACTTGCAAGAAAACGAGAGTGTTTCCTATTTTGGATTTCTTGGCAATTTTACGGTAGTATTCACTTGAGTAATAAAAGTATGGTTTGAATATTCATGCTAATCTTGTATAATGATAGTAAAAATCCTACTTACATTCTTGTTTACTATTTAGTCTAGAAACAGTATCTCTGTAATATAAAGATAAGGCTGCGTAATATCATGCAATTACAAACCTTGTTTTATTGTGAAACGTCAAAGTATGATAATGTCGAGGAAGATAACGATTCTTGATCACTACTTAGTCTCTATGTGTGAAGATAAAGTTGGCCATATTTTTCAAAGGATAAACATGTTACATGTGTAAGAGGTGAACAGCTTCACGAGCTAGCAAGTCGCATGGAATAGGGAGAAAGAAAAGGAAGGAAGTGGGATAAGGATTGACAGGCACAGGAAGAAGATAAAACTCAATTATTTGGTTGGTTGGTTGGTTGGGAAGGTCCCTTTGTTTTTTTTTTTTTTTTTTTTGGTGCTCAAACTGATTAATCGGAACAGATGATCTGTTCAGTTTGTATTTATGTGTTATTTTTTATTTTTTAATTAATGGGTTTTGAATTTGTTGAATTTTGAAGGTGAAAGCTTTCTATATTGGGAAAGATATTGAAAGTGGGGCAATTGGAATAATAAATAAATAAGGATTTTTAAGAGTGGCCACCACAACTCCTCCATCTACCATTCGTTCCTTTTAAGGTGGCATTATTAAAGTTGGTGCGGTATAAGATGCTTACACGTTATGTTATATGAGTTGGTACTTTTTTTAGGGAAATTTATATTTATTTTTAATATTAAATAAATGTATAAAAATGTTAATTAAAATTTAAATAGATATAAATATGATTAATAATTTTTTTAACCGATAAACTTAAAATGAATTGCTTATCATAAATAATTCAAACAATTGAATGATAATTCAAAAAGATAAAGAAAAAATGATAATTGATTTATAATGATTGAGCAAACAATTCTTGTATACGTTCACTCCCAACATTTGGTATAATTTTTCTTTCAAAGGAAAATAATAACATTTCTATGATATTTCTTTGTAAAGATGAATCCCTCTGGTAATCTTCCTCTAAAGTAGAGAAGAACCTTAGTCCTCCTTTGAACTCTCACAAATATAACATCTAATACCCTAACAAAGAATTACAACTCAAAATCATCTCATTTATTCACTTAATAATTAAAAAAAGGCTTACTCACACAAATATAAAACAATAATGCTCAAATGTGTGTTAATTACATTCAAAGGCTTTTCTATGTTAAAATCAAAGAGGAAAACACTCATTTATAGTATGTTATGACTCTTTATAGTCGGTGCTAAGAATTAGTAGTTACAACGGCTATATATAAAGCATTAGTCGACTAATATAACATACTAATCGATTATTATGCATTGAAAAGATTAGATTCACTATTTATTAGAACAATGCTCAACCAATAGGCATATTAGTCGACCAATACATCAACTAACACTATGAACACTCATATAGGTTGACCAATAACCCAAAAATACGATTTTAAAAACTTCAAATGTTTAAAACCAATTTGTTTAATTCAATTATGATTTAAACACTTCATAAAAAGTGTTTGAAAGATAAAAAGGTTTTTATACTAAAATTAAAATCGTAATGAATGTAAAGAGTCATGCAATAAAATAAAATAAAGAGTTTATGTATGATGAGTCTTCAAATTAACAAAATGATATTATAATTTAATATTATAAATTAAAGAACGACCTTGATAAATTTTAATTTTTTTTTATTGGTTTGATCTTCATTTTGACGGTTGTAAACTTCAAATTTTCTTTATCAACTTTGTAAAATATCTTCTTGAATTTATGACTTCATTTTGTTCTTATAATATTTTTTATCAAAATAATGAACTCATTAGTAATGACTATATTTTGTTATCATCACCAATTGGAATATCTCTTGGATTAACAAATTAGTTTCATTAATTTTACTAGCATAGAACGTTGTATTATAAGTTGAGCTTATTTGTATTAGTGTACATGTTAAAATTTTAACAAAAGAAAGATTGTATCTTTGATTAGGAAATAAATAATTAAAAAGACTTCATTAACTAGCCGTTTTTAAAAATTAAGAAAAATAATAAATATATAAATTTTAATTTATTAAATATATTATTTTTGAATTTATATGAATTATCTAACTTAAATAGGTCTAATTTATTTGACGACCCATACCAGTAAAATTAACCATATGAGTTAACGAAAGATTATATTTATAATAAATTAAAAATTTTAATATCTGACTGATATTTTTTTATACTCTTGATTAATATTAAAAATTAAATAAATTATAAACTTAATAGATAATTGACCCTTTTTAATATATTTTTCAAATATTGAAGTTCATGAAAAATTATGCTCATAAATATTATTATTATATCGGTCTTAATTTAAATTATGAAAAATTGAATATCTTTTTAAAAAAATTATTCGAATACAATTTTAACATAAATATACATTTACATCGGAGAAAATGTATGATAGTAGTTATTTTGTTACAAAATATTTCAAAGGAAAATGTAACATTCAAGTCCTTTTAATGTTCTTGAGAAGTATAAATGTATTAAGAAACTCTTAGGCCAACGGAATTTAAATAAAAAAATATATTTTCCTCTTAACAAATGGTGGCATGCAACTCCACTTCCATGACCATATTATATAACTTTGCACCTACATTGATTACATCTATCTTATTTCACTTGGCATGGTAGTTTGTCAGAATTTACTTTTTTTTTTGTTTTCTCCATTGAAAAGGGTAAATGAATACCATTAGCATGAATTTACATAAAAGAGGTTAGCTCCAATTTTCCCAGAATCACACTCCTCGTTTTCCAAAACTCAAAGCACTGTTTCTTAACATTTGCAAAATGTACAGTCTGTATATATTGGTTACAGCAATCCCAATTTCCCAAGTTGGTGTCAAAGGACCGTATACAATTTAATATTGTCTATGTTTTGACTATGTTGTTTTATCAATTTACATGTCAATCAAAGTGTAAGGATCTCGTGAAGAGTCACTTCACTTATTAAATGCCACTGATACGTAGGTGAATGTGAAATTATTTGATACAGATTTATTGTAATAGAGTTGGAACACCTTCATCGGAACAAAGGATCTTTCCTTCAGGGGAGCTACAGAAGGTTGCTGCTAAAAAAAAACTAGTTGACTTAATAGTTAAGTGAATGGCACATCATAGGTACATAAGCACACCCAACAAGATATGACTGTTGATCATCATGTGTGCCCGTCAAAATTGCTTAGTCCCATGTAGGAAAAAGGATGAAAATTTCCATTGAGGGAGACGACGGGCTTATCACGCAGTTTCCATTAATGTACAGACGATGACGACTTTGCTTGAGTGTCTCATCAAGTAATTATCACTATCAGTGGCAAGCAAAGCAACCATTAAACAAAAGAAGAGAAAGACCACATTGCCCCAACTTTACTAAATGAAGCAGGTGGGCAATGTTTGGGGCTGGTTAGAGACACTTGTACTTATTGGGAGGTTTTCACTTTTCAACGTGACCTTTCGGTTAAGGTAATATGGCCTCTGCTAGGGTCTTCGAAAAAAAACTCCTTTTGCATTTTCAAGCCCCCAAGTCGGAATGGGGCCCATAAAGTAGTCGGAGATTTGGACCATAATGCCGTAGGCTCCCCAACATACTTGCAGCTTCAGTTTTAGACGCCAACCCATCCAAACGCTTGAATCTTGTAATAACCCATGTGAAAGTTGATTTTTTTTTGAAAATTTAAAAAAATTCATGAAGATAGATGAAAGTGAAGAACAATAACTCGCTTTCACCAAAATAAGGTAATAAAAGACAACGATACAATTATAATCATCATCATCATACTTAGTTCGAAGTCCTGCAATAAAATAAAATCTGAAAAGATCTTATAATACACAATTTTATTCTAATATAATAGAAAGGCTGTTTTCGGAACATTGCAATTTGATGACGTTTTGTAAAAGAGGTAAAAAAAAAAACCCCCTAATTGAATGTCGAGCCTTCAGATCTTACCTAATTAGGGATTGGGAAATTTGAAATCTTCAATGAAAATCGTCTTCTCTTCGCAGATCCGAGCTACCAAAGGTATAGAAACTTCAATATGAATGCAGGCGGGTGTGGCATTATGCATGCATCTTTGAGTCAGTAGAGTAAAATGTTATAATTCTATCATTTGTCGAAATTTAATCCATGATCCATATACACCAAGGCTAGAAGGAACATCTAAGCAGTTTTACTTGGGTTGCTATTTCATTAAGTGAAATTTGCCAGGCAGCTCTGAAATGCAATCATGAATCAAGTGAGGACAGGTGAAAAGCATCAACATAATCAGTTCACAAATATTGGTTGTATTGTCGCTTCCGCTTTGTCCATCCCTCCAAGGCAGACTGCAAGATTCCTTGGCTCGTCATAGTAAATAAATTAATAGTAGAAACCATTAATTCGTGTGCAGACTTGTGAGTACCTATGCAGAGAACTTGAATCATCATCCAAAACTTTACAGCGGCATAAATCTGACAATAGGATCAGCTCCTTTCTAATTACATCTAACGGTTTTGTCATATGAAAAAAAACTTTTGCAAATAATAAATTAGACTGACTCACTCAAGTACGGCTGAAACAATGACTGCTTAAAATACAAAAGAGAAATCAAGGATAGACAATTTTTAAAAATTAGCTCGCAAGGACAAGCAGGCCCGGCAGTGTAAATGAAAGTACCATATAAAAGCATGCAGGCGCAGATGCATGTGGAAAAGATACATAAAGTCATTTAGCCACAGAGATTGTGACGATACTCACAGTAGCAGCTCATATACAAAGAGCGCCCATGTCAGGCAGCCCACCATCAGATCTACTGCACAAAACAGAATTAGCTGCTCCTCTTTTGCTTTGTTTCCTTTCTTTTCTACTCTTCCTCGAGTCAAATGACTGGTTGCTGTCAAACATAAGAGATGTCAAATCAACTTAGCACAAGAATTTTAGTTGAGCAGTTAGAAAGACTAGTTAAGAACAGAAGTGCCTCATTGAAAACCAAGAAAGAAACCATATGGTAGCAACACGTGAAACAAAAGAACTAGTCTTTAGAGCGAAAGAAAATACTCTTCTAAGCTTTGGGTAACATGGATAACATGGCTAAGTTCAAAAACCTAAAGAAGCCTAAACAGAACCAGATTTCAAGAGTTTAATGGAGGCTTACACTACAAACTTGTTAGACGCTCTTCCTTTGGCAGCTCCACAACAAGCCTTGTGTTTCTTTCTAGATCCACATGGACAGACCTTGTTTCTTGGTACCTTCTGAAGTATTAGAGACTAAGAGAAATGGATAGAAAGTAGAAGATAATATACATATTTTAAGTGTGACTATTTCTTCTGAAAGTTAACCAACTTGAAGTTTACAAGGGGAACCTCATCATCCACATGGGAACTGCTGCTATCATTAATACTCTTGCTCAACAGATCATGATCATTTGCCTTAATTGGCTCTTCCTCGTGAGGCTCATTATTTGCATCTTCTGTTTCCTCTTGACATTCTATGGCATTATGCCAACAAGTGCGAAAATCCAAAAGACCATAAGAAGCAAGATAAAGTAAAAGAAAAATCTGGGCAATACTGTGAAAGCATTTATATAACTGTGTCAAAATAACATATAGTATAACTTATCTTCCTACTCAACTAAATCCCTAAAACCGATGAAAAGAATGAACATGTTTTCTAACAGACACAGACAACAGTAAATAGAACTTCAAGGGATTTGGTGTGAATGAGTGAGTATGGTCCGCTCATCAACTTAATAGTTTTGAATCCCCTTGGGTGAGGTGGAGGGAAAGAATCATTCCCCTTAATTCTCTAGGCTCAGCATAGATCCACTATCTTTAACTGGCCCCAGGAGATATATTGATTGAGGTGCCTCGGACCATAGGAAGAGCATTTTTCTATGGATATTCAATAGACCCCTGCCCCTATGGCAAGATGGTGCGGAAACTACCTTAGTACTAAATCCAAAATATAAGAAAGGGCCACGCTCCACAGGAAGATGCTAACACCAACGATCTTGTTTAAGACTGCTATTATGTATAATTATTCAAAGAACAAGTTTATCTTGTTGACCAAAAACCAGAAAATCTTTTTATTCCAGATCTTCTATAGTACAACCTAGAAACCAAATTGCAACTTCTCCTATTTGAATCCTTTATAAACCAGTTTAATTGATAGTAGGACATCTAGACCAGATTTTGACAGTTTGGACATACCTTTTGAATTAAGACATTAAAATATAATGCTCTTTATAGTATGAAGGAAAATATTAGAGCCAAATTCACAAAAGGTTCTATGACCAATATCTATAACTCAATGAAAATAAAAGAAAATAAAAAGATGGAAAAATCAATCCAGAAGCCATAAAACATACTACCCATTAAAATTTTCGGAAATATTACCATGAATAGCATCTGTCTGACCAGAAATGGAGTCTGTTTGTGCTGAACAGTCATCTGCATCTTGTTCTGCTATCAGATACTCTATTGCAGCTTCTACATCACCATCTACTTGCATTAAAATCTGGAACATAATAAACACAGAGCAGAAGAATAAACAATGTCCAGCAACAATTATACAACATTCCTGATAGTCATTTCTCAAAATAAAAAAAACATTCCTGGTAGTCTTTTATGTATGAATCAAATAGAATCATCACCTCTTCAACTTTTTCAGTGTTTTCACAACCACTTCCTGCCATTACCAATTTGATTGATCCTGCATGAGTAACATCTTTAGCAGGTCTCCCTTTGGATTTACTAGTTGCATCTTTTGCTTGATGAGAAGTTGCTGAAAGATCAGCGTCAGCCTTTCACAAACTAGAATTCATCAGACTATCTACTGGTAAAAGTTCAATATCTTGAGCATTAGTATAATCACAAATATCTTGAGAAACAGAAACATGAGGGGAAACCTTGATAGTAACTGGTCTAGCTGGCCCATCGCCTGGGTCTTCTCTTAAACGCACACTGTTGTAATGTTCACCATCATGATAAGACCTAAAAGGGAAAATTAGAGAACTAAACTGCACATTGACTGTAAAGCAATTTTAAACATCAAATCTAACATTCTTGTCTAAGATTAATAATCACTTCTAGTGTAACAGTGAATTAAACGATTGAAGCATAATCTTGTTCATGCATTCAAAATTCGTACAAATCATCATTTCATCCAAATATATGCCTGAAATCTCCAGGATACTCACAAATGAATCATACGAATTCCACATTGATCAAAATTACGGATATACCAGCGTGGGAACATGCTCTGCATTAACACACAAATGAGCACAAAGAAAGGTCATTACAGTGTCTAAGCAAGTTGTATGTGCAACATGGTTAGATAAAATCTGCCTAATATTAGTAGGTGTATTTGCATCACTTTTGCCACCGCCATCAGTATAAAAGCTGCAACAGTCTGGTGAGGCTAAATGACAAGAATATATCTTGCTCTACATCTTATATCATGGCAGTGTTTGCAAATTCCTTGCAATTACAGAAATAATTCATTGTTCGAATAGTTCACATTGTAGCCAATTAAGATATTTTACAATTTCAGAATTGACGCAAATATATTTTTAGCCTTAGTATATCTTAAATTCAAATTTCGCATTACTCTTGATCGTATTGCTAACTAAAAGCAGCTCTGACATCAAGCCTCCAAGATAGGTTATGCCATATGTTGATTAGCTACGGAGCTTTGTGAGCAATAAAAATATCATTAGAAATGGAAATTGTAAGTACTAAGAAGAGAAAAGAATAAGACTATGCTTAGTTGGGTGGTTATTAATGAAATATAATATTATTCCATCATTTGCGATGAGAATTTATAATGGAATGAACTGAAATACGATGGAAGGGGAGAATTTCACATTATATCTCATTTCATCCTAAATAGTAAAAATAAGTTACCTCCGATTTGGGAAGTTTAGGGTGAAATGTAAAATAATAAACAACATTTTACTATATTATATTATAAACTTTTCTTCCAAACAACATTTCACTATATTACATTATGAACCCTTCTTCCAAACAACATTTCACTATATTACATTATAAACCCTTCCATCCCTTCCAAACAACAAATTTTTAATATTGCATTTATTTACATTATATGCTATTATAAATCATTCTATTCCATTTCATTCCATTAAAAACCTTACGTCCAACCAAACATAGCCTAAGTCTCACCCGATGAATGCAAATATTACTACGCAAAACAAGAGAAGCTGCCTGCAATTCCATATGTCCAGCCCAAGTGCCATCCTTTTCCATCGATCGACAATATTCATCAAATGGGATATCATCCTCAATAAAAGGCTCAAACATTTGACGGTTTTTCTGTTAATAGCAATCAAAATATTATCTCCATTTACATATAATGATAATATATCAAATTAGAGGAAGGAAAACGATCAGAAGGAGAGGGAAGGGTGTTGGATGTGGAAGATGATGAACATTTTGCATCTTAATAACAATAACATTCTTAAATTCAAAACCAGAAATGTCAGAATAGTCTAAAGAGAAAGATTTCATTTCACTGTAATACCAATGGGAACCAGATAGTTTGTAATCAGACTAAATCTCTGGGCAAACAAACGTAGCAGACCAAGAACAAGCCAAGTTGATCAAATGGTTTGAGCCATTTCTTTGCCCTCAAATGTCTCTTACCAATATATATTGTACCACCATATTCCGATACTTAGCATGTTCCTCCTCGTTACCATCCAACTGATCTGCAAGTGCCCTACAAGCTAACAAAATTAAAAAACTTAAATGACGATAATTCATGTCTACAAAATTGTCCAGTGAATCTATTATCTGGAGCATATCCTAGCTACACAATTACATAAAACTAACCACTCTAAAAATACATAAACTAATCAAAATATCAATTACAAAATAGGCTTATGCCTAAGCACAGACCTGAAAAAGCAGTTACCATCTGCAGTAACATGGACGATCTTTAGTCCCAATGCATCAAGCTGAGCACGGAACTCAGTGAGATCAGCTTGCTTTCCTTGAGTCTTCACCTATACAACAAATAACCGCCTTCTAAGCAACCATAGGAAAAAAAACAAAAAACTGAAAGCAATTGCTTATCCAACATACTTCAAAATATATAGATAATAATGAATAAAATACAACATACGGAGTAATAATAACAATAGTACCCATCGAAACTGGAAACTAAAAGAATCAGAGCTGTCTAAAATCGCAGAAACAGAACTCCTATACGTCGAATTCACATTATTTCTCGGCAGAATCGAGTGACGAGACTTACGCGGGGGACTTTCTTGGGTTTGGACTTCTGTTGTTTGGTTTTAACCATATCTCTTTTCCTTTCTTCAGAAAGAATGCTAGCTTCGTCTCCAACCACTGGTAAGACGGCGGTTATGTACGGGAGTTTTCAACGACGTCTCGACTGAACCTCTGCAACCCCCCAGGGAGTAAGATATTGGTTTAACTAAACCCAGGATCCTCTGGGCCTTGAAACTTGCAACCCAAGCCCGGTTATTTTAGACTAAACACATTAACATATGGGCCATATAAAACTCAACAACCTAATGACTATATAAAATATTACTAACATTATAACAATAATAATAACAACAACAATACTTTTAATGACATATAAAATTTGGAAAGATTTAGCAGCACACAATCTTATTCTTAATTAATTAAGGAGTTGTTTTCGAATAAATCACATGAAATAAAAATAAAATATAAAATATAAAATAAGTAATAAACTAAATAATACATAAAGATATACAAGATTAAAAAAGTCATCATAAGAAAAATAATAATAGTAAACCTGACAACCTTATAAACCCATAAAATTAATACATGGAATTTAGTTGAAGTATAATAACTTTTTTTTAAAAAGCTCGTTTAAAAAAAAACTTATTCGATTTACCGTAGATCTCATTTTAAAATTATAATTATTATCCAAACTACAATTTATTTATTTATTAAAATAAAAATAAAAATAAAAATAATATCTTGTGATACTATATGTAAAATAAAATCATAATTCACAAAAAATTAAATTATATAAATAATTATACTAGTTCATAGATTTAAGATCTAAATAATATAATTTTATAAATTATTAATTAATCTGAAATAAATTTCAAACAACAATTATGTCTTGAGGTAATTAGAAGTTATTTATATATATTGGATTGATTTATTTTTAAAATTTTTATATAATCTAAACTAGATTCTTAAATTTTTCATACTTAATTTTTATATTTAAACCCAATTTATATATTAATTCTTAAAACTTAAATTATTTAATTTTATAATTTAATTAATTGAATCAAATGAGTTGAGTCAATTTATACATATAAACTCCACACAATTATTTAGTTAAATCCATTAAAGGTCATTGTAATCTTCATAAACTAAATTATTCTATTAACTTAAATTTATATTTGTAAATTTTATTTTTCAAGCAAAATGGGTGATAAATCAATTAGGAACTCTTTCTTTTAACAAAGATTTTATAATAATAATAATTATTTGACTCAGATGAAATTTTTTTAAATATTTATAATAACTCATTAATTATTATACCATTTTTATAGATAATTATGAAAAACTTCTACTATGCTAGGATGCCATCAGAATAGCTCTTGGAAACATGAATACATCACCAGATAAACCTTTGGTGATGGATTCGTCAAGTATAACAACGGAGAATGATATCTTTTTGGCAAATAATAACAAACAACAATTCCAAACAGATCTAGGCAAAATGTTTGAACTTATTGAAGGGAGCACTTCAATGTACTCCGAGATTCTTTCCAAGAAGGACAAGAGTTTCTTATCATACAAGAATACAGAAACTCGTTCAGGCTATATGGATCGTGCTTTCCAGTGTCAAATCTTTGAACTGAATATTGTCATACAGAAATTTGTTCAAACTTGTTATCTGTTAAATGGAAAATTTGATCTCTCCAAGTTAGCTCGAGAGTTTAGTGTTATGGACTGAATTATAAATCACTGCTTTCTATTGAAGATTTTACAAGCATGGGGGTGCAAATAAGAAGCATTTTGATGGGGATGAAACCAAAGGGACGGATTCCGTTCCGTACCGGCCGGAACCGGTACGATGAAATTCGTACCGGGTTTAAATTCCGGCCGG
>JANIJH010000223.1:58557422-58568646 GCA_024520975.1 Erythroxylum areolatum | reverse complement strand
ATCACAATCCAGTCATGCTCACAATTAAATACCGAAAAACCATGAATGCATGTACCTAAAAATGCATGTGAAACAAAATCAATCCTCTATAATTAGAGGCCAGTAAATGCTCAAATCAGTGAATGCAATAAAAATCCTAACCCGTCCCAATTTACCAAAATGACCCTCCTATCAGTAACGGGATGTTACAAATGGTATAATCAAGCATATATTGTGGTAATATGTTCAGCTTGAAGTTGCTCTCACTCATGATGAAAATCAATTTCAATGTGTTTAGTTCTCTCGTGAAAAACCATATTCATGAGTATGTGAATGGTTGCCTAACTATCACAATATAAATTCAAGGGCTCATCATGAGCTATTTTCAAAGACGTTAACAATGATTTCAACTAAACTGGTTTACTGGTGGCCACAACCATTCCATGATACTCAATCTTAGTTGACAATCATGAAACGATACTCTGTTTTTTCATCTTCTAAGATATTGATGAATGTCTAAGCACATTGATATATCCTGCTATATATCATCTTGTGATTAAACATCATGCCTAGTCCGAGTCACAGTATGCAAATAACTTCAAGTCACTATCAACTTGGACCAAAATTCTCTGTCTTGACCAACTTTTGATATATCTCACAATCCTTATAGTTGCTTCAAGGTGTTCTTTTCAAGGAGCTTGTGCAAACTGAGATAGGACATGCACATTATAATATATTTCTAGATGAGTAATGGTCAATATAGAGGGAAAAAAACAAGAGATTGTATAAGGGAATTGAAACGAAAAAATATCATATAGCAGATACGATGATTTATTGGGTTTGAGTTGCCTTGATTACAAACTCCAGGCCTAATGCAATTACTCGTAACATGAAGATTACCTGGATGATATAATTACTTGTACCTATTATACATTAATTTGTAGATTATTTTGCTGATCGATGAATAGATTAAGTATACCATTGTAATGTGGTTTTGTAGCTTTTGCTATGATTGATACAATAACTTTTAATTTAAAAAGTATATTAGACATTCAACTAGTCTTCTAAAACTTGATGCATCATCCATATTATTCTCCATCTGTAAGTGCTAGTCTCTATCCTTGCTATATTGGGAAATCGACTAGATTTGACCCCAAAAGGACGCTCTTTATCACTACATCCAAGGCATACTTTCATTGACACAAGAACACCCATGTGGCAATCGTGTCACCTCAATGTGTAAGAAATATTTCAACGCCTTTAAATCCTTATTGTGAAAATACTCGTTTAAGTATCGCCTGAAATCCCATAACTTACCCTATCATTCGTAACTAGGATTATATTATCCATATACACCAATAATCCCATAAATTTTTTGCCTTTATTTTAGGTAAATAGAGAATAATCTACAAGTAATTGGATGTATCCATACTCATATAAGGCCATGTTTAACTTGGAGAACCAATTTTGTAAGACGAAGATTGTAAATTGACTTTTGTAGCATGTCATGCGTGAAATCTAGGTGGGAGTTTCACGTAGACTTCTTCCTCTAGATCATCATGAAGGAAAGAATTGTTAATGTCTATATGGTGGAGTCCCCACCTTTTTGATACTACCATGACGTAAAAATACTCATATTGTAATTAGTTTTGCCCCTAGTGCCAAGGTCTCATGAAAATCTAGACCCTCAACTTGTGTAAAGTCCTTCACCACATGTCTCACCTTGTATCACTCTATTGTATAATTGAAAATGTATGTAACTTTATTGACCCACTTACAATTGATTGGCTTTTTACCAGGTGGAAGTGTTTCTACTATCTAAGTCCTTTTAGTTTTGAAAGCTTTAATCTCCTTAGTCATAGCGTTACATCATTATTCATTCTCAACTACCTCCGAATAATCTCTAGGTTCCATCTGAGATGACATGAAGGCCACAAGTATTTGGTGCCTATGAGGAAAATTAGCAAATGTTACATAATGAGTTAAAGGATAAAGAGTACCTAGAAACCTTTCATTTCATGGTAGGTCGAATAAGGGGTCAAATCATGTTCTTCAAATCGAATGCTTTTGCCTAGGTAGAGGATTATAACAGAACCTTTAATTTTATCATTAATCATACCTTCTTATTGGACTATCTAGAATGATCCATTGTCTGCCTAATTTATTAGACAATGGCCTTAAATCATACAAATCATATAGACTACATAATCATCCAAATGTAACAATCGTTTGATCAGTCTTTATTGTTTAACCTTGATTGTTCTTCAACCATTTTCCTCACATAACTCTTCTAAACTCCCCATTTCTTTAAAAGTAGTCTGTTTGGGTACACTCAGTTTCATGCCTTTAACATATTGATGCTCGAACATGTCAATTGAATAAGATAATAATTGATAATTGATAATCAATGACACTAAGTTGTTTTGTTGTTTTATAGTAAAGGAATAATTAAATCATGTGGAATAATGCATCTTCATAGAAGAATTGAATAGTCACAAATTGTTCTATGTAGTTATATTTGTGAGTGAAATGAGCTTATAATGCTTAGTCCATTCAACAATTGATTGTATTAGCTTTTATTCGTTTTAGCTTTATATTGTAGATTATTTGTTAGACCTTTAAGCCTTAATAGCGAAATTGTGTAGCCATTGGCGAGCATTGACCAATATTTGATACTTAGGACAACGAAACAAAGCCAAGACTTATAAGTAGAGAAGAAAATAAGCATTGTCAATGAGTTGGCATGTAATGGTGTACATTGGAAAAAATCTTTAGCAAGATGTAAAATTCGGATGTGAGATCAAAAGATAGCTTGAGATGGACCTTGAGTTGAAGGTTAGCAAGATCATATGCATGAGGGAAACATGTAAGAGTTTTAATGAATTAATATGTACTCAAATGGCAGACCATGACTAGACTTAACATGGGTAAGCATTGGACTAGACTAATGTGGTATGAAAGGTTTTGGGCTTGGATGACTTATCATTAATAGATAGAGAACTTGAATGATGTGGCATATAAGATCACAGTAGATATACATTAGCTTTAAAAGATAAAGATAATGTGGGAGGATCATCTGAAGATAGTAGAGATCTTTAGAGATATGGATGTATCTTTCGTAAATCCTATCAGATAGAGTCCTATTTGGATGAAGGTATCATCTAATTAGTTAGTGATGTAATTTGATAAAGATAGAGATGATTTAGTTAGTTAAGTTCAACTGGGATTCTAAATTATAAAACTGGAGGTGCTTATAAATAGCTTATTGTAGCTTTGACTCAAAAGAGATATAAAAGGGAGGAGACACATTGAGAGAGAGAGCATTTCTCTATATACTTTGAGGAAAGTAATAAAGTTTAGCATCTGTTGTATATCTTTCATACTTCTATTGTTGCCTTTGATAGTTTAGTGCTTTTATAGTATTCTTACAAGAATGTGAGAGTTAAACTCTGTGAGGGTTGTGAGGCTTTTAAGAACAAGATTTTATTGGTTAACGATCACGTGAAAAGACTGAGTCTCGCTTAAACGTATCTAGTTGAGATTGTCATACAAAGGAATTGGTGTAACTTGTAGTATAAGTTTGATGCTTTAGAAGACCTTTATAAAAATTGTCAAGATGTAATTTTTGACTTCTAAGCTCATGAGTGAGTTTTTCTTGTAGAAAACTTGTTGCATTCTTTTTCCTTTAATTCAATTTACCTTTCAAAAAAAGATTACTTCGAAAATAAAAATATAGCTTTTTTTAATATGTCTATACAAGCATTAGTTTCCATGGAAATTAATATATGAATATTTTGATGGAACTCATAATTAGTAATTGGAGAAAATTATAATTTTTAATAAAATTTTTATTGATAACTATTATTTTCTCCAATTACTAATTATGAGTAACATCAAAATGTTCATATATTAATTTCCAATAAAAAGTATCATTAATTACTTATATATAGATCATGAAAGTAGCTATAATTATAAAATTTAAATAATTTTAGATCCTTTAACATCTATTTTCAATTTTTTTGAAAAAAGACTGGAAAATAAATATCTATACTTTATAAACAATCATTACATTGCTTGTGACAAAGTCTAATGAAAATTATTATTACAAAATTTTAATTATTTACTAATGTTTAATTATATGTTTATAAATAATAAGTAATCTAAAAATAAAAAAGTAGAAACACAAATGAGCACAATATTATTTAATATTAATGTTATGATTTAAAATGCTAATATAATGTCCACTTTAATGAAAAAATATAAATTAATTATAATATATTCAAATATTTAATATGCTAAAAATATATAAAAATAAAAAATTTCACTTTTAAATTATCGCTCGGAATTTAGAAAACAAAATTATCAAAAAAATTTACCGTCAATTTTTGAGTTTAAATATCTTAGATGTATATGTTGAAGAAAATAAAAAACAATAGAATATAAGAAATATATTCAAATATTTCAAAATTATTTATAAATATAACAAATTAAGGTTATATATCTAATAAAGGAAGCTATTTAGCTTCTAAGATTAAAAGTTAAAGTTAAATTTCTCGATAATATAGCTAATAAAAAAGCCATTTATTAGTTAATGTCAATTTTGTCTTCTTTGTTAACTTTCTCGATACTATAACTAATAAAAAAGCTATTTATTAGTTAATGTTAATTTTGACTTATTTTCTAACCAACAATTAATGATTTACTACTCATCTAAATTAAAAAATATTGCTGAAATGCATTGCAGATAGATCACAAATGAGGGCGAGCCTGGCTAGACCACAAACTGAGGGTGAGCCTGGCCAGGCGCCGTGCCTGCCTCTGCCCGACACGTTGGCATCGTAGGTGAACAAAACGTTTTCATCACTCCTATACTAACTTATCTTTCGTTTACAATTTTTCATAAAAATATTTTATAGAACTCTTAGATCACATATTTTAGTATCCTACACTAATTTGGTGGCAAAATCGTGTGTTATTGCCCTAAAGAATAGAGATATGTAGGGTTTCTTTTTAATGCTAGTTTAATTAAATTTGTCGATTAATTTTAAATTATTAATTATTAAATAATTAATTTGAAAATTATATATTAATTTAATAAATTCATATTTAAGAGAATATATATATAATTTATTGTTAAAAAATTCTATATCTAGAGAAGATTTATAAATTAACTTACAATCAAAAAAATAATATTAGTGCATTTTTTAAGAAGTGAGTATTAGTGTCTTATTGCTTGCTATGACAAAATTGCATATCAACTCAGTGATAAATTTGTGTGCTTTATGACCTATTTAATATTTGGAAACTTTTGTTCAAATTATGAGTAATTAAAAAATTATGTTATAATTTTCTCTCAAAAATTTTTATTAAATAATTTTAAAAATAAAAATTAGATTTAAAATGTTAAATTATATTTAATTTGATTTCCTACAAAAAAAAATATCGAGTTGTCAGCCACAAGTTATTCACATATTTAACTTCTAACGATATTTACATAATAAAAAAAAGAACTCAAACATTTTTTAGAGGAAAAAGGATCAAGTGCTATCTCTCTGATATTTTTCTTATTTATAAAAAGCACATTATGTTTTCTTTCTAATTAAAATTAAATTCTTAATTATAATTAAAGTCTAACCCTAAATATAATTATAATTTTTTAAAACTTTACAATTAAGTTCATCTTAATATAAAATAATCATTTTCTTTTAACAGTTATTTATGTATGCCTCGTTACGTTCTTAACATATTAGTAATTATTATAAATTATAATTAAGATTAAATAAATTAAAACTCTTTTTAATTTAGCCTTAATTCTCCTATTAAGCAGTTTATAATCATATATCAAGATAGACATCTAGCAATATGTCATAACTATTGTAATATTAAAAATGTCAAAGTCGTTTAAATTAAATTGTCCATGTATTATTATAACACAAAATTTAATCATTTTATTATCTAATATTCTAATTGGACATAAAACATAGAAATAATTTCTATTTTATTTAAATTTAATTATTTTCATACCTGCTAATTAGTAGTTTATTAAATTGATATTTGAAAACAACATTTCAAACGTTAATTTACTCCCATCGGAGATTTCCTTAAATCTTCATATAATCTATACTGTATTCAATTATTACCGACTGAGCTACTCTGAATAGAATATGTCATAATTAGCATCAAAATAGTAATTTTCGCATGAGATACATTGGTAATATTCAGTTTAAGGATCAATTATACAACTATCATAATGAGAAAATTTACAGGCATTTCATAGCTATTTCATTAAGAATAGAAGCATTTGGGCAATTGACTCTAGATACTTTCTCTCAATTACCCTAAAAGCCACCTTGAAAGTGAGAGACTAATTCAAATCTGATTTCACGGCATTGGAACGGAATTGTGAATCTATTAGCTTATGGCATGACAATTGGCTATCAATAGGTCAACTAATCAATATTAATGAAGTTGCAACCCTCAGATCATTAATTCAACAAAATGCTTAACTCTCAATAGCCTTAGCTGACAAGGAAATATTCTAGCACTCATCTTTACCTAGATCCCTCATAAATGAAATATGTCAAACACATTTCAATATACACTACAAGAGTTAAGACATTTATTGACAATTTTTTTATGACTAACTGTTGTTTTGTCACAAATACAAGGTTTTTTGTGACGATACAATTGGTTGACACTATTGTTTAGATTAACTGTGATGATTTATTTTTTATCACTAATAAAACGGTAATTATGACAATTTAGCATCTTTCATAATTAAATTGTCATTATTGATATATTAATAGTGACAACGTTTCTTTTATCACTAAATTTTGTCATTAAAAGCCTATGCAATTTGGTGCCAAAATAAATTTTGGCGGGAATAAATTGTAATTGTGACAAAACATATATTAGTAATTAATATTTTCTATTTGTTGTGACAAAATATAGTTTGGTAACTAATATTTTTTTCTTTTTGTTACAAAACGGTTAATCATCACATAATATTCGGATCCTAGCTTGGATTCGAGTTTTCTTCCCATGTCTACTATTTATTAATCAAAAGATTAAATATTTTTAAAAAAATAATATAATGGTAATTGATAAAGTAACAAAATAATTTGATGGTCAAACAAAAAAGTCAACAAGTAAACGTATCTTGTGCATAAAGCTCTCATTTTGCAATGATCGGGAAGGTTATTAATGATGGTCGAATAAGGTAATAGTAAATAGTGTAATTCAAAAATTAAAATTTTAAGTAAATTATAAATTATTCATTTATGTTGAAATTTATATAAAAATATGAAAGTTAAGAATTAAATTATGTTTCAAAGTTTTATGATTATTGAATATTTAATTTAATAGGTAATAATATATAACTAAATCTGGACTTGGACACTTAGCTCAAGCCCAATATAAATGAGTTCCAACAAGAAGGGTTTTGGTAGGGTTTTAGTAGCCAAGGTGATACAGTTGAACTGAAACACCGACAATCACTGGTTATGGAGACCGCTATATCGAGAACAACGAACCACCTTTGTCACACTCGTCGGTTCTTCTGTGCTAAATCTCTCCCTCAATGGAGATCGCATCCGTCGGTTCAATCTCTGACGCCGTCGTTGAATCGAAGCCTTCCTCTGTTTTGACCAATTCGCTTTCTCTCAATATTTGCTTCTTTCCTTTCATTTCGATTTGCTTTTATTGAAATTGTGGGGTTTAACTTCTACTGATTTCGTTTTTCTTTTGAACTTCTTCTTTGGTCAATCAATGAATCTGAGTGAAGGGATACGACCTGCGGTTATGTATCAGAGCTATTTCTTCATGATAACAAATGGTGCTTTGAACTCGGAAGCTCTGAAGAATCTCGAAGAAGCTAAAACTGATGGCGGTGAGAAATCTGGGGATAGCGAAACTGGGAAACCTGTTCGTAGCGGGGTGATTTAAGCTAATTGACAAATTGGTGTTTCTTTGAAAAGATTGTTAACTTAATGTTGTCTATACGAATCTTATGGGTGTGTTATTGGGACGCAGCCTGTTTCGTGGTTGAGTTTGTTGTTGTTGATTATCACTGGAGCAGGAATAATCTTCTACTATGACAGGGAAAAGAAATGACATATCGAAGGTACTCTTCTATGGTGAGTTGGGTCTTTGGTGTTTCCCAATTTTGTAAATTTTGTGTTGGTTGATTCTACTAATATCGTATATAAAATGGTTTAGGTAGTATTACCTTGTATTTTACTGTTGCAGTTTGGTTCATTATAGTTGAAAGAAAGGGGGATGAAATGGATTGATTTGACCTTTTCATGCTACCCCTAGATTTGATTGTCTTTCCATGTTGATTCATGTCTCTGTGTTTTGTTTCCTACATTGATAAGTTCTGGTTCTTTACAGAACTAAATAAAACTTCCCAAGCAATAAAAGAAGGACCATCTGTGGAGAAAGCAGCTATTAGGGGACCATTTAATCTTATCAACCATGACAGGAAGCCGGTAACTAAGAAGGACTTTGTGGGAAAATGGATGGTAATGTATTTTGGTTTCATTCACTACCCCGACATCTGCCCAGACGAGTTGCAAAAGTTGGTTGCCTCAGTTGAAAAAATAAGTAAGTTGCTAGTATTTTTGTTTGATGGAGAGATCCCTTGTGCGTAATTGCTATGTATAAATGGTTTCTCTGTTTTTAGAGCAAACCCTGATGTTAAGAAATGCTAGTGTTCTAGTTTTCTTCACATTACCAGTTGACAATTCTGAATTTTTATCTTCTGACTGAAGTCTTAGAAGGTTTTCTTGACTGATCATAGATGTTTCGAAAATGCAATATGGTCTGTCGTATCTCACGAGCCCACGAACAAGTTTCACATTGTTTTGTTGAACCTATGGGAGTTTTTGCACGATGGCTATTAAAATTAGTATCGACTTATCTTTTTAGTTTCATGATTGCAGAAGAAAAAGCAGGGATTGAAATCGTGCCTGTGTTCATCTTTGTTGATCTTGAGAGAGATACCATTGAGCAAGTACGCGAATATGTCAAAGGTGCTTCTCACCAATCGTATTGCCATACTGTTTTCAAGTATGCATCCTCTTATTTTGGATGAATATGATCTCTTCTCCTTGTTTCAGAGTTTCATCCAAAGTTAGTTGGCTTAACTGGCAACCTAGAGGAGAATTTCGGCAATCAGGCAAAATGGGAAAATTGGTTACACAATTATACTGATGTACTCTGCGCCAACTCTTGGTAGGTGCTTTATTATTTCTTTCTTTAGCAAAATGTGTAGATTTGGATTTTTAGTTGCAGTATCTAACTTTGATAGTGTATTGATAGGTGTTTATCTCTATCAATCTTCTTTTCGTTACCTTTTGTCATTTCACAATTTTCTGTTGTAGGTGAAAAGATACATTGATGCCTACACAACCTCTTCAGTCATTGGGTTTTTTAGTGAAGATTTGCTACACATATCAGATGTATATGATAAGGCATTAGTGATAAATTTATTGTAACATATATTATGTATTTAGTGACAACATTATTGTAATATATAACTTTCATACTTGTGACGAAAACTATTACATAATATAGACACTGATGCAAATTTCTTTTACAGCTAATGTAATTCCGTTGATTAATTGATAGTTTCATTTGTGATAAAAATAAACATAGTTAGTGACAATACTTTTTGTAAGAACCAATTTTTATTTGTGGTGAAATGATGTTGACACTATTTTATTAAAATATTAGTGATCAAGAAGCAATGGACGCTGATAAAAAAATATTAGTGACAAATACGTTGTTAGTATTTATAATTATTTTGGTGGCGATAATGTTGTAACAATAAAATAAAGTACTGTTACGACTTTATTCTTCACTATTTTATATTATTTGTGTCAACAAACTTGTCATAAATATATGAAGTTGCTGTGACCATATAGTGTTGTCACACATTTCTTATGTTTTAGTTTTGCAATTCTTGTCACAATATAATGAAGAATTGTTACAACTTTATTTGTCACTATTTTACATTATTTGTGTCTAAAACCTTGTCATAAATAAATACAGTTGTTGTGACCATATAGTGTTTTCACACATTTAATAGGTTTTGGTGTCGGCAATTTCGTAACAATAAAATGAAGTATTGTTACGACTTAACTTGTCACTACTTTATATTATTTGTAACGATAAATTTT
Organism: Erythroxylum areolatum; assembly: GCA_024520975.1. Taxonomy (NCBI): domain Eukaryota; kingdom Viridiplantae; phylum Streptophyta; class Magnoliopsida; order Malpighiales; family Erythroxylaceae; genus Erythroxylum; species Erythroxylum areolatum. Next base: position 58,558,486 of record JANIJH010000223.1, on the reverse strand, counting down.
TCATAAATATTTAAAGTTATTGTGACCATATAGCTTTGTCACACATTTAACAAGTTTTAGTGTCAGTATTAGTGTCACAAAAGTTTTGCATAATTGTGACCATTGTTTAAATTAGTCACAATTTTAGTAGTGACGGAGGTATTTGTGACGGGAGGTGACGACTTCAAATATTAGACACTATTAATAATAGTGACAAATATCACTGCTTATAGTGACAACTTTCACCTTCACTAAAAATACAATTTCTTGTAGTGGATAACGCATGTGATATTTCCGAATGTGTTACTATGTGATATTCTGTGAATTGGTTGTATATGCATGAATTGAGTGAACCATCGATGATGGTTTCTCATTGAGTTCGTAAACTCACCCAAAATTGTAACTATTTTTCAGGATTTGAAGAGTACCCCGTTAGACCAACGGGAGTATGCCTACTGCATGCAAGTTAGAGTTTGAGGTTGGGATCAGTTCACGTCTGCATTAGTGTTATTCTGTTCTTATGTAAATTTGTATTTCTGAAATTTCCGCAAAATAGCGCCTTGTATTTCAGTGGGTCCCAATTAGCTAATGCCATATTTGTAATGTGATTACTGAAAGTGTTCAGGAACAGCATTGGGCCCAATTTGGTTTTGGATTTTCGTTCATGCAATGATTAAATACTGTGGAGTGTCTTTTATGACTGAAATTGTTTTATGATCGAAAATGTTTTCGAATTAAAGTGGGCTCAAATCGTTTACTGAATTCCGCGCATACAATTGTTTCAAAAAAATATCATTCTAAGTTTTTGGACTGTAATTTAGTGCTCTAGCATACCACCCTCATAAGGCACGGGCTCGGATATTACCCTCGATGTCGAGTTTGGGTCTTGCGGGAGTGGGATGCTACATTTATGGTATCAGAGCCCAGAAGTACTATCTTATATGGGTCAAGTTACATGCATTTAAGTCATGTCACGGCAGACAGTGACAACTGATCCCCAGTCTAGCGTATGAGTCACATGCATGAGCATGTATCAATTGTTTAAGCGGTTAGAAATAGTGAGGAAAATGATGATATGTTAGAAT
>JANIJH010000223.1:58495709-58524326 GCA_024520975.1 Erythroxylum areolatum | reverse complement strand
AAGAGGCGAAATACTTTTCTATTATTCTTGATTGTACCCCAGATTTGAGTCATCAAGAACAAATGAGTTTGTTAGTACGATGCGTGAATATGTCCAATAATAAAATAAAAATAGAGGAGTACTTTTTAGAGTTCTTAAAGGTAGATGACACATCTGGATTGGGACTTTTCAATGAATTATTGAATGCATTTAAGTCTCTTAATCTTAATGTTTAAAATGTGAGTCGTCAAGGTTATGACAATGGTTCTAACATGAAGGGAAAACACCAAGGGGTTCAAAAACAATTACTTGAAATAAATCTGAGAGCATTATATATGTCATATGCTTGTCATAATCTTAATCTTACTCTTAGTGATATGACACATTCTTATGTTAAAGTTGTTTCAATTTTTGGAGTTGAGCAAGTCATAAATGCATTAGTTTCAAGTTCTCCTAAAAGGTGGAAGGTTTTACTTGATAATGCTTTAGGATTAAGCAGGAATCATTGTCTAACACTCGTTGGGAGAGTCTAATAAAAAAGTGTTAAAGCTATTAGATTTCAAGCTCCTCAAATAAGATTAGCTTTGATGGAATTATCTAGATCTTGTGATGATGCAAAGTCAAATAGTGAAGCGAAAAGTTTGGTTAGTGTACTTGAGAGTTTAAGGTTTTTACTTGGTTAGGTTATTTGATATGATATTTTATTCACTATTATCATGGTGAGTAAAAAGTTGTAGTGCAAATCTATGTGCATTAACGCTACCATGGAGCAATTAGAAGGGGTGATGACATTTTTTTATAAATATAGAGATGAAGGGTTTGATTTTAGTATGAATATTGCCAAAAGTCTTGCATATGAGATGAATGTAGATTCTACATTTCCAACTAGATGTTGTATTATTAGGAAAAGACAATTTGATGAATGTGATTATGATGGAGAAATACAATCGACTGAGGATTCTTTTAGAGTTAATTACTTTCTTGTTATTGTGGATACAGCAATTACCTCGTTGAAGAATAGACTTAAACAATTAATGACATTTGAAAATATTTTTGAATTCTTATTTGATTCAAAGAAGTTGAGGTTGTTAGATGATAACTAATTAAGAGAATGTTGCACTAATTTTACAATAACTTTTTCTCACGATAATGTGTCGGATGTGGATTTAGATGATCTTTTTCTAAATTAAAAGTGTTGCAAATGACTTTGCCAAATGAGTTAATGTCATCAATTGAAATTTTAGAATTTGTTAAAGTTGCAGATTGTTATCCAAATGTTTCAATAACTTATCGAATTTTGTTGATTATACCTGTGACTGTAGCATTAGCTGAGAAAAGTTTTTTAAAGTTAAAATTATTGAAAACCTACTTGAGATCGTCAATGTCACAAGAAATGTTGAATGGTTTAGCTATTTTATGTATCGAGCAGGATATGTTGGATAATATTAATCTTGATAATATTATTAAAGACTTTGCTTCTAGAAATGCATAGAGATTTTTTTTCATAAATCATGATCATATGTGTGTGTTGTTAGTACAATTCTCTTAGTATTTTGTAGTCTAATATTGTTGTTCGATTGTTGTTATTGTTATTTTGTTGTTACTATTATTATTTTTAGTGATGTTATTGTTACTGACATTTGTAAGATATTATTAGCTAATGTTAAGATCATTTAATATTTTGTTGAGTATGTAAACTTATAAATTGAGTCACTTATGTATGAATATTAAATTTTAATAAATAAAAATATACTTTTAAAATTTACATATTTGTATATTGCCAATTTATTGAACCATTTTTTTAAAACTTTGCTAAGGACTTATAAAACGTTAAAAACGACTCTGTCAATATGGCAACAAGGACCCGTTTTTAACGTAGAAGTTACACAGTTTCCTTGCCTTGGCTCCTGAGAGAAAAGTGGGCATATTGTGAGAATGACAAGTAAACTTTTTTATGAGGTTTCGGAAAGAGTTGTAATATATGCAACTTTTTCTTTGTATTTTTACAAAAAGATTAATTTTATGACATAAGCTTATAATTTCGTAGTCACAAAAGAACAACTTTATCAGTTACTTCAAAATTGACTCTCTCTCAATAATCAATACAAGCAAACTGTTTGATTAATCAATGCAACAGTATACACATGATCTGCTTCCTGTTAAAAACCAATGCAATGTGTGAATATGGTAAGGAGAGAGAATCATTATAGTTTATTGTAATGAACTAATGATTGCATTGTCTGCAGTTATGCTTACATTATAAGGTTAATTTGAAATCGATAGATAAGGTTAAAATTAAGGAATCCCCTTATCTTACGTGTCATCAACAGTAGCCAAATAAGCTAGAAAAGGAAAGCAACAAAAGCTCAGAACACTGACAACTGTTCCAGTCTCTACAGTACATAATTCAAAATCGTCTGCCACGTTTTCTTTCCCACCAATTTCTTTCTTTTCTTTTTTTTTTTACAAAAACATTAAAAAAACAGTATAATAATACAAAACAAACCATTATGGATAAGTTCAATCGAAGGGATTACAAAAACGGCTCGCCGCACCAGGAAGGGAATATTAAACGTAACCAACCTCTCTGCCGAATCTCTCTGTCAGAGAGATGCGACTTTTAGTTTTAGGGTTCCAAACCCGACCCGGGCCAAAAGGATCCGCTTCGTTTCTCCACCGTTAGCGTTCCGTTTTCTCCCACGGCATTGTCTCTGAGTAAGTGGGATCCTCCTGCCGTGACTGTCAATGGCGTCTAAACCGTCGCCGCCCCGCGGATCGGAACCTCCGGTATGTTTCGCTTAATATTCTGTTTATAATTTTTATCTATGATTGCATGTGGGTCTTGCTTTGGAGATTCGCTTATATGATCCCCAATGGCTGTTCTCTTCCCTTCTTTTGCCGTTTCTGTCATCATTTGAACGTTTCTTTAACGACTCGCGAGCTTAAAACGCGTTGGCGATCGAACTTGGATTTTGCTTAGTGCTTTAACTGAAAATGTAGATCAGTTTACGTGGTTATTCTGTTATTTTAAACACGTATATAGATTTTCTTTCTAATTCTGGTTTTTTTTCTGTGAAATCGGAATTGTCCGCATGACATTGTGATGGATTATTTTATTTGTTAGTGTAGTTCACTGAACTTGAAGCTTGGTCAGTTGGTCTGTGCGTTGCCCTTCTCTTAATATTTTGTGACTCGTTTTTTACTTTGCTTTCAGTTCTTTTAACTAATTTCTAGTGATTTATTTTCTTGGAAATGCGAACTACTTATGTGCTTAAGCTGTTTTAGAATGTACGTTCTCCTCACACTTGCTTTCTATGTTGTTTAGTTGTGAATTATAACAAGAATGGGTTCTTACACTTTTTTTCCCCCCTTGCAGCTTGTAGTACCTGAGGATATAGCTTTGTCAAATAAAGAAAAAATTCCAGTTATTGAATCCCTAAAAACGCAAGTTGCAGCTGACCGATGTGTCCATATAATGGTTGGTCTTCATGGTTGCGGATATTTCTTTTTACCAATGCATTTGGGTCTGCTCGTAACTTATGAATCAGATGCTTTAAAACTTTTCAGAGAAGAATGGAGGAGAACAAACAAAAGCTGGGTTCCTTCATGAGTCATCTCCTTAACTTGTCAAAAGCAAGGAGAAATAGCTTGATTAGTGTCACTGATAACAGTGTAGATTTACTGACAAAGAGACGAGATGATGCAATTAGTATGCGTGGTGGTAGCGGTTCTAGTAATGGAGATGAGGATAGCCACAGCTTTCAAGAAGGCAGTCTCAGTTCAGGGGGAGCTCTGGGTTCAAATGTTTTAGTCAAGAATGCAGTTTGGCCTATAAAGCTCCCAGAGGTTAAGAGACTACCACCCTACACAACATGGATTTTTTTGGACAGGTGTGTTAAAATTACCATGCGCTCTTCCAAAGATTCTTAGAAAACTTCTAGCTTACCCTTAAGCATTTATATGCCATATTTACTTTGTATCGGAAAGGTTTTCTGTTTTCTTGTATGCATGTTTGAAGACCTTTAAGAGATTGAGTATTCACTTTTTGTTGCATCATGAAATCAATATTCAAAGAATGAGATGCATGGTAAAGTTCAGTTGGAGATTTTATGATAGCAACCTCAATTATGTACAGTATCAGGCTTTTGGATTCATCTTTCAAAAAACTGTTACGTAATCTATCGTGTTCTTACCATTCTCATTTCTCTAATTTAGTTTTTTCTTATGCTTTCGGCATTATTGGTGCAGGAATCAAAGAATGACTGAGGATCAATCAATAGTTGGTCGAAGGAGAATATATTATGACCAAAACGGTGGTGAAGCACTTATTTGCAGTGATAGTGAGGAGGAAGTAATTGACGATGAAGAGGACAAGAGAGATTTTATTGAGTCAGAGGACTATATTCTTCGGTTAGTATAATCTTGTTATTTAATTTGATCCACAAGTGCTGTCCATCTCTAAGTTCCTGTTTATATTTGACGCTATTGTTGGCGTCTGACTTGTTGAGTACATATTGATTTTTTATCTTCTGCTGGTTAAATGGTTTAATAGTTTTCTGTTTTTGTTTGTGGACTTGTTTGTCTACTACTATTATTTCTTATCTACTGACAACAGACTTCTATATTAGTACATCAATTCAATTCTCACTTTCTTGGTCCTCCATAGCTGCTGCCTTATACGAACTGCACTTAAAACAAGTTCTTTTTTAAGTCTCTTCTTTTGCCACTGCATTACAACATCGACCTTATGGTTGCACTCAATTTATGTAACATAACATGAATGCAAGTTACCTATTAACACTAATATTTGGTCTTTAAACCCAAGAAATATTAATAGTTTTACTTGCTTCACTTACATAGATGCCAACCGCACCAACATTTCATGTGTGTTTTTCTGTAGGTGAATTATGTAACCCTTCCAGGGAATTCTTTAATATGTTGGTGTATGCTCTTTGGATCTAGTGATAAACAGTCTGTAGGAATTAAGTTACATACTAGCAAAGTTTTAAAGACTGAATTGGAAGTTAAATTGGTAATATAAGATGTTTAAGGTTTAAAAGTTTCCATTGGCATTAGATCATTATAAAATTGGCTAAAGATTGAATAAAATTAAGGAATTTGAAATATGATTGAAGGAGATTATCTTTACTCATCGAAGAATTTGAAGTTTAATTTAAAAAAAGATTATTAAATAAAATTAACTAATTTTTTAGTTTATAAGAATTTATTAATTAATAAAACTTAATCGATTAATTAATAAATTGATCAATTTTTATTAATAAGAGTTATTAAAGTAAATTGAACCGGAAAGTTGGACGATTTAAGGTCTTTAGGATTGATGGAATAAGAGTTTTAATCATTACATATTAGCCTCCAGCCTTTTGATGGAATAAGAGTTTTATTTGTTAGATGGGCTCATAAATGCATTAGTTCGGAGTTGATTACATTTTGTACGAATATAATTTAGTGTTCAAAAGTGTAGATGTGTGTATGCTAAAGGTATTATTTAGCTGTTTATTGCTTGATTTGGTGACTTCTTAATTGTTTTTGTAAACTAATAAACTTTTTTTTGTAGACAGTTAAGTTTTGAACACAACTTTTGTGAGAGTGTGCTATCTCTACCGACGGTCCTTAATTCAGAAGCATTACGCTTTTTACACGTTAAATTTGACAGTTGTCTTGTAGATTCTCATGTGCTTTTATCTGCATTTGCACAAAAGCTGATTGTCCTTGTGGATTATTTTACCAGAATGACTATTAAAGAAGTTGGTTTATCTGATTCTGTGATGGATTCACTGGCACAGTGTCTTTCAAGAAGCCCTTGTGAAGTCAAGGTATGTATTAATGAGGCAATGTTGATCAACTTTTTTAAATAACTATTCTCCTCTTCAGTTTTAGGAAATATTGATGTTTATACCATCTTTAGTAATATGTGATAGAGGATTGGTCATAAGGCAAACTTTGGTCCAGCTGCTTGTATTTTTCTTGTGGTGGCTTTACACAGATATGAAACATAGGCAAACATCTTATGTGCAGGCAAGATATGAAATTCTTGCAAAGCAAGAAAAGGCTGCTGAAGATTCTAAGAATGGAGATAGCGAAATGCAAACTACGAATTCTCTTCTTAATAAGGATCTTGAAGCTGCTCTAGATTCTTTTGATAATCTGTTTTGTCGTCGATGTCTTGTAAGTAATTCTTTAATTCATATTGGTTTGCAGGTCTTTGTGTAGTTAAGATGTTATTCCTTTTGGTTCATATTGGCAGGTTTTTGATTGTAGAATGCATGGTTGTTCACAGGATCTTGTCTTTCCTGTAAGTATATTCTGCAAGACTAATTATCAAGTTTATGTACAAGTGTCTGGTGAGAATCTCATAAGTTTTTTTTGGATACAACGTACGGCTAGGTTGAAAAGCAACCCCCATGGAGTCATCTAGTTGAGGAAAATGCACCTTGCGGTCCACACTGCTACAAAGTGGTGAGTTTATAGTTCACTATTCATATTTCTTTCTGTGCTTATTCATCTTTAAAAAATTAATAATCAAACCACTAAAAAGTTTCGTTGTACTCGTTTCAGGTTCTTAAGTCAGAAAGAAAGGCTACAGTACATTCATCTGAACATGGTGACAATGAAGAACATTCTGTTCATCCATTTGATCATGCAGGTCTTCATGTTTCGTCTAGGAAGAAGTCTTCTGTTCATTCTGCCGGGAGGAAGGTGAGATCCAACTCAAGTGAAAGTGCTTCAGCAAACTTGAAAAACATTTCAGAGAGTAGTGACTCAGATATAGGAACTCAACAGGACACCACCTCAACCACTCAGCTGTCTCCCTCCAAGGCTAAGTTTATTGGGAAAGGAGAGATTTCACAGCCGAACAGTAAGCGAATGGCTGAACGTGTTCTTCATTGCATGAAGAAAAGGCAGAAGAAGATGGGAGCTTCTGATTCTGATTCTGTTGCTGGTGGAGATCTTTTGCCAAATAATTTGAAGCTTAGGTCCACTTCACAGAAAGAAAATGAAGATGTTTCTTCTCATAAGAACATGAAATCTTCACTTACTGGAAGGTCTAGGAAGAAGGAATTGACAGCTCAGGATGCTGACAACTTAATGCGAGTGAGAATTCATAACAGGGTGATGATTACAGATCCAGCTGTTACTACCAGTGACAGCATTCTGAAGAAAGAAGAATTTTTAGATGAAGGCAAATTTGAAAAGCAGTTGAGTGGAGACATATCTTGGAAAGCCATTGAGAGAAGCCTATTTGAGAAAGGCATTGAGATTTTTGGGAGGAACAGGTCAACTACTGCTTTTGATTTTCTTATATTATGCATTTAATTTGTTATTGATAACTTAGATCAGAGATATTCTTTTCATGAAAGGAAAAAGAGAAAATAAACATAGTAAGATAGAATCAACCATTGAAAAAGAAACAAAACTAAAGGAAACTATAGATTGCTGTAATTTATTTGAAACTTTTTTTGTTCTCTTAGCACTTTGCCTTGTCAACAATGCTATCCTGTTATCATGGAAATAATTGTTATTGATGTCAGACTCACTGTATGCAACTAGAGTCTTTTACCTTTGTTAGCTTTTTCCTTTTCTTTTATCATGTCATTTTCTTACCTAGTTTTTCTGTCCCTTTGCCTCAAGCAAGATTTTGTACAAAATGAGAAGTCCTATATGCTTAATGTATGTATGCGAGCATTCTTCAACTATAATCATTCTGCTGATGCATTTTGCGTGCAGTTTGTGAGACATTCTATTTTTTGGGTACTCTTATCTGACATTTAGTTTCCTATAAAAGTTGTTTGATTGCGAGAAACCTTTTGACTGGTCTGAAGACATGCTGGGAGGTTTTCCAATACATGACCTTGTCTGAGAATAGGCTAGCTTGTCAGGGACGTGATGTTAATTTTCTTGGTGATGGCTACTCCAAATTTGACATAAGTGGCTCAATGGTTTGTTGACATTTAACTTGCTCAATTGTCATGTTTTGAATATTTCCTAACTAGTGAGTAACTTGTCTGTTTCTTCTGTCATTTTGTTTTTCATTTCCATCTTTGAAATGGGTATCAGGGTAATAATATGGTCAGAAGAAGATCAAGGTTTTTACGCAGAAGAGGTAGAGTTCGCCGCTTGAAATATTCATGGAAGTCTACTGCTTATCATTCTATTAGGAAGAGGATTAGTGAAAGAAAAGATCAACCTTGCCGTCAGTATAACCCATGTAATTGCCAAACAGCTTGTGGAAAGCAGTGTGCATGCCATCTAAATGGCACATGTTGCGAGAAATACTGTGGGTGAGCCTTCAATTCGTAATTGAAACTAAAGCATGGGTTTTATAGTGCTTTTAGGTCCTTTTGTTCTCCTTTCCTCAATTAAACTCCTCTTCAGGTTAAAATGGTTAGAAGTTTTCTTTTTTGGTGAGGGACTCCTATATAATCAAATGTCATTGAGTTATAAAACTGAGATATATGTGATGTGGGTTTTATACTTATCATTTACTGGCAACCTCCTTTTACATCTAGATGTCCTAAAAGTTGCAAGAACCGGTTTAGAGGCTGTCATTGTGCAAAAAGTCAATGTCGCAGTCGTCAGTGCCCATGTTTTGCTGCAGATAGGGAATGTGATCCAGATGTTTGTAGAAATTGTTGGGTAAGGTGAGTCAAAATTGCTGTTCCTTAGATTTCTAAACAGTTTATTTCCATCCATTTTTGCCTTCTATACCTGAACAAGATGTGGATTGGAGATGGATTGCTTGATCTTCTTCCATGCAACTGGTGATGGTTGAAATGGGGGCTGTCATTTTGGATTAAATTTGCAGCAAATTTTTTTGGAACCTACATGACCTTGCAAAAAATCCAGCATGAACTTAGTGTTAACAATATCAGCATTGGTTTTTTCACTTATGACCAGCTTTGGAATTGTTTTGTCATCCTAGGGTGAATTTTTTTACTGTTGATGATGTACATATGTTTTGCAGTTGTGGTGATGGCACTCTGGGCATTCCCAGCCAAAGAGGTGATAATTACGAATGCAGAAATATGAAGCTTCTTCTCAAGCAGCAACAAAGGGTAACTATGTTCAATCATATCTTCTGCTTTCATTCTATTGTGTGGAAAACATGAGAGCATATGAAGGCATATTTGGGCATAAAAAGTGACGAAATACAAAGATTCTTGTTGGGTTAATATTTTAGCTCTTGGGCATTGAATAAAAATACTGCTTATGCTGTTTAGCTGATTTTATTTTTTTCGGAAGATCTTAGAATGAACTATTCTAATACCTTTAAGACAAAAATGTGTACATATGGTTCCTTCTTCACTAACTCCTCCGGAGTTCTCATGTTGTCAAGTTTCTTATTGTCTGTCCATAGTCTAGGAATGTAAGATAATGGGGTGCTTGATGGCTATTCTAGGCTGCAAACACTATTCTAACGGGGATTTTCGGATCTTGATTCTATACTTGTGCAGGTGTTGCTTGGGAGATCTGATGTATCTGGCTGGGGAGCTTTCTTGAAGGTGATGGCTTTGATTTGATCTTGTTTTCTCTTGGTCTTTTGCTATTGCTGATGTGTGCCAATATCTATCCTTGCAGAATAGCGCTGGCAAGCACGAGTACTTAGGGGAGTATACCGGAGAGATTATCTCTCACAGGGAGGCTGACAAGCGTGGGAAAATATATGATCGTGAAAATTCATCATTTCTCTTCAATTTAAATGATCAGGCATGATTCGTCTTAATACTTTGGAACCTTGTGAAACGGTTCAAATTTTCTGTTTGATAGTTCATGTGAGCTTCCAATCTGTATAATGCAGTTTGTTCTTGATGCTTATCGGAAGGGCGACAAGTTGAAGTTTGCCAACCACTCTCCAGACCCTAATTGTTATGCTAAGGTATTAACGTCACTTTCTTTGCATACGAGCTTTGCAATACTTATGCTGTTATGCATTTATCATTTGAATACTTGCAGAACATCTGAGCTGCCTGTTTCATGCATTTATCATTTGAATACTTTCAGAACCTTTGAGCTGCCCCTTTCATAATTTTGTTTTCATCATCTTAAACAATTTTATGGCAGGTCATAATGGTTGCTGGGGATCATCGAGTAGGCATATTTGCAAAGGAGAGAATTGCAGCAGGAGAAGAACTTTTCTATGACTATCGTTATGATCCCGACAGAGCTCCTGCCTGGGCAAGGAAACCTGAGGCATCTGTATCTAAAAAAGAGGATGGTGCACAACCAAGTGGTCGAGCGAAAAAAATTGCTTGATATAAAGGTGACTTATTTATTTACAACATCCAAAACGATTGCTGCATTTGTCATTCTTTGACGCATAGGAGCACTGAATCAGTTTACAATTAGAGGCTTAGAGTTAGACAATAGGTTCTTTGTCATCTTCAAGGTAACAGGAATTTGTTTTCAGCATATGTTTATTCTAGAGTAGACGAATCAAAAAAGCCAGGAAAAGAAAATTACAAATTGGCGGATCAATAAGATACAATTTGCACATTTAATGTAAAGACGCAATTGGTTGAGAAAGCTAACCAAACATTCTTTTTGTACCTTGGTGACAATCCATTTCTTTATATACTGCCAAGTTTCATTGACTTATCTCACCTGCAATTATGTTTTATATCTTCAGTTCCTTATGTTAGCTGTTTGTACCTTGGTAATGTTAGCAAATCGTTCAAAACGATTGAGACGCAAGGCATTACGTTTATTCAAAGGGAAGCAGTCCTTGATTTGCCAATTTCTTTTAATCCGCAGGTGCGAGGTGAAGTTGATGTTTGTTTTAAACTATTGTTGCTTTGCTAGAACCAATTCCGGCAAAGAAATCATCAAACCATATTTCTACGCTTGAACAACATAAGATTTACTAATAAGTAGGAACCTTTTTTATTTTTATGACTGGAGCATTTAAATTCGAGTGTGCATGGACAAATTTTGAATGTACATAAGAACTTGTAAAACATTTTTAAATGAAGTTATGTATATAATAATTTATAAATTAAGGAAAAGAAGAACATTCATAGCCTTTCGTACAAATGCTTAGAAAAAGACGAATTATATATCCCTTTATCATAATTTAAGTTAGGAATGGTGAAGACACTTAGTTTTAGATTGACGATTGGACCAATCAAAGGCCTCTAATCATCAGAGGAGATATCTCTTTCTTCATTACCAGAATTCCAATCCAAGCTTGAGTCAAGAAGGTCGTAATTCAGAACATATATCTAGTAACTGCTAAGGGTGCTGAAACATTGCTGAATTACTTCTGCAATTACTTGCCCAACCCCCACTGATAAACCCAGATGGTCCATCAATAGAGATGGAGACTTCTCGAACTCCTCATGTTTTAAAGCTCTCAAGCCTCATACTTGTCTCATTCCTTACTACAACATTGTTTGGAAAGATGAAGGCTGAAAACTAAGGAAAGAGTCAAGGGATCTAACGATCAGCTCTGTACGTTATACTACATAGAAGTTGAAACTATTGATCTTTACTTCCAATGCAATTACACAGCCACAGTTTGGGCCAGAATGCAACACACAATGAATTTGTTTTGCCAAGTTGCCAATTGGGAGAAGATATTGGTGTGGGCTAAAAATCAGTACCAAAAATTGGGGGAAGGTTAAAAAATGTCAAAACGTAAACTCCTTAGTGTATGTAAAATGGATGGAAAGGAATCAAAGATTGTTCAACAATTGTATGTAAAATGGATGGAAAGGAATCAAAGATTGTTCAACAATTGTAAAACTAAAAATTATGCCTTTGCTCACAGGATATACTGCTGTCACTAAGCTGCTGAAAAAATGAGTCACTCTCTTAAAAGAAGAAGGAATCTTTAACATGTTAGCTTATGATTTCTAGTAGTCCTTGTATAAAATAGTTGTAAAGATTGATGTAATCTCATTAAACTAGTTTGGCACAGCCTTGTCATGTCTCCTTTTGACGCCTTTCATCACTTATGGATGAATTCTTTTAATTTTCAAAAAAAAAACCTTTGATTTGTTGGCTCGCCAAATGAATTATATATGATTTGCAGCTTATTGTATGTAAATATGTTAGGCCTATAAAGAAACAATTATATTGACCCTATCACTTGACTCTAAATTGTTGGCTAACCAAATTAATATATCGAATTTCATACCAGTACCAACCATATTACCTAAAAATTGCTACCAGATTTCTTTATACTATACCAAATTCAAGTACTAGATTGTACCAAAAAATTTTATTTGTATTCACCGTTAATATACGATTAAATACCAAAAATATCAGCTCAAATTTATAGATTAAGACAATACTAAATTGAAAAAAATATTTTATATTTAATATAAAAATATTTTTTAATTTTTTTTGATTAATCGAAGTGCTTAAAATAGTTATTATGTTTGAAAATTATTTTTATGTTAATTTTACTAAATAGAATTATTGAGTCAAAATTAAAATTATTTTTCAATTTTAATTATAATATGAAATTTAACAAAGAAATAAAATTTTATATAATTAACAAATTGTGCTCAGTAACTGTGACGCTCCAATACTCCCTGGGAGGATACAAGAGAGCCATATTGGGCTCACAAACAAAAACAAATAACAAACTGATGCAGAAGCATTTCAAAACATACTAAACATTCATTACATGTATTTTCAGAAATTGAAGCAAACATACATTACAAATCATTCCAAATTTATTCAAAGCATACATACATACATTATATCACATGAACATAATACAATTTTGTTTCAAAGATCGAAACCAGCTTAAAATATAGTTATTACAAAAACTTATAACAATTTAGAGTCATACACTTTATATACAAGCCAAGATAAACTCAAAATACATTTTTATCAAAACAAGACTCAGACTCCATTGATCATTGCGGTTGACTCATCCCAGTCTTTACAATTCTCGCTCTAAACCTACACAGGGCAAATATACCGTGCTAAGCATATAACTTAGCAAGTAATAACTAATCTATATATAAAGTGATAACTCATCATACTGAATCCTGTAATAACATAAACATGCATTAACAGATTGTTTTAACAATAAATAATATATAATGCATTTCAGAACAGATTTTATAGTTAACAGAGCTGAATATCAAAAGAGGGTATAAACCCTTCAGAATTAGAATACAAATTTGTTTATGACAGAATCAAACATATATTAGAATACAAAATCAGATGACTGCTAAGCCATTTACAAAAGCGAGTAATGAGACTTATACAGGAGAGACCGAAGTCTTGACACCGAAGTGTCACAGGAGCAACTGTAGACTCTTTTAGGCATGCCTATTTACCCACAACTAGGATTCAACAGTTTTAAAACAAAACAACGTCATTTTATGTGCAAAGCAAGTAGTCAATAATATTCACATGCAAGTAGCACTTCCAATAATATAAATATGCATCAAACGCCTCGAACAATTATTGTCTAGAATTCAGAACACAATCAGCATAAATCAAATTCGACAAGCAGAACAAAGTAAGGTGTGACCATCTAAGATTACTTACAAAAAATCTCTTATTGCTTATTACCTCGAAGTCTCGGTAATATTTGGAAGTGGTCGCTCTATGCATTCCTCTATAACATTTAACACATATAGAAATCACTGTTATGCATGATTAAGAATTCATTTATGTATACTGAATATGTATGATGCATGTTCATGACAAATTCTCAGGTATATTTATTTACTAAACTGATGTAAACATCAATTGTACTTCAAAAGTTCCAAAATTCATACATTCAATTATTATTCCAGCTTTTGCTGGAAGCATCTCATTTGGGTCAACTTTGCATGATCAACAAGATCAAGCAAATGATGTATTTCTGTAATGCTCTTTTCTAGACAATTGTTCCTCTATGTCTTAAGTTTCTAATGATACCAAGATAATACAATTTGGTTTATTATTCAACGATTTATGCTCAAAAAATCACAGACTATGTATATTTGAAATTGGCTAGAGCATGATCATGCATTCAAGTTTTACAACCCATATCTCTCAATTAAAATATCCAAAAATTACAAACTTTATACCAATTTAAAGCTAAGAGAAAAAGCTACAACTTTAGTGAAGACACGTTATCCTAATTCAGCCTACATCAATATAGTTTATTCAATAAAAATAGGATATGATTTCTGTCCCTTGTAGTGCCACAGCCTTAGCCAAGATTTAATTTCATGCCACTTTTGAACGTCTTATAGGTAGAATTAGAATTTTACGTCTTCAAAAACGTTGTATACATATGTCTCAGGTTTAATCTGAATTAAGAATCAACTCATTTGAAAATCTATATATCAAAATATAATCAAAATACCGAAACATGTTCAATGAAAATTCTCCAGTTCATGACATTCCAGCACATTTCCTAAATTTCATCCAATAAATATTTTTCAAATCAATTCAGAAAGCTACTAATTTTTATGAAGAGGTAGAAAAATGTGTTAGGAATCTATTGGTTCAAGTCTCATGTCATTTGGTGGTCGGATGACAAAGTTATGGTCAAAAGAAGCAAAGTTGTTTAGGGTGAGTCAACCCTTCGGGTGCAACAATTGTGAACTCCCATCTTCTTCAAAAACCATTTTTCCATAAATCGCAAATCTTCTTCTCTTCTCTTTAATTCATCCCTATTTCATATTCTCTTCATTTTTACACCCATACAACTTATCTTATGCTAAAACAACTCAAAATGAAAGATTAGTTACAAACACCAAAACTAGAAATTTTTTACAACTATTCATCATTTTCAACATTTGTTTACAACATTTTCTGGACTCTCTTTTTCCTTATTTTACGGTTCCTACATCATTTCTGACTTATATTCTTTGCATGTCTACTCCCATATAGTCTCAAAACCAATCAAGTACAAGCTCATAAGGTATTGATAATCAAAACTGAAACTTACACAAGCTTTTTCTCACTACTGTGTTTTTAAACTTTCTAGACAATTTCAATTTCAAACCAAATTTCCAAACTCTTAAGGACATATTTCGAATTCAATTCTTCCACGAAAAATGTAGTTCTATGTCTCTAATTTACTCTAAATCAAACTCCATCCAATTTGGATATTCACAGACCAAGTTATGACTTAAATACAGATGTATGTTTAGTAAAATACTGCATATACCATATTCCAATGACTATAACTCTTCATCTTGTTAATCTTATCACCGACTTTGCTTCTTCTTTCACCACCACACATGCATCAACACCATTTATGCATGCAACAATCCACAAGCATGAAAATATATACTATTCACGCATGCATCCATTTAAAACATGAAAATATGCATAAAACTTACTTGACTTAGCTTCTCCCTCTTTAGCAAAATTCCATAAATTTAGAGAGCAAACAAGAGATTTCGGTGTTGGAAAGACACTAGGATTTAGTAACAATCAAAAACCTCCAATGGCAGAAGACTTCACAAGGTGTAACATTGATAGATTATCCAAAAGCCAATATACATAAATGAACAAGATGGTGTTTCGGTGGTGGTAAAGCAAGAAGGAAGTTCATGAATGCAGAATTGTTCTTTGTCAAAAAACGTGCCTAGGTGTTTCATTAGTGCTTTAACACATGTCTCCATTGCATGTTTTTCACTTGTCCGCTAGATAAGCTACCATTTGTCTCATAGCTATAGGTCCACATGTCACACATGATTTTATTCATTTGTTACTCCATAATTTGTCCATTTGTCAATTAATTTCTAATACAATTGTCACACTTCTATTTGTCTCTTATTTCAATATTTTTCCTAGTCTAAAATACCTCAAAATTTTGATAATTTTTTCTAAAATTTACCAAAATTCTGAAATAATAACTATTATCACCAAATAAATTTTGTAACACATTTAATCCAAAATTCACACTTTAATCACATTAAAAATCACTTATACTCGAAAAAATGTCAATAAATGCATAAACAATTATTTTAATGTATCGAAAATAAATATTCACATGTGTGTGAATATACTATGATGCATGAGCATGAAATGCACTACTAATTTTTTACTGTACTCTCGATTCACTATTTTGGGGTCTAGCCCCGAATATAGGATGTTACAGTAACTACTTTCATCCTTATTTTTAATTTTTAATTTATTTTAATAGTGTTTTTGAATAGTTATTTTTTGTTTTCTAACATAGACACGTAGGTCTAATTAGATAATGAAATGATCAAATCATATGTTATAAATATGCATTGATAGGTTAAGTTAAACTAGTATGATATTCTCAATATTTAAGTGAACATTATAAGCTATTAGACATTAATTATGATCTATAGTAATAAATTATTTAATTAAAAATGAACGATAATTAAAAGGACTTGTCTCATTCCAAATATGAATTATAATTTAAAGTCATTTCTAACATATTAGGAATAAAACCAATCACAAATAAAGAGCAACTAAAGGAAAATTTTAATTTAAGTTGAATTGGACTTAATTAGTGAGTTTGGGAAACATCATAAATCATACTTGAGATAAATGTTTTTATTAAGATAAAATTATCATTAAAATTAATAGATTAATTGTAACTTAATTTGAAAGAAACGAACTTCAGGAATTAGATACGAGAAAAGTAATTTTACTAAGATTAATTGGAATTAAAATTAAAATATTTATAATTAAGAGTTTAATTGTATTTGAAAGAAACCATATTTTATCTATACAGAAGGGAAAGACTTAAGGGTGCTAACACTCTCACGATCTCTCTCAAAAAGTTAAATTCTCTTTCTTTTCTTTATGGATACTATTAGAGGTTGGATAATTGAACAACTTGGATTGACAATTTCATTAGAGAAGAAAAAGTTTTGTAATTAAGTAACCTTTTTTTATTTTCTAATTCTTGTTTGGAAGTTATTCTAATGCCGACAAGATAGAGCCACTAGCTAGATTTGGACATCAGATTGACAAAGATGAGGAGAATAAGGCAACAACTATGGTAGATGAAGAAAATCTTAAATCTGTGATACTAAACACACTTGCCCAAAATAGGGAGACGCATCTACTGCATGTAGTACACATGATAATCAATGCCCAAAGCATTGACTACACGTGCCTCATAGAAGCTACTGAAGAGTGTAGTACATGCGTTAGACAATCCCCCTTATGTGAAATTTAATTTAGTTTTTAAGAGTTTAATTATCAAATTAAATTTGTTATCAAATCAATAATTAGAATCAAGCAAAGTTGTGAAGAAGTATCTTTCACAATTAGATTGTATTAAATATAATTAATATAATAATATGACCTAAGATTTTAAGATTAAATATCTCAACTAAAAGTCACATCGAGAACATGATAATTAGCTTCAATTATTTAAGCATAAAATTAGAGTTTTGTTTATTATAAGACTTTTTGAGCAAATTAAAGGCCTATTTAACTCAAATATATTTTATATTAAATTAATATATCCAACATAATCAATTTTATACGATTTGGATGAATAACCTCGAGATCATCTAAAATTAAAGACATGATTAGAAATAGCATATAAGGTATGTTTTAACTAGGAGTTGTTACCTAATTGATCTAGGATTCACTTAAGATGTGATTGATAATTTACCTAATTTAAGAGTATTTGTTTTGTTGAGTGAATTCAATATAAACTAAGTTTGAATATGACCCTAGTTCACCAAGAGATTAAAGCAATCTTTTTGGAATTGAAGTAAGAAAAAGGGCTCTAATAAGAATAATAACAAAAAGCTTTTAGTAAAGTAGCAAAGACAACTCATGGTGTCAAGAAAGGCAATAAAAATTACACGTGTTCTCATATAGAGTCAATGGACATTAAAGACGAACTTCAAATTTAATCTAGTTATAGTTAGCCTAATGGATAAGAGCTTAAGGAAGCTTCATCTTTATGTATGTTTATGATTGAGATTACTCTTTTTACTTATGTTCCACAATTTTAAGTAGTTGATGATGGTTATAGTTTTCACATTTGCAATAATGTGTATATGCTAACAATGAGTGGATTGTTGAAGAAGGCAAAGTGGACCTACAAGTTGATAATGAAGCAAACGTTGTTATATTAGCTATAGGAAATTATAGTTCATTATCAAACGTTGTTAAATTAGCTATAGGAAATTATAGTTTTACTTTACCTTCTAGCATAGTACTATAACTAAATAATTATTATTGTATTCCAGTTATTATATGAAACATGATTTCCATTTCTTATTTAGATTTGAGTGGATTTGTCTTTACTATTAAGAGTAAAATTTATTTTTTATAAAGATGTTATTTACTATGGATCTGGTATTACTTACAAATGATTTATATGAATTAGAATCTTGAAAGGCCAATCCTTAACATAAATAGCAAGAAAAGAAAATTAAGTGACCAAAATTCATCTTATTCATAGCATTGTAAGTTAGGCAATATTAACGAAACTAGAATCATAAAGTTACATAAAGAAGGATATTTCGATCATTTTGATTATGAATCATATGAGAGTTATCAATCTTGTTTGGTAGATAAGATGACTAAACTATCCTTCAGTGAAAAGATATATGCTATATTTGGTAATCAACTGATTGCATAAGCTATTAGTTGATTCTATCAATAGTTAGCTGATAGTTGATTATATTAGATGATTTGACTAGTAGATAATATCAACTGTTTATTAAAAATGTTTGGTAAAATTAGTTGTTCAGTATTAGTTGTTTATGTGTAAAATGACTTATGAGGACATGAATTTAAAAAACTTATAAGAACATAAATATTATATCTACTTAAATATTTTACCTTATTATTGTGCTACATTAAACCCTGATCTTGATTAAGGTATTCTGATGTAAAAAATTCCATTATAGTTAATAATGGAATGTTTTTAAATTTTATTCAATTACTTTAAGGTACGTTGTTTCAAGATCTTATTCTAGGATTATTGTTTTTAAATACCTTATTTTGATTTACTAGAACTAATTCTTAATTTGGATAATGTGTTGTTTCCTTTTCAGCCTTTTAACTGTCTTTATATTTGTTACAAACAGTTCAAATATGAAAAAAAATTTCCTTTTAAAAGCAAGAAAAGGAAAACAAGTGGCCTAGATATAAGTTTGCGTCGTGAAATAGTCAAAAGTAATAGGGCACAATTGTCATTATCAAAAAGCTAAAAGCTAAATGCTAGTGATATGGAGCTTGTTAAAAAACAGCTGGATATCCAAACAAATATATTAGTTGTTTGACTATGTCAAACAGCTAATATCCTCCTACCAACTGATTTTTAGCTAAAAAATCATCATCCAAACGGACCCATAATGTGCTAATGAGTTACTAGAGCTTATACATTCAGATGTTATTGCCCTATGTTTACTGGCACTAGACGTGGATACTCATATTTCATTACATTCATAGATAATTATTTTGATATGGTTATGGTATTTAATAAAACCTAATCCTGAATCATTTAGAAAGTTCAGATAATTTAAACTTAAGTTTAAGAAACAACTTGGTAAAAGTATTAAGATACTTAGATATGATTAAGGTGGTGAGTACTTAGACCATTAATTTCTTGGTAACTTAAAAGAGAACGTTGTTTTAGCACAACGGACATCACTTAGTACTCCATAACACATTAAAGTGTCTGAGAGGGGAAAAAAAGTACTTTATTAGATATAGTATGTTCAATGATGAGTCATGCATACTGATAAATGCTAAATAGATTATATTTCTAATCATATTTAGTGCATTTTTTCATTTGAGAGTTTCTAATTAATTTTGATACTTAATACATTCCTATGACCATAGGTCAAAAGGACATAAATTGGATAGAATCAAGGTAGAAAATTGAAATATTAAACTTGTCCTTAAGGGACACAATTGTGCCCACGACCTTTTAGCTCTTTAAAACCATGTTTTTTTTATAATTTTTGAAGAATTAAAATACAGGTCATATAGGTGACTGTGTCCACTCTAGAAACCCTAATTTTTAGCTATACAAGGGTAAAACAAAGAGAAAACAAGGGGAAGTCAGAAAAGAGGTTCACAGAAAGCTAAAGGAAGGCTTGAAAAAATATATATTGATGGCCTAAAACGATAAAAAGAATGAAGAAAAAGCAAGGGAACAAATTTGCAATGATAAGATTAAAAGGGATCTCATCATGGTTTTTTAGTTTTTTGTTTTTCCTTTAGTCTTGATGTTATGATTATGGACTAAACATTTCTTGGTACTTGGAATAGATAAACCCTATGATAGACCTTATAGTGATTTTATTTTAACTTAATTCATTCTTTAGTTTCATTGAGATACAGTTGTGTGTTCTTAATTATTCTTGAATTAATATTGCTAGTGTATTATTTTATGCAATTGAGATTAAGAAACCCTTTTATATGGATAGATCAACCATAATTAAAAGAAGTTGCATACAAACCTAGAGATAGGTTGATATAGATTCTTTGAATTAGGGTCAAACCTAATAATAACATTCATGAATCAATTAATACAATCTTAGGGGTTTTAACTAAAAAGAGATTTTAGTTAATCAATCGAGGGTCAGGTGTTAACAATCTTGAGAAAGATATTAACATAAGACATAAATTTTCATGATCTAATAACTATAGATTAAATTGAGTAGTGAAATCATGGTTGCATGAGAAGTCCTAACGGGATTCAAAGTCCAAGTATCATTATCTTTTTATTGTTTATGAGTTTAATCTTTGTTCTAATTAATCAACTGTGTCAATTTATTTTAATTTATTGTTTTAGTTTTGCATTTGACTTATCATCATCACAACGATACTAGTAATTCTAGTCCTCGTGAAATCGACCCGTACTTTTTAGCATTAACTACATCTACACCTTGCACTTGCAATTTAAAATATAATTTACATTGTCAAATGCCTTTTGATTTCCTTTTAGGGATATGGTCTTAAGACTACTACTAAACTTCTAAATAGAGGTTTATCTAAATCTATTGACAAGATGGTATATGAGATATAGATTGATAATAGACTCGAGATATTATACTTAAAGAACTGGGGATATAATGCTTATGTGAAGTGCATATATCTAATAAACTTTAAGCTAAATAAAATAAAATATAAATTATGGAGTATTTTCAAGAGAGTATTAAATATTAAATATTACCATTTTCTTAAGCAAAAGGAGTTTATTACTCCTAAGGAAAGTGATGGGAATGAGGTAGAACTTAAAAGAAGTTTAAGAACTATAAATGCATATTCAAATGGAACAGAAACCTCAAGTTGATATGTTTGAGGTATAACTCAAGGTTCAACAAACACATTGTTTATGACGCAATAGTAAAATACACGGTCTCCTAAATAGATTCGATCTATATTTTGAAAAAGAAAAAGATGACATATTTCTTATGAACAATAAGCCCACTACTTTTTTTGACCTAGAAGTTGTAAAATGGCATGAAGCTATAAGATTTGAAATTAAATCTATATATACTAACCAAGTGTAAACTTTTGTGGATGCACTTAATAAGTTTATACGTAGTCAATATAAGTGGGTTTTTAAGAGAAATATTTATATATATGGTAATATGAATAGGTATAAAACAAGGTTAGTGGCCAATTGTTATAGAAATAAAAAAGGAGTATATTTTTATGAAATATTTTCATTAGTAGCCATGCTTAAGTCTATTAATATCTTATTGGCTATAATCACATACCATGATTATATAATCAAATAAATAGATGTCAACAAAACATTTTTTAGTAAGAATCTTCTTGAGGATGTTTATATTACACAACTTGAAGGTTTTAAATCTAAGAGGTTTCTTAATCAAGTATATAAGTTACAAAAGTACATATCATAAACTTGGAACATCCTTTTTGATGAGATAATTAAAGAGTTTGATTTTGCAAAAAAAACAAACTTTATATCTGTAAAAAGATTAGTAGGAGTGCAATTATCTTCCTAATGTAATATATGAATGACATATTATTAATTGAAAACAACATATTGATGCTCCAATCTATAAAAAGTTTATTATATAATAAATAATCCATGAAAGATATAAGAGAATCAACTTATATTTAGGAATAAAGATCTATAGAGATAGATCAAGAAGGATGCTTGGTTCATCATAATCCATATACATAAACAATATGTTAAAGAGGTTTAGCATGGTAATTCAAAAAGATATTCTTACTCGTATTGCATGAGCTTTCACTCTCAAAGAGTATGTGTCCAAAGACATAGAAAGATAGAGATAAAAGGGGCTGTTTTCAATATTCTTCGGCTATTAAATCAATCATATATTGTATAATACATACAAAAGGAGATGCTCCCTATACTTTAGGCATAACAAGGAAATTTCAAACCAATCTTATTGATGGTTGTTAGACGGTTATGAAAAAAAACATCTTAAAATACTTAAAAAGAACTAAAAATGTTTCCATGGTCTATAGAAGAGTTGAAATAAGAGTTCAAGGGTATCCAGATACAAGTTTTCAATATAATCCCGATGACAGCATATCACAATCAAATTACATCTTTACTCTCAATGATGGTACAATAAGTTGGAAAAGTTCCAATCAACTAACCATTATTGATTCCATGATTGAGGAAGAGTACATTTTAATGTTTAAGGCAATAAAAGAAGTTATTTAGATTAAGACGTTAATCTTTAAACTTGAATTAGTTATTAACATTAATGAGCCTATAATACTATACTATTATATACTATTACAATTATAGTGATATTGCATAAGAAAAGAAACTAAGGTCATATATATAGTTTAATCATGTACTCATGAAGTTTTATTTAATCAAGGAGATAATGAAGCAAAAAGACAATATTCCACTAGAGCGAGTACATAATAACGAGAATCTCACATATCCTTTAACTAAGCAATTGACTCAAAATAGATTTGCTTAATATATGGATAGATATAGTATTAAATATATAGGTGATTGGATTTATTTGCAAATGAGAGATTGTTAGTTTATACCTTTTCAGCCAATCGATTTTTTGTAATTAATGTTTGACGTTATTAATTTATTCAATAAAGTCGTTATTTATCTTTATGTGTTTTGTTAATTATATTTAATGCTTTATGCTAAAGATAAAATCCCTAAAATAATTAGTGTGTGATTAAAATTATGATGAGATCATAATTATAGGACTTCAATTGTATTTAGATGTTAGTTACAAGTTATTCATAGTGATAGTTTTATCAAGATGAGATATTAATGGAACAGTAAAACTAACTCATCTTATGTTTCTTTCTTATAAAGAAAATAATGATCACTTAAATTAAAGTATTGAGATACTTAAACAAATATATAGGGTTTATTTGAGAATAAATTTATTGAACTAATCTAATTATGAAAATCTTGAATGGAAGATTACTTATGTGTAAATGGATGTCCTCATTATATGTTCTCATTATAATAATTGTATAATTGATCCTTAGACAGAAAATTATGAAAGCATTATACTACATATGACCTATTTTATTAAGAGCAGCTCAGTCGATAGTACAAGGACATAGTACAAAATATATGGAGATAATTCAGTAAGTCAATACAGGATTCATCATCCTAAAGTAATTAATGAGAATGTTCTATTATTCTTAATTAGTAATGATTTAAGGAAATCTCTAATCAGAGTAAATTGAGACTTGAAAATATTATTTTCAAATATCGATTATAAATCAATTACTAATTAGAAAAAAAATAAACATGATTGAATTTAAACAGAATAGATACTAATTTCATATTGCTTATCCAATTGTTATACTGAATGATGAAATGATTAAATTATACATTATAACTATGCATGGATATGTTAAGTCAACTACTTTATCATTCGTAATATTGATTATGATATATGTTATATATCAATCTTGATATATGATTATAAATTATTTAATTAGATAAATAAAGAAAAACTATAAAGGAATTTTAATTTTTCTAATTCTAATTATGAATTAGAATTGTAATTTATAATCATTTTGAACATATTAAAAACTATGTGACTCTTTATATTCTTAATATATTAGTAATGATTATAAATCTAATTTTAATTCATAATTACAGTTAGATAATTAAAACTTATTTTATTCATCTTTAATTATCTAGTTAAATAATTTATAATCATATATTAAGATTGATATTTAGCAATAAGTCGTGATCATCTAAATATTAGGAATATCACTTAACTTATCTATACATTATTATAATGTATAATTTAGTTCTTCTGTCATTCGATATTCGAATTGGATATAAAGTATGGAATTAGAGTATACTCTATTTAAATTCATTCATATTTATTATTTTTAATTAGTAATTAATTTATAATTAATATTTGAAAATATCTTTTAGATTTCAATTTACACTGATTAGAGAACTCCTTAAGTCACTATCAATTAAGAATAGTGAAACATTCTCCCTAGTTACTTTAGGAGTAATAAATCCTTTATTAGCTTACTTAATTATCTTTATATAATTCATACTATATCCAAGTATAACCAACTGAGGTATCCTAAATAGAATATCAAAACATAGTAATTCAAATAAGAGATATCTATATCTTGAGAATCAAAACATAATAATTTACATATGAGATACCTTGGTAATCTTAGGTCTAAAAGATAATTATACAACTATCATAATGAGAAAATCAACAGTACATAAGTAATATTTCACCTAGTCTAATAAGTACTAACACGTTTTTTTGAAGTAATTCTATATTTTATTTTATGATATCAGTTACTTTCTTTATAACAAAGAAACATGATATGTGCTCAATTTATCATTCTATCAATATTTTATCTTAATGAAACTACAAGTAGAAATAATTTTAAAATAATATATTAAAATAAATTAAATCTCATAATTATAATTGATCATAATGTTAGTTTCACAAATATTATTTCAAGAATTTTACTTTTAGTATTAAAAAAAATATAATTAAAAAATCATAAAGATAAAGAGTGACTTTATTAATTAAAATAATCATTAAATTACAACTAACTGATTTGATGCAAGGATACAAAGTAATGCAAACGGTCTTTATATGAGCATCTCTTTGTTTTTCTCTTGTTTTATTGTAAACATTTTGTCTTGAAATGCATTCATATTCCTGATGATCTTTGATAATAAAGACTCTTATTGAAATTCCACTATAATTCTTCTTTCAAGATAAAAAATAAACTTTGTACAATCTGTAGCGATAAAGATGAACCCTTTTTATATCTTCTTCTAAAGTGAAGAGGAACCATAATCCCACTTAGAACACCCCTAGTACAATATTCAACACCCCAACAAAGTATTTTAACTTAAAAATATCTTACTTATTTACTTATCCAAAACGACTCATTTACCCAAATATAAGACAATGATGATCAAATGATTGGAAAACTCTTTAAAATGTGTTTATACAATACCTTCAACGTTCTTGAAGTCAAAACCAATGAGAAAACACTTATTTATATATTTATAATTTTTTGAACTAAAATAGTTATTAGAACTAAGAATTAGTCGTTACAACAACTATATACAATGGACTGGTCAACTGGTATACTTTTAAAGCTGTAGATTCATAAGTCGCTAGAACACTAGTCAACTAGCGCACATATTAGTTGACTAATATGGCACATTGTTTGACCGGTACATTAATCGATATTACAGCAAACTCACAGTACATCAATTTTAACAATTTTAATTTATATTGGTCAACCTTTAACCTATAAAAGTTGACCATTCACCCTAAAATCACGATTTTGATACTTTCAAATGCTTAAACTCAAATTGACTAATACAAATATGAATTCAACTTTTCTTAAAATTTTCCCCAAAGCTTGTTTTAAAGATCAAGAGGCCTTTATGAAAAACAAAAGCTTCATTTCACCTTAATGAATGAAAAGACTCATACAATGATGTCAAATAAAATGTTTATGCATGATAAGCCTTTTGGATCATCAAAGTAACAAAATGAGACTACAAATAAAAATACAAGATGTAAAATGACCTAGATATGCTTTGAAATTCTTTTGTTCTTATTTTGATCTTCATTTTTCAATTGTAAACTTCAACTTCCCTTATTCAACTTCATACACTATCTTCCCGAGTTTGTGACGTTATTTTGTTCTAATATTTTTCTTTAAAATAATAAAAAGTAGTATTAATTATATTTTTATCATTAAAACCCCAGTTGAAACCTCCCTTGGTTCAACAATCTCCTTTTTTATGATAACAAAATATTTGTGATATTAGATAATAATAATAAAGTTAAGCACACAAACAACTGTCAAGATAATGATTATATCCCTTTTAATTCATGCATACAAACATACTTCAATATAAAGAACGACAGAAAAATTTATAATTAAAAAATATCCATACATGTAGATAATATAAATTTACTCAAGCATATCATATAAAGTGAAAGAAATATAAAAATCATAAAACAATCCCTCCTATTAAATTTCATTACTTCTCTTGAATGTTATCACTCCTCCTAAATCTAACATTAATAAACTTTCTCCCCCTTTTTGGAATCATTAAAAAGAAATCTATTAACTAAAAATGCATAATAAAAGTATCATACGTCAAGCTAACTTAGTTAAAAAGGTGAATTTGATTAGGATTGGCAAACTTTCTTACTAGATAGTGCTATTAAATAGTTAAAAAGTCAAAATAAAAATTCAATTTTGATCCAAACATCCTTAATTGCATCTAATTGGAAATTTTCCAATTTCAACATTATGCCTAAGTTAAAATTCAACTAAAGTATCAAAAGTAAGTTTTGACAAAATTAGGGGTTAGAATTGTAACAAATAAAAGCATAATTATAATATCAAACAATAAATTTCATAAAAGAATGTATAATTTATAAGCCACAAAATTTCAAAAATTTAGATATGAAAAAATGTCCAAAATATCATAATTAAAAAAAAGTAAAGATATATATATATATATATATCTAATTGAAAGGGAAAGAAGCTTGACTTCTTTTGCAAATTAAATATGAATGCATCAATTCAAAAAAAAAATAAGAAAAAAATTGAAAATACCAAGTACAAAATTCAGGAATGACAATTTCTCAATTTGAGGCAATTTAATTAAGATTTTTTTAAGGAAAAGAGTAAAATGCTTAGGGTTTTAGAGGAAAGAAATAAAAATTATGAAAATAGAAGAAAAGAGGATAGGGAGAGACTAAAAACAGAGGGGCTAGTCAACCATATAACTCAATTGGTTGACTTGTGTTGATGTTTAAGAGAGGAGAAAGAGTAAGCAGTGGAGGCATGGTGAAAAAGAATGTTTTGGTTAAAAATTCAATCTACTGGTCAACTAGTAAAGTATGTTGTCAACCACTAAGGGTATTTGGTTGAACAGTAAGTGTGACTAAACTCTCAGAAACTCTTAGGAAAGAAAAGAATTCTCAAAATCAAGGGCATTGATTGATCAACAAATGATATTGGTCAAATAATATGGATGTCTACAAAACAAGACAAGCGATTAAACAAAGAAAACACTCATTGAAAAGGTAGAAGACATAATTTTTGGTTACACTAGTTGACCACACTAAGATATTGGTCAATTAGTGTATTCTTTAAAGCTAAAAAGATAGTTTTAAAACTTAATTTAAACATTAAAACACTTAATGAGTCATAGTAATATTAGGAAGAATTATCAAAAACTTTAAAAGAGACTTCAAACACAAAGTCAATCAAGACAATAAAAGAGAATCTTTATGATATAGAATTTCCATCAAATATACCTAATTCTCTTTTGATTGAGAAAGATTTATCCTTATTCAAAAGTATAGAGAAATAATTACCAATTGATGTAAATTCGAACTTTGTGTACTCATTATTTACATTAATCTCTAAGTCTATATACTAAATTTCACACTTTAAAAAATTATTAAACACCTTATACATAATTCAAGCCTAAACAATCATCACTAAAGCATTATACTCAAATTGACACGTAAAAGTAAGTTATCACATATTTCTAAATATGAAATAAAAATTACCTCATGTTGAATATTTCTTATGAGAGACTTGAATGAAGATTCGTCTTGAGTTTACAACCAATAGAGGCTTCTCGTCCTTCTCATTTATCTCAATTGATTCAATAATTGTCCCTTTTGAAAAGTCTTCGGTGGCAAGATTCTCCATATCCTACAACATCTTCAAGACTTTCTTAAAGGTAACAAGGTTAGGTTCATCAAGATAAAATGCATAAACACATCAATAATACTCAATTCAATAACTATTATAACTACTATATACCATTTGCTCTTTCTTTTCTAATAGTCTTGTAAACTAAGGTAATCAGTGTGTTTTAAGAACCCAGGGAAGCTTGATTCCTTGGTTGTTAGGTTCTTTCTTCTTTTTAACCCACAATTTCAAGGGCTTTCTTGAAATTTTTTATTTAAGAAAACAAAATATATTAACATATCTATACTTACCATAAAAGTGACATACCATGTTATATGATTGCTGATGATACAAATATGCATTTCTATGTGTGTATGCATAATAAGGAAACTTACTTGTGTTAGAGTGGTGCCCTAAAGGCAATCGCCTTTAGCGCGTTTTGTACAAAGTTATGTACATACTTTATGAATAAATAAAGAAAGGCATATTTCATTAATTTGATGTTCATTATTTATGAATTGATATTGA
>JANIJH010000223.1:58484603-58495609 GCA_024520975.1 Erythroxylum areolatum | reverse complement strand
CTCTTTTGGTCGTTATGGTTTGACATTGTTATATAGACACATGGATCCTGGCTTTCGGGAAGGTCCTGGAACAAAAAATTTTTGTTTTCCGCACTGTGTGCATGTGATGCACACACCGGGATTTTCTTACAACTTGGGCATTAAATCTGTTGAATATTCTCCTACGGTAGAAAATTTTCCTATGATTATACATGTGATACCTGCTATGAGTGAACGCTTGATGTATGCTTCTTCGAGGCCTAAAAGAGTGTAGATGGGTTTGCATGTTATCATAGAAATTATGTATAGAAATCATGTATATTCTTCCCTTGATAGTATTAAACTCTATGTTTAGATGTGAGCTATATATAAAAGAGTAGTGTTTACTTTAAGCCTTAGTGGATGTGTTATGTGCATGTGTATGTTTAGATGTAGATGCTCTACGCTCATTTGTCATTTTAGGAATGATTCTTCACTATGAGAATATTTTTCTTCGATAAATGTGGTTTTATAATTTCCTTTACTTCTATAGTTATATCATTGGAATTGTTTCAAACTCTTAGAATGTTTTCTAATTTTGTACTCCCTTTGGTAAACTTGGAAAAAGAGTTCTTAAAGGAATCTACCTCCCTTTTAAATGTTTCATTCTCACGCTTTAATTCACTTTTCGTCTTTTTATTCTTACTCATAGATGCATCCAAATCTTTTTAAACCTCCTTAAGTTTGAATGACAATTTCTTTCTTTTCTTACTCAGGATTTCTAAACTTTCAAATAATTCATAATAATTTAAATCAATATCATTATTGCACAAGTTAGGTTTGATGTTACCTCATTATCATCCATAACGGTAAAACACAAATGGGCTATTTCTTCTTTCGAATACTCACTTTCATATTCACTTATGTCATCCCAAGTTGATGCTTAAAGTGCTTTCTTCTTGTCTTTCTTTTCTTTCTTATAGTTTCTCCCATACTTCTTATTATCTTTGAGTCAAGGATATTGTTACTTTATATAGTTAGGTTTTCTACATGTAAGTAACATTAGAGGATTTATGTTTTAAATCATTTTTACCTTCTTTGAAGTCATTTCTTTTGGAGAATTTCTTCTTTAAGAACTTCTTAAATTTTCTAGTGATTAAACCAATGTCTTCTTCATTGCTTTTATTAGTTGATGTCTCTTCCTCCTTACTTGATTCTTCTTTGAGGCTTTAAATGCTAAATTTCTTTTCTTTAGAAGAAATATTGTTCCTTCTTGCTTCTCTTAGATCCTTATTTCCTATGTAAGAATAGATCTAATAAACTCATCCAGTGGTAATGTTGGTAGATTCTTGGCTTCTTATAATCCTACCACTTCAACTTCCTACATCTTTGGAAGTAACATAAGCAAATTTCTTATTGATTCAACATTAATAGAGGTCCTTACAAGACCTTTGATAACATTAATAATATGAATAAATCTAGTATACCTGTTAGATATGCTTTCATCATAATTCATTTGGAACAATTCATATTGATGTGTTAGCATTCTTGTAATGTTCTCCTTTACTTAATTGATTCCCTCATATGTAATTTCTAAAGTATGTCAAATTTTGTAAGTCATCTCATACATAAAGACCCTATTGAATTCATTTCTTTTTAATGTAAGAAAAAAGGATGTCTATGGCCCTACTATTCAAGGAAAGTAATCTCTTATCTTTAGGCTCCCATTCTTCCTTTAATTTTTGTACCTTTTTGTTATCTACAATTTTCATAGGAATAAGGACCATTATAAGCTATTTCTCGTAGGTTTATACTTTTGACCATTAAAATCAATGTTATTCTAGTTTTCTAATAAAGTTAATCATTGCTATAAAAAAAAGATGGTCTACTAATGTTTTGTCCCTCTTGGTTGAATGATGATGACAATGCTTTTAAATATGTCACTATGATATTTGTTAAAGGATTTCATTATGCTGGCCTAATAGACCCACTCTAATACCACTTGTTAATCCCTAATGGCATCTAAGGGTTGAATTGGGTGTTCACTAAATTCAAAAAAAATTCTTACCAATATAGTTAACTAACATCGATTAATATAAATAAGTATAAGGAAATTGCTTAATATAAATTAATTAAATAATTGAACAATAATTTAAAGAGGATAGGAAAGAGAGAATGCAAACTAATTTACATTGATTTGATAAACAACATTTGTCTACATCTACTCCTAAGAATCTTCTTGGAATTTCTCTATAATTCTTCTTTTAATGTGAAAAACAACATTTATACAATCTTTCTTAATGAAAAGGAACCCTTCTTACAATTCTTCCAAGGTGAAGATGAACCTTAATCCTAATTGAAACACTCCCTAGTACAATATGCAACACCCTAATAAAGTATCGCAACTAAAAATATCTCACTTATTTACTTGGTAACTCCAGAATGACCCACTCATATAAATATGAGACAATGATGCTCAAATGATTAAAAAACACAATGAAATGTATGTATATAACACCCAAAAACTTCTTAATGGTAAAACTAATGAGAAAATAAGTATTTATAGAGTGCTATGGGACCCAAAATAGCCATTTGAGTCAAGAATTTATCATTACAATGATTATATACAGTGCACTGGTCTATCTCTAGATTCACTAGCCATTGGAACACTAGTCAACCAACCATATTGGTCGACCAGCACGTCAACCAATACTACAATTAACTCACAGTACATCAATTTTAACAATTTTGACTTATATTGGTCTACCATTAGTAAAGGTCGAACAATTACCCAAAAATCATGATTTTAACACTTTCAAATGCTCAAAATCAAATTGATTAATGCAAATATAAATTAAACACATCCTAAAATGTTCCCCAAAGCTTGTTTTAATGATCAAGAGGCTTTACAGAAACCAAAAGCTTTAATGACTGTTAATGAATGAAAAGACTCATCTATCAACGTTAAATAAAATTTTTATATGTGGTGAGCCTTTTGGATCATCAAAGTATAGAATGTGAATCCAAATAATAATAAAAATGTGAAATGGCCTTAATAAAACTTGATCTTCCTTTTTTCTTATATTGATCTTCATTTTTGTTGTTGCAAACTTTCAATAGGTTAAGACAAAGACATTCTTAATATACTTGCTTGTCAACAAAAGAGCAACGAGAGTTGGCTAAAGCACTTCATGCGAAGTTGGTGATATTTTATAATCCTAATAAGTTATTCTTATGAACTAAATATCTAACTTTGTACATTTTCTTTAGTTGTGCACGTAAGGTCAAGTGTTGGATTTTTAATTCCAATTAGATGATCTAGGCCCTGATAAGGTGTTATCTTGCTATATTATTTGATATTGTCTCCTTTGTTTTGAATTTATTTTTGTGCTTAAATGTTAAAATTAATGTTTGTTTTGTTTTAGGAGATAAAGAGTAGAGATTGTATCAAATTGGGACATTACTGACGATAATTACAAAATTTTGGATGAAGTGGAAAGATTGCTGAAGTGGATAAAATTGATCATTTAAAGAGTTGGAGTTTGACTATAAGACTTCACCTTATCCTTATCATGTAGAAATTTGAATTTGTTTTAGATTGACATCTTTAAAAGTTAGAGTTAGATTAGGAATATACTAGAAACCCTAAAAAAGGGATATTCCTCACAATAAAAAAGGTTCCCTCTTCTTACGTTTTTAGCAATTTTTTATCTTTCTTCTATTTTTGTTATTAGAGTGAAACTCATATATGGCTAAACTCAATCATTCTGATTCAAAAGGATTCGATATTCTAGTTGTAACTTTGTGAGATTTTGTGTTCTAAATCTTTTATTCACATTTTAATTTAAATATTTCTTGTTTTAAGTTCTTATATTTGATGAATGATTAATATTCAATTAATCTGACAATTTAATTTAGTATTGATTATTCTATCGTTATCTAGGAATTCAATGATCGGTAATTGTCACGAAGGAATGGTCTAAGTAGCAAATAGGTTATTTATGAATTTCCATATTTAACTTATGATAAACAAGAAAACTAAGTTGAATAATTGCAGCTCTCTCAATTATTTAATTTAGGGCTTAGTCTTTTTCACGAAGCTTATTGCTATCATTTATTTGATATGGAATGTTATCACACCTAATCAATCGATGATAAGTTTTGGTTTAGATGTTGGATTTGAACCAATTAATTTAGGAAAATTTATTACAACTATCTTAATATGTTTCAGACTAACTGCTTAAATCGTGAAAATATTCTCTTTAAACCAATGATCAATGTTATAATTAGATGTGACCTTTCCCTTGAATCTGAATTTAGTAATCTTGACTTTTTCATTTTTAAATTTAGTTGATTTAATTTGTTTTAGTCTTAATTTTAGTTAATCAGTTATTTAATTGAACCCCCCCCCCCCATTTACTTTTATTAATTGAAATTAAGAAGTTAGTGCTTAGTTCTCTAGGGATTCGACCTAGTTCCACGACTACTACAAAAGGTTTGGAGAATCAGAATTATTTTAGGGGCTTCAACAAACTGATCAAAATTTGACGCCGTTGCTGGGGGACCTATTTCAAGTTTCTTAGTTTCTTTGAGTTTTAATTTTACGGTTACTGCTAACCTCTTGTCTTGTATGACTCGTGCTTTTCAAATAGGTAAATTGCAATATTATCCAAAAATTGAGAATATAGCACGTTGTTTGAGAAAAGAGACTAAATAAGGAAGTTGACATTCATCTTCAGACGTGAAAGTTTAAGTAAATCTAACAATTGGTGAAGACTTTAATTTTCAAGAAGGGGATGAAAAGATGACAAATCTCAACCCTAGAACATTAAGGGAGTTAGTGGCACCGAATTTGAGTCAACAACCCTTATGCATTCAATTTCTAGATGTTGAGGTAGATTTCGAATTGAAATCTGGTTTGATTAACTTACTACCTATTTTTCGTTTTCAAGTGAAGATCCACATAAACACCTAAAGGAATTTCATGTTGTTTGCTTTGGAATGAAGCCGCAAGGGGTGATAGAAGAAAAAATTAATCTCAGGGCCTTTTCGTTCTCATTAAAAGATAATACAAAGGATTGGTTATACTATCTTCCCCCTTACTCAGTGACAACATGGAATAAGATGAAAACAATGTTTTTGGAGAAGTTCTTTCCTACATCAAAAGCTGCGACTATCAGAAAGGAGATATATGGGATAAGACAAATTACAAGAGAAACATTATATGAATATTGGGAAAGGTTTAAGGAGTTATGTGCCAACTGTCTACATCATCAAATTCCCCATCAACTTCTAATTCAATACTTTTATGAAAGACTATTGTCAATGGATCGAAGTATGGTTGATGCAGCTAGTAAAAAAGCTTTGGTAAACAAAACACCTGAGGTTAGGGGTGAGCATTATTCGGGCTGGCCCGATTACCTGACCCAGCCCGAATTAATTCGGGTAAGCAAATGCTAAATTTTGGGTAATTCGGGCCGGCCCGGGTATTACCCGAATTATTTTTGGGCCGGGACGGGTAACTCCGAAAAAATTCAGGCCAGCCCGATTATCCGAATTAGGTTTAAAAGAATTATGAAATAAGGTAATTAGGATAATTCGGGTAAATCGGGCCGGGATAATTCGGGCAAATCGGGCCGGGTAAATTCGGGTAATTGAAAGTTCGGGTTCGGGCCGGGTAAGGGAAAAAAATTTCGGTAATTCGGGCCGGGCCTGAACAGTGAAAATTGGGCCCGAATTACCCGAATGCTCACCCCTACCTGAGGTGGCCAAACAATTGATATCAATTATAGCTGAAAATTCTCAATAGTTTGGGACAAGGAAGGATGGAGTTATTAAACTTGTGAATGAGGTAAATAACATGCATCTTGAGGATAAAATTTTTTATTTAACCACTCTAGTTTGTTAAATGGTTATAGGTCAATTGCAATCAGGAAGAGTGTGCAGAATATGCTCATTTTTTGGACATCCTACAAATATATGCCTTACATTGCAACAAGACTCTCTTTAAGAAGCTAACGCAATAAAGGGCTTTCCTAGTCAACCTCAATGAAAGTATGACCCTTATTCCAATTACTACAATCTAGGATGGAGGGATCATCCAAATTTCAGCTATAGAAATCAAAGAAGCCAACAAGATATCAACCTCAGATTGTTAAACAACCTCAAGCTCCTACGTATACTCAACCTCAATCTTCGAATTCAGGTATGTCTTTAGATGAAATTGTTAAGGCGTTTGCTAATACGTTTGCTAATAATACTCAACAATTTCAACAGGAAACAAGGGCAAGCCTTCAAAGCTTAGAAAATCATATCACTCAATTAGTCACCTCAGTAAGTAAATTGGAAGTGCAAGCATTGGGGAAATTACCTTCCTAAATAGTAGTGAATCCTAAGGAGAATGTGAATGCAATGACTTTGAAAAGTAGTAAGGAAATTCAATCTGGAACTTCTTTACCCATAGGGATAGAAAAGCACGATGATGGAGAAAAGAAGGAAGAACTTCCAACTAAAGAATCAATAAAGGTAAAAATGATTCATCTTCATCAATATCAACTAATGCATGTTTACCTCCTTTTCCTAGCAGGTTGGCTAAACCAAAAGATGATGACTATGAAAAAGAGATCTCAGAAACTTTTAAAAAGGTGAAAATAAATATACCACTTCTAGAAGCCATCAAGCAAGTTCTAAAATATGGAAAATTCTTAAAGGAGTTGTGCACAAATAAAAGGAAGCTGAAGGACAAGGAGAGAATAATTTTGGGTAAGAATGTATTAGCTATGATAAATAAGAAATTACCAAAAAATGCAAAGATTCAAGTATGTTTACACTTTCATGTGTTATTGGTAATAAAAATTGAGCGTGTCATGATAGACTTAAGTGCATCTATTAATGTCATAACATACTCAGTTTATCGAGCTTTAAATATGAATTCTTTGCAAGAAACCAATGTGATAATCTAATTAGCTGATCATTCGTATGTGTGTCCTATTGGAGTTATTGAGGATGTTTTAGTCCAATTTAATGGCTTAATATTTCCAGTGGATTTTTACATCTTGAAAATGGATGGAGATAGTATGGAACATTCAGCTTCGATTCTATTGGATAGGTCGTTTATGAAGATAGCCAAGACGAAAATTAATGTGGATGACCGTTTATAAAGGCTGCCAAGACGAAAATTAATGTGGATGAGGGTACTCTTTCTGTAGTTTGGTCGAGAGATAGTAAAGTTCAATATTTTCTAAGTAATAAAACACCCTAATGATCTTCAATTTGTCTATCATATGGATATTATAGATTCATTTGAGCATAATATGTTTAATGAAGAAAATATTGAAGATGAGTAGGAGTTTAAGGCCAAATCAGAGTTGAATGAGCAAATTGATGAAACTTGTGAAATTGTAAAATCGTTATTAGCAAT
This sequence comes from Erythroxylum areolatum, assembly GCA_024520975.1. Classification (NCBI taxonomy): domain Eukaryota; kingdom Viridiplantae; phylum Streptophyta; class Magnoliopsida; order Malpighiales; family Erythroxylaceae; genus Erythroxylum; species Erythroxylum areolatum. The sequence goes on along the minus strand of JANIJH010000223.1, from coordinate 58,488,231 downwards.
GTAAATAGATTCGAAAACTTTGAATGCTGAACTTACTATAAATCACAATAAAGTGCTACCTTCTATTTTGCAAGCTCTGATGATTGAATTGAAAGCCCTATTTGATCACCTTAAATATGTATATTTTGCTTATGGAGAGTCATTACCAATGATCATTTCAAAAAGGTTGACTAAAGGGTAAGATGAAAATTTGGTTACACTACTTAAAGAATACAAAATTGCAATTGGATGGACTTTAGCAAACATAAAAGGAATCAGCCCGGTGATTTGCATGGACAGGATTCTTTTAGACTAGAATGTTAAACCAAAATGGGAACCATAAAGAAGACTTAATCCAACAATGAAGGATGTGGTAATGAAAGAAATTTTAAAACTTTTGGATGCAGATATAATTTATCCAATCTTGGACAATGAATAGGTAAGTCCAGTGTATGTTGTGCCCAAACAAACTGCTATGATACTGACATGAAATCAGAACAATGAATTGGTACCAATGAGGGTACAAAATGGGTGGCAAATGTACGTAGACTTTAGAAAGCTTAATTTAGCTATTAGAAAGGACCATTTTTCGTTACCCTTTGTGGATCAAATGTTAGAAAGACTGACTGGTAAATCATGTTTTTACTTTTTGGATGGTTTTTTAGGTTACTATTAAATAGCAATTGCTTAAGAGGATCAAAAAAAGACTACATTCACGTGTCCCTTTGGAACATAGGCTTTTAGGCGAATGTCATTCGGTCTCTGTAATGCTCTAGGTAAATTCTAAAGGTGCACGATGAGTATATTTTATGAGTATATTGAGAATTGCATTGAAGTATTCGTGAATGATTTCACTGTTTATGGAGATTCATTTGATGATTATTTAAATCATTTATTTAAGGTTCTTAAACGATGCATTGAGACAAATTTGGTCTTAAATTATGGAAAATACCACTTTATAGTAGATCAAGACATTGTTTTAGGACATGTGATTTCATCTAGGGACATAGAAGTTGATAAAGCTAAATTAGATTTAATTGTGAACTTACCTTACCCTACAAACATTAGGAAAGTTCAATCTTTTCTTGGACATGTAGGATTTTACCGCAGGTTCATTAAATATTTTTCCAAAATTACAATACCTTTATCAAAGTTACTACAAAAGATGTTCCATTTGACTTTGGGAAGGACTATAAGGAAGCTTTTAACAAACTCAAGGCACTACTATCAAGTACGCCTATTATTCAACCACTAAATTGGGATCTCCAGTTCGAGATCATGTATGGTGCTAGCAACTATGTAATGGGAGTTGTTTTAGGCCAAAGGATTGAGAAAAGAAGTCACGTTATCTTCTATGCTTCTAGAACATTGGATGTTGCACAGTGCAATTATTCTACAACTAAGAAAGAGCTTTTAGCAATTGTTTTCGCTTTAGATAAATTTAGATCTTATCTGTTCGACTCTAAAGTTATTACTTACTCTGATCATCCAACATTGAAATATCTTCTAGCAAAGAAGGAGTCCAACCAAGGCTAATACAATGGATTATGCTAGTTTAAGAGTTTGATTTGACAATAAAGAATCAAAAAGGTGCGAAAAATTTAGTGGTTGATCATTTGAGCAAGTTAGTAAGAGATGAATATATTTTACCTATTTCCAAAACTTTTCCTGATGAGCAATAAACAAAAAGTATGCTCCCATGGTACGCTAACTTGGTTAATTATTTAGTTATTAGAACTTTATCTTATTACATTAGTAAGTCTAGAAAGGAAAAGATAAGAAATGAGGCAAAATATTATATGTGGGATGAACCGTTCTTATGGAAGTTCTTCTCTGATCAAATTATAAGGCATTGTGTGCCAGAAAATGAACAAAATTATATCTTAGCTTTTTGTCACAAATATGCATGTAGTGGTCACTTTGGCCCCAAAAAAACTGCTAGGAATGTTTTGGATAGTAGATTATATTGAGAGACTTTATTTAAAGATTCTTATGTATTCTGTAAAACTTGTGACAAGTGTCAAAAGACTGGTATGTTATCTTGTAGAAATGAAATGCCTCAAACCCCAATTCTTATAGTTGAAATATTTGATGTATGGGGTATTGAGTTTATAAGGACCTTCCCTTCATCTTGTGAATTTTCTTACATACTTTTAACTATTGATTACGTTTCTAAATGGGTGGTAGTAAAAGCAATTAGAACTGACGATTTTACAACTATTGTTGGGTTTATAAAAACTAACGTTTTTAATACATTTGAAATCCCAAGTGTCATCATTAGTGATCAAAGAAGTCACTTTTGCAATAAATCTATGGCAACGCTATTTATAAAATATGGAGTGCATCATCGAGTAGCCACCACCTACCATCCGCAAACAAACGGACAAGTAAAAGTATTGAATAGAGAGGTGAAATCCATCTTAGAAAAGATTGTGAATCCTAGTTGAAAGGATTGGAGTTTACGATTGGATGATGCTCTTTGGTTGATGGGCATATCATACAGCTTACAAGACACCGATAGAAATGTCTCCTTATCGATTAGTTTTTGGTAAAGCTTGCCATTTATCGGTAGAAATTGAACATAGAGCTTATTGGGCAGTGCAACATGGATTTGGCAAAAGTTGGAGAGGAAAAGAGCTTGCAACTATAAGAGCTAAAGGAAATAAGGTTGGATGCTTACAAAAATTTGAAAATTTACAAAGAGAAACCAAGTTATTCCACGATAATATGATCTTGAGGAAACAATTTGAGATAGGACAGAAAGTGTTATTGTATAATTCTCAATTAAAGCTATGCCAGGTAAGTTACGTTCTAGATGGCTTGGTCCATTTGTTATCGCTAATATCTTTTCTCATGGTGCAGTGAAAATAAAAAGTTTAGAGATCAGAAAGATTTTTAAGGTTAATAGACATAGACTGAAACCATTTTATGAGGAGATGATGGTTTCCAGTGTGGTAAACATTGATTTAGAACTTTCATCATATGAAGAAGTTTGAGAAGAATCGGCCTTGTCGAGCATAACGATGTTAACAATTGCACTTTTTAGGAGGCAACCCAAAATATAATAGTTTTTTATTTTGTTTTAATTCTTTTTTGATGCATTTGTTTGTTTTTAAAACACAAATTTATTGGCTTAAGGGAAAAAGAGATCTAAAAAATTTCAGACTACTAAATTTTATAAGGCGAGTTCTGGCCTTATGCGATTTAGTGTTATGAATTGATACTCTAATATCCCATTAAACAAAAAATAAAAAATGTAAATATTTTCCTTTTATGTTATTTCCCTTTTTACTTTATTATTATTTATTTATTTTAAAAAAATCCCACTACCCTGTTTCTTCTTTGCAGGAATGTTCAAAAGACACAAACCCAAAAAGCTCACCTCCGACATTTACCCACACACGCCACACATAGTAACAGTCCCCCTCCTCACTCACAGACCAATAGTGCACCAACACACAACCTTCTCTGTAACATCCCATCGCTGATGGGAAGGGTATATTGGTGAATTGGGATGGGCTAGTAGGTTAGATTGCATTATTGATATGAGCATTCTTTTGGCCTCTAATTTTAGAGGAATGAGACATTTTGCACATGCACATATATGTACATGCATTCATGACATTTCCCGGCATTTATTTGTGAATAT
>JANIJH010000223.1:58468762-58484503 GCA_024520975.1 Erythroxylum areolatum | reverse complement strand
TGGATTTTAAAATATAGTGATTTTTTTATATTACGGTTTTATAAGTATGATGCCATGAGAGTATTGTAGTGAGTGACTGAACGTAGTTCTCCCTTATTGTAGGATATGTATCGGGACGACCTACGGGCGTTCCGGTGTGTACCTTACGGTAAAAGGGCGCTACATTCTCCCCACCCACGCCACAACATTCGCTAATCTGCTTACTTCGTATTTTGCAAGAACAGACAACAACCATCATTTACGCACCACACCCACCCATCACCCACGCACAAAACCATGCAGCGCACTCCATACCTCCACCGTTAAGAAAGCAGACCCACCAGCAGCTCCAACATACTTCAGCCTCCACTCATGCCAGCCACAGTACACCACCCACGCCACAACCCAACAGGCTCCCCTTAAACTGACGCAGCAACCTCTTCACACCTCACCAACAATTCCACTACATATGCCCCTCTCCTCTCCCACGCACCAGCGGCAACGCCCGACAGCACACCACCCAGACACTTTTTGTTTTTATTTATTTATTATTATTATTTTAAAATACTTTTGTTGCATTTGATAAATATCATATGTTGAGTATTTATCTAATGCAAATGTTGCATAATCAGATATAATTTGTGTTATAATTTTTCTATTTATAAATGAAGTTATGCAAACTATTGAGAATTCTGATTATAATGATTAACTAACCCTTTTTCTCTATTATTGGTTTGTTTTTTAATCTTTATTTCTTGATTTACTTATTTTTTCATATGATTACTTTAGCTTTCTGGAACTAAAACTACAAATCTTTACTTACGTGATTTTATGCAATTTAACAAAGAAAACTACATACTATTATCAGTACCTGATACTTCATTATCTAACTTTAATTGATTTTTTTGGTCTTTTCTTATTTGGATAATATTAATATGATAATAATATAATTTTGATAATAGCACTGTGCTAATTTTCAAATTCTAAAGAATAGCAATACAAGTCGATTTTTCATAAAATAAATTTTAGAAAATCTATAACATTTTTTCATTTATTTGCCTTACTTTTAATAGATATATCAATTTAAATCTAACTAAACATAAATATAAATAAAAGTTAAATAATAAAACTAAATCTAACTAATAAAGATAAAAATAAAAGTTAGATAACAAACATAAATATAATTTAAATAAATAACTATAAATAATTAAGAATATATAGGAGAAGAGGTTTACATGAAGAATAATATTTTTTAAATATTATTGTTTTTAATTCACAATTTCTCGATTTCACCTTCAATTTCATTTTGCCATTTAGTTTCCCACATAACTAGGTATTTTTTTTGACAATCAAACTAATTCAAGGATGATTTATTAATAAGATGCATTGAATGAGAAGATATTTGTGAAGGTTGATTCAAAAACTCCAGTTGAACAAATGATTTAAGTGACTTTAATTTCTACTTATCTTCTCCTGTAAATATTTTAAATGCAATGTTTAGTCGTTCAATTCCTGTTCAGATAAATCTAAGAAGTAAGAAACATAAAAAATGAACTACTTAAATATGGATATGAAAATTTAATTTACTTCCCTTTATGCATACTTAACAATAACATAAGAGGCACAATCCTAGAATTCAAGTGACATTAATGAAGTATGTGTATTGGATATTATAATATTTATTCGTCTTTAAATTATTTAAGTATTTATGCCTATTTTCTTATTTTAAGATTGCTAATCTCTCATCAAAACAAAATTAAATGGTTAGTAAAGATAATTTTTGTTTAAAACATCCCAAACTATTTTGGATGGAATTAAAAGTTTGTACAAACTATGAATATTGAATTGAAAATTCATATAAAATAAGGATTTTTAATATTTTTTAAAAAATAAGAAAAATATTTTTACTTAAATTTATCTTACATTTATCTAAAACAAACGGTATTAACGAAATTAAGATAACAGCATACATTTATTAGACAGTTGTATCAAATTATTTATTAAGAAAAGTAATTAATGTATTAATATAGTTTAAAAAGAGTAACTGAATTAACGCATTTTTGAATTGTAAAATTTAATGTATAAGAATAACTAACTTATAAATAATGCTTTTTCCCGCATAAACATATTTAATTTAATACAGTAAATATTAGATAAATTTTTAAGTAATTAAAAAAATTTAAGTATAATTTTCAAATTAAAGTAATATATATTGCATTAAACAAAATAAAAATTTTAGAAAATTCTTGCACAATAATTCCTTTTTATTAGCTTAAAAAATGTTAGGCAAACGAAATGAATGGGTAAAAACTAAAGACTAAAGAGTGAGGCTTCATATCAAAAGGGCAAAAAAAGAAAAGAAAAAAGAAGCGGGATTTAAACAAGTAGGGTCCACTTCAGGGAAGTTTGAAACGGCCGAAGACAGACACGGACGAGGAGGGAAGAGAGAAACACACGAACCACCACTCTTCAACACCAAACCCAGAACAGCTAAAGCATGTCGAAAATCTTTGGCGGTATAGTCCTGGACTTTGGTTTCCATAGATGCCAGATATTGAGAGGGAAAGAAAACTTTGAAGGGTAAAAAACATTGTAGAGAGAGAGATAGAGAGAGAACAATGCAGCGAAAAATGACACGAGGCCAACATTGCGAGGTTTTGAAGAGGGATGCAAATCCAATTGGTCAGCGGCCAACCATGACTCCTTACTACCATACTTGTTTCTACTCTCTTTGTAATTATGATTCATATCTAACATTGGCAATTTCTTTCTGTCCAGATTGTTATCCCATTTTAATTGACTCATACTCATTCAATTGTTTTTCACACTATATATGCCCAGTCATCCCACCCCCCCTATTTCCTCATGCCCAATTTCATACCTTTACTAGCAAACAAACAGCTTTTAGTCAGAGAGAAGTTGTTTTTGGTCCAAAGCTTTCAGCTTTCCAGCTGCCCACCAATCAATACCTGGTCTTTTTTTCCGGGTATTCCTTCTTTCTTCTTCAGGTGGTCTTTTTTGTGTGTGGCTGGTGGTGATCATGCATAATCCAGTGATTATGTGTGGTTGTGCATCTTGTTTGGTGCTTGTGAGGATACATGTTTGTGTCTTTGAAGTTGGTGATCTTGATTTACTTGTTTATCAGAAGTGGCAATTTGAAGTCAATTTCTCATAGTAGAGTTCAGTTAGTTTACTGAGTTCTATTTCCTTTTATGTTTATTTTTTCTTGTATTGATCTCTAACGAAAATCTGAACCATTTCTATAGATTTTAAACCCATTTTTTAGGTGGTCTTTAAGGTTATGTGTTTCTAATGGCTTGATTCTTTGTCTTACATGGTTTCCTGATAAATCTAGTTTTATCTATGCCCGTTCTGTTAAAGTTTGTCTTCTGTTCTTTCAGTTTATTTATTTCCGTTTGTTTTTAAATAATCAAATGAAATACAAACAACTATACTGCTTCTCGAATGATGTTTAATCAACCAAATGCTTGCCAATCTGTCGCTCCAGCTGTTAATTGTTCTTTGATCTTGGTGTGGATATGTGGTCTAGCCCACATGATCAAATAAACGATCCCTTTTATAGTTTTACAGTCACATCTTTGTACTCTGAGGTGTATCATAACAATATGCATCTTGGTTTGAAAATCTTGAAGTGATATGGTTTGGGACAAACATTTCAATTCGACGGTAGGTACCATTGGAGAGGAACATTACAACAAGGACATTCTCTTGATTATTTTTTAATAAAATGTTCCCATGGATGTCCTAATTTTATCGTTTTTGCAAGTTGTAAAAAGTGTAAAAATGTGTATATTCCTATAAAGTTTTTCAAAGATGAGATTTATAAATTATTGACAGGAGGGCATTTATTTTTGTATTGCAAAGGGTTCCTTCTACTTTAGAGATTAATGATAGTTGGATAAGAAAAGATTTTGTGCTTGTAAGAGATAAGAAGGCAATTTTTACAAGGGATGTGCTATTTGTTAGTTCCTCTATATCCTTCTTAGTCAGCACTTTGTTGATATCTAATGCCTATGTTCATTTATCCTTTTGAGGATGGGGAATCTTCTAATATAATCATAAGGATCAAGTTTTTGAACTTCTTATTTCTTTTCATTTTTAATAAAAAATTTCATGAATCACAATCATGACTGTGATTAATATTTGATAATTATAAGTTACATAGTTTGTATGTTTCACCATGCAAGCATTACCACTTTGGACGCCTACTAATGGGCTTGTGGCTCATTCGTAGAGAAGGTTGGGAGCCTCTTCTCCACCATGATAGCTTTTCAATGTATCAAAAAAAAAGAAACTTTTGGTGACCTTGTATTATTTTTCACAGTATGGGTTTGCTGTTAGATATAGGCTTGGTTTTGAAAAGCCACAAGTAAATTCTTGAACTTGTTCATTTATTTTTCAATATGTCTTAAGAGTACAGTTGATAACCAGTTCTCGAGGTCTTTTTTTTCTTCAATTTTCTGTTTTTATTGAAGTTTGAATTAGTGTTCAAATCCATGAATAAAATAGTGCGCATTGTAGATAATGCTTGCTTAAGGGCAAGACCACATTCTTCTAGCCTTTGATCTCCACAATTCCCTATTAACCATGCTTTCAGTTTTTCTGATTAAGACGGAGCACGAACTTCTTGCATTTGCTTCTCTGTTAGAAGACTAGTCAAGAAGATGAACTATTCTTGATACATCATATGCTTAAAGTGGTCATCATAAATTTCACTAATTATTCTTTTTATGTTCATCTCAAGCACAAAACTAGGATGCATGATTTTCCAGGTAGGCTTATATGGATCATCAACAAGGACCTCGCCTTAGGTTTGGATGAATGTATTGGAGTTACAGTCAGTTGTGGAAATTGCTAGTTACTACCTATTGAATGCAATTGTTGTTATATCAACATGTGCATTCTTTGTGCTTAATTCTCTTGCCTTCTGTTTTCAAGAATATTGGTTTTCATAATGTTTGCTTATTTTATTATTGCTCTATCATATGCTTATTAATTTCATTGTTGTGAACATTTGTATCGTTTGACTTCTCTTTCTAGCTAATTGTCTTTACGTACCCAATGTAGTTGATATTAGTATTTAAGGCATATGTTTGAACTGTCCTTTTAATAAGTTCCGATATGATGAATTTATTCTTAGATCTCCAGAGCAGTCCTAATTCTAGACAGTCTTTTTCAGGTGGTTCAGGTAATATATCTCAAAATGGCAGGCCAAGGTAATGGCTCCAACAACTTTCCAGAGAACATTCATTTGGAAGATGGATTCCATGGCATCAATATTCAGATGGAGCAACATAGCATTGTTCCAGGAGATGCACAGGTTCACGGTGGGCATCCTGCCATGGGTCCTTTGGAGACTCTTAGTCCTGAACCCCAGTTTTGGTTTCAAGATCTCTTAAATGAAGATGGGCCACTTTCTCCCCCTCAAGTTGGTGCTGGAATTGATGCAACACTGGAAAATAGACATCCTTCCAATCTGAACCTGCTAAATGGTCAGCTCATAAATGGACCATCAAATACGCCTGGGACCAGTTCAAGTGCTTCCCATCATAACATAGACTTGAATGTTGTATTTGATGGCAATTATCAGGATATGGAATCAGGCTTTATTATGAACCAATTGCCACCAGGCAGATCGGGCTATAGTCAAAATGAGCCTCCTAATGGCACCGCAAATTCAGTTGCAATATCAGCAGGAACCACGGAATATATGTTGGAAGAAAATAATAGTGGAGAAGATCTATCCGACGGTCAACGTCTGTCCTGTAAACGGACCCTGCCTGAGCCTTCTGGAGAGCTCCTTCTGGGTGAAAGCTCAAGGTCACCTCAGCAAGCTGATGCTGTCCAAGAAAATTCTGGGGAAATTTCAGATATATCATGTTCCATGGATAGGGACCAGAGTGCTAGCTGTCCAGAGCAGTTGGGTGCAGGAATTATGAATGGTGCAGAGGTAGCTCCTTTGCTGCATCAGGCTTCCAGTTCTGACAATCTGGGACTTGGAGCTGGGGGAGATGCAGTTTCTGGTCCAAATCAAAGTTTAAGTGTAGCAGGAGAAGCAGATGACTATCACCGACATATTAGACTTGGAAGAGCTTCCAATGGACCAGAACTTTTACCATCCAATTTACCGGCTTGGATCTCAAGGAATGCTAATGTTCAATGGCCTGAGCAGCCACCTACGTTATCATCTGATCATACTATGAATACAATCTCTTCATCAGGAGTAGTTTATCCAACTACTTTCATAAACCCTCAGGTGCGTGTTCCAAATGCTGCATCAAATCTGCTGCCTTTTCAAATAAATAGTATCACTGCGCCAGGAACTGGTATGTCAAGCACGTCTGTTTACACTGTAAGGAGTGGAGAAGCAATCCCTACAGCCATTAATATCACGAATAATCCAGGATATGATATGGTTGTTACTGATTTTCAAAGGGGAAATCTGGAGAATGAACCAATGATGTTTTCCTCTGGGTCAAGTAGTAATATTGCTTCTAGTTCTCCAAATGGCTTCAGCTCACAATTCTATCACCATCATCCATCTGCTTCCAGTCAGATTTCCCAGGTAAGAATGCCTGAGGAATTTATGCAGAGAATGTCTCCAACATGGAACGGCCCGTCAAGCTTTGTTGAGGAATTTCAACGGAGAGTGTGGCAAAGCATTGCCAATCAAGGAGGCAGTCAAGTGCAAAGTCGTCACTCCCCCATACATTTTAATTCTTCTCCTGCAGCAAGAGAGATGGAACCATCCGGGAGAGCAGGTAATTTTTTAAGATCTCCACCTCAACCCTTCAGGTCAGGATTGTCAATAATGGAAGAGAGACAAACTGATAACCTTATTGAGGCCGGTCAGCGATTTGCAACTCCTGCTCAGAGGAGAAGCAGACTGGCATCTGAGGTATGTACAATTAAAGAAATTCTTTAATGAAATTTGGTCATTGCATGCAGAACATTATTGTTCTGGTTGACAACATCTTTTTTCTTTTAGAAAGAACAAGAATAAGGTAATTCACCTCTGCCGAGACTTACGATCTCATTATTCTGATTCATCTATCTTAAGGTGCTAGATAGGATATCTATCTTTAAGGAAACAGTGCCCTTGCAAACTTAGTTTCTTTTGTTTCTTAATTCTTTATCTTTAGTTGGTGAACCCATGTATTAGCATCAATTCTAATGATTTGTTAGAGTAGCACCATTTTCTATTGGACTATGGATTAACTTAAGCTAGAGCCAAAATCTACCTGGTTTTATTTTTTTCTTTTTCTCCTTGTCTTTTCTTTTTTTTTTTTCTTTTGGGGCTAGTGGCGGCAGAGGCATTAGATTGGTGAGAAGGCAGAAAGTTCAGACTCGTAAACATAAAGATGCTTTAGAGGTTGGTTGAAATGGAGTTGATGCTCATAAAATAGCTTATAATCATTGCTTAATGAATTGGACAAGTTACAACTGGAATCATGCAATAGTGTATAGGTATAGTCCATTTCTGTCCTGGCCTTTAGAGTATTGATCTTTAGAAAAAATTGGTATAAATGTTGGTTGCATTCTAATGTACCTTTCAGACGCAACTACAAAGCCAGCTTTGGCTGAAGCAAGTTATTAGTGACTCTTATATGAAATGTTTCTGGAGCGTTTAGTCAGGTGCCTATCCTTGATAAATTGGATAATGAGAAATTTTTTAGAAGTTCTCTGTACATATCATGTCGTTTTCTATTCTTTTCATCATATAAATTACCTGCTTTGTACTATCTTTTATTAGTAATTGTTAGATGCATAAACTTGGTTATGACCGTAACTGTTAAATGGATCATTCACCTTGTTTTGTCTTGGCATTCTTGAAACCATGACTTAGATGTTTCAACTCTTTATTTTGCTCTCAAACAGGTTCGCAATGCTTTGGCAACTGTCCGTAGAGGGGGCACATTACTGTTTGAGGTAATATTGTTACTGGTTTACGGTTGTCTTTACCTCAGCTATTATCTGTCTGTTTCCAAATTACCATATTAAAATCAGTATTGAAATTTACAATTACCGGTAGAAAACAAATCATTACCTTGAAGATAGCAAGTTGAAAGCTTTCAATTTTTCTTTATTCTATGATTTTAACATTTTTGTGATATGCTAGGATGTGATGGTAATTGACCGTTCAGTGTTGTATGGTATCCCTGACGAACCTGATACTTATCAAGATATGCGTCTTGATGTGGACAACATGAGTTATGAGGTAACATTTGTATCGTTTGGTGATCACTATTAAAGTCCTTTATTTCTTAAAGCATATAGAGGACTTTCAAATTTCAGGCATATAACTTGCATCTCTGACTGCTACTTTCCAAAAATGATTCTGCACTTCTAGGAGCTTCTTCACCTGCAAGAACAAATTGGATTCGTCAACGCAGGCTTGAGTGAGACTACTATTCTGAATCATCTGTCTTACCAGGAGTATCGATCAAATAGCTCTTTGAGGGAAGAAGAACCATGCTGCATCTGTCAGGTAAGTTGCTCGAGTATTTGTCACAAGTCAATGTGGTCCATTCATATATATATATCACATAGTTTTAATTCCCTAGTTTTAATTCCCTGGTTTTGCTCCTCTACCATTTATATATAACTACCAATACTTAGATTTGATTGAGGTTAGCTCTCAAATATTTGACTTTCATGTGAAGCATCTATTTGTTTTAGCATTAAAGTTGTTCCTCTTTTTTTTTTGGCTTTCATTTTCAGGAGGAGTTTGCTGATGGGGAAAACGTATCGAATTTAGATTGTGGTCATCTCTTTCACTTTGATTGTATTAAGCAGTGGCTTGTGGAGAAGAATGCCTGCCCGATCTGCAAGATGGGAGCTCTGGATGTTTGAGATATTTCTTCTCAGGCGTGTTCAAGCTAGAGAGACTGTTCTGGGAGAGGAAGTTTCTCTCCTTCCCATGGATAAGTATGATATATTTGCTTATTCCTTTTCTCCTATTAACAGACAGTTTCAATCACTGCCATAAGGCACATAGCATAGTGTTTCGTGCTTTTTCTTTTTTTTCTTCCTTTTCCTACTTTTCAACCTTTTCTTTTCCTGCAGTCCATTGCTCATGTCTGGGAGTCATGTTTATGACACCCATTTTTCAGAAGTCCCCTTCCTAATTACATGAGCTGGATGATTCATGGCATTAAGAAGTTTTGGACTTCTATTGGTACCAATCTGATGGAAATCTCAACAGACTCTAGAATGAAATAGACACTGGTGATTCCTTATGATAGGGATGCCCTGGTACTGCAACTCGGAACAGGAGTTTTTAATGTAAGGTTTCTTTGGCATCTGGAACTTTGAACTTTGCTTTCTTAGGTAATGAATTGGACTCAATTTCTTTTGCATGCAAGTTAAACATTTCTTTCTTTCTTTGATAGTTACTACATTGAACACATCATAATCTTCAGAGTGTAGCAAACTTCTGAAGATGCTATTTGTCGTATAAATATATATAGGATGTGCTTAACCAAAAAAAGAGTTAGTATTAAACTGCTTGGAAGTCATTCTTAAGATCTGAGAGCAAGTGTTTCAATTCTTTACAGTCGTTTTGTCATCAGATGCAGAATGAAGAACCAACAAAATAGAACAAAAGATTATGGGTTATATGATACATAATTATAATCTACATGTTTAAGTAAATTTTACATAAATATATAAATAAAATTTAATAAAATATGATTGAAAAAAAAATCTAAAACACAAGATTTGATGTGATCTGGCATAGGTAAGAACGGGTTCTGGCACAAAGTTATTCCTTAAGATCAAACTGTCGAATTGTCCTCGGAAGTCGGAGCCACAGAATAATCACATACGCTTAAGGACACAACACATGCACCGAGAAATCCTTGGGAACGTTTGATTTCCCAGAATTTAACGTCCCCGTACCGAATCAAATATCACCTTCACATAAATCCTCCGCCGTCAGATCTTCCAGTTCCACATCCCAACACGAAACGATCAGCTTCTCAAGTGGGCTAACATTAACGTTTGACTTGCCATGTCCCCATCATGTTCCTGGGTGGTGCGTATCGCTGACGCTTATTGATCGTGACGTGGATGTGTTATGGTGGTCCCATCCGTATGGTAGTAGACATAGAGGGGTTGGATACGAAATCTATGGGACCAATGGGGTAGTGACAGCTAAGGAAACTGATGGGAAAAGACTGCCGTAAAGAGATTGACAATTATATGGATAGACAAAAGAACATTTTAATAAATTTACGTCTGGTTAAGGTGACTACTGGTCGGACATGACAGTGATCGGGACTGATAGTGAAAGGTCTGATTCTCTCAAGGAAATTAATGAACCAAACAAATTCGGTTGGATGCTAACTACGGAGGTCATGGAGGCTCCATTGCCCACTTGAAGTTTATGTTAGAACAAGTCAATAACCATTTGTTGGATCTCAATTGGTTGCTTTTGGGGAGTGAAGTGACAATCAACAAGGTACTTGCAATGTCAATGTGGATTATGACTTGGGAAATGATTTTTTTTTGTTATTGATTGCTTTAGCTTCACATTGGATAAGGAACAGAACAAATGTCGGATAATGTCTAGCTAAATTGATGCAATTTCTTCACTTATTTATTTTAATAGTAATATTTGTTTATAACTGCTTAAGACCTAAAGTTATTGAGAGTTTATCTTTATCACTTAAATCAACCTCTAATGAACAAATTGCTTGTTTTCATAGGCAAGAACTTACAATTTAAATTTAAGAGAAAGCTTAACTAATTTCCAACCAAATTATTAGCATGATGCCATCTAAAATTTTAACAATTATCTTAATATTACTCTTTAAGTAAAAAAATTTTTAAAATCATATCATTTGATTAAGGACGTGTAGTGTAAAGTTTCGTGACCTTTACTTGTCCTAATAATTTATTTAATAAGAAAAATATTTCTATTTTTATATGTACTATAAAACATAAATATAGTTGGATGAATCTACTATAATCTTGTGATGATTCATTCGTGGAATTGTGAAGAATATTAAGCCTTATATCTTATTTTCGTCATATTTAAGTTTCTATTTCACTTTTATAAATTATAACTAGGTTGCTCATAGGGCTTGACTTGTGGCCAAGCTCGGCCACACACTACAACAAAAATAGGAATTAGCGACAAAAAATTACCGATGGAAAAGAAACCGTTGCAAATTATCGACGAAAAATTCATTTCTGTCGGTAAAATTGAAAAAAAAATTTGTTCATTGGTGGTACTAATATTCATTGCTAAATATGGAGGAAAATTATCCTATCAAAATTTGCGACGGACTTTAGCAACGGTATAAAATGCTTGTCGGTAAAGAAGGCCGGAATTGTTGACGGAATAAAAAAGTTTTGAGTTTATCGACAGAATTTTCTGTCGGTAAATTGTCAAGGTAAATGTCGTCATTTGCTTCGACTTTGGCATTTTAAAGTAAAAGAAAACGACGTCGTTTGGCATGCATCGTCTTCTTCTTGCTGTGTCTCCTCTCGTGTAATTTTCTTCTGCTCGTCATGAACTCCTCTTCTACTGTCGGCGTTGTCTTCTTAGGTCATTGTCATCGTGTCCTTCGAATGAGGTATTTTTACAACCACTGCTATGTGTTTTTTCGTATATTGGATGAAAGTTAATATGAGTATTTGATTACTTTCGTTTATTTGTGTATTTTGTAACTGGAAAATAACTTTAAGATATAAATGTTAATGATAGAAGAGACAAGATGTGATTTTGGTGAATTTCTTATGCATGTAAGACGTTTGATGAAATGTCTGTTCTTTGAAAAAATGATTTTAGTTCTTTATTTTCAATTCTTTTTTAGTATGAATTTCATAATTTCAGTTCTTTTACTTGAAATATGATATAACTTACATCGATATTTTTATAGTGCATTATGCTTAGATTATAGTATATGATATGCTTACATCATATTTTAATATGATTATAGTATAAAATGCATTATTATATATGAGACATCTACGGCAGTTTAGTATGAAAGTCTGCTTAGAGATAAAGAACAACTTGACTGTAAGATCTAAAAAGCTTCAAAACTGTGTAAGGAAAAGTCCTTTTCAATTTTTGAAAAAATTGTTGTTGCTGATAAAGTTAGCGATGGCGTGCTTAGATCTCTGGTTAGCTTGAAAGATAGACCAAAGTAGGTTTATGCATAAGAAATTAAGTCCTGCCTTTATAATTGTTTGCCAATTATTGTGCATAAAGTCCCTAATTCAATTTGTACAACTAAGGAATAGGCTGAACTTGATGTATCTTTCCATATACCATTTTAGGCATTTACATTTGGGTGCTATGAAATGTTATGTGTTGGCTTCAAGATTACATTATTTGGATTTAGAAATTAGGTAACCATTTAGCTATAAAATTCATCAAGGAAAATGAATGCGACAAATTATTCATGTTTACTCTCATATTGATTTATGTTTGGTAAAAATTGTGAATCTCATATTAGCTGTGACTTTTATTCCGGAGTTAGTTACATTGTTCTTTATGAGGAGTCATAGTGCAGGCCCATTTATAGTATGACTTTGTATGAGTTATAATTTTGGGTTGACTACTTGGGAGAAAGTATTGTTACTATGTCTCCTCTGTATCACATAAGTAACTATGTTAGTAAACATGTCAATGGAGATAGGTACTTGGACCATATTTCTATGTTTGGACTTTTGCAATTTGCTTATATATAGTTTGGTTCTTGGGTCTTTGAAAATGAAATACTAACCTTCTAGTTTCTTTTACTTCCGCCTAACTAGCATTATCTGTACAACAGTCAAATTAAAATCGAAAAGAATGGTATCTATTATTTGGCCATATAATTTTACTCTTGCACTTGAAGAGTGACAAGTTTCAAAGACTACTTAGAACACTTGGATACACCCATATCTGCTTGTTCCATGACATATGCCCTGCTTGTTCCATGACAAGCAAGGCATATGTCATGGAACAATGTCCATCTGCGCTTCGCACCATAAGCCTCTAGATGCAGGAGCCATCCTATATGTGTAGGTTGTTCAACCATATAGAAGCAGCTGAGTTGTAGAGAGATTTTGATGAACTTAACACTCCAACCACAACAGAACAAGCTGTGACTATGGCACTAGATGTGATTCCAGTTTCATTATCACGTCATTCGATTATTGGAAATTTTGACTGGAGATGGGCAAAAAGGATTGGAATTTCATTGTCGAGGATTGTCAATAGTTTTATAGAATGATTATATATGGTCACTTTTTTGAAGATTTTCATAATTTTCATAATTAATATTGTTTAAAATACCTTGTACAATTTCACCTTCTTTACCGACGGGCATTTTATATCTTCGCTAAATTTCATCGCAAATTATGCAGGGATGATTTTCCTCTACATTTAGCAACGGATATTACTACTGTCGCAAATTTGATAGAGCTGTCGTAAGAGTAGCATAAACACACCAAGATGAAAATAGAAAATATTAATTCAAAGGATGGGATATGAATTTCAGGTTGAAATATGCCACCAAAGAGAAAATATGATATAATACAACCAAGGTTTAGATCACGATTTGGAGCCAGTTACTACCCAGGTAAAGCATCATATTCTACAGCTGCAACCAAATAAGATGTTATACCTCCAGCTACTACTACACTTGCAGACGAAGCATCACCTTCTATACCTACTACTACACCATCCATTACCCCTATGCCGATAGAGATATCAAGAAGAAATTATGCAAATGAAGGAGCCAACCTCTAGCCTGGAGCTGAGAGAGTTGATGGAAGAACTTACATCACAATTGTCAACAATCTGTAAGTAAAAATATATGAAACATCATATGTTTACAATTAAGTTATAGGTTTAAATTTAAAAATGGTATAAAATTAATTATTTTAATATTAGGTTAATTCCATCTGGACCATGCTTAAGAAACATGACATCCAAATTCAAAGAGAAGATTGATGCTGAGGGTTATACATGGAAGAATATCTCTTAGGCGACAAAGTAATTTTACTATAAGGATTTTGAGCTAAAAAAACTATTTTTTGTTTTTAAATTGATTTTAATACATTTATTAGATAAATATTATTACATTATAAATACTTATCATAAGTTTTTTCTTTTATTTCAGAACGATTTTTTTTCTAAATTCTAAATTTGACACAGTCATTTATAACGTATGGGAGAGACGAGCATATATACGTTATCGAGACTTTGTTGGTGCAATACACAAGATTGGTATACGACTGCCTTATATTTTTGAACAAATATGGGGTTGTTGGCATCAATATTGGACATCACCCAAGGCATATCTATTTCAAAGCGTAATTCTATCAACAGACGTGGAGGATCGGGGGAAGAGAGTCTTCCCGTACATAATGAAGGACTTATTACCCCCCACGAGCATGCAAAAAGATTTGTAAGTATCACACTTTATATTTATATTCTAATTTTTTTACTTTGGTGTATATCAATTTAATTTGATATGTGAATTTTTGAATGAAAATATGTATATCATGAAGAATCATGATAATATTATAAAATATAGTTCACTTATAACATTTTATTCTAATGCAGGAAAAGTCTATGGGCAAGAAGCCTACACCCTGTCAACTCTTTTTGCACACTCACACTAAGAAATATGATAGTGTGACCTTTGTCAACAACTGATGAAGAGAACTAAATATATGTAAAATTTATGCTTTAATATTAATGCTTAATAATTATCACTGACTAACATAAATGTTGTCTTATGATAAGACCAAATACAAGAAAGTATTCAACAACAGTCTCAGCAATCTGAAGATGTTGATGAGACACAAACCTATCTTCATGCAGGGGTTGGTAGAGATCGTTGTGAAAGGATATTCAGCTTAGGTTCATTTGAGAATACATGTTATTCGCAATCCTCCACGTCCAGTACAGTAATATCTATTAGGCGGTTGACAACTAATGAAGTTAATGAGCTTCAGAGCACAATGTAGATATTGGAAACTCAATCACAACAGTCGATGGAGTATATAGCTTAGCTCCGTAATGAAATGGATGAGTTGAAAGAGAAGCATAGCACCTCATCGTAACAATCAAAGCATCCGCAATTATCAAATGAATAGCGTACTTGTAATCATTTTGTTTGAATTACAAATACTTATTATGTAAAAAATAATTTTTTATTATTAATTAAGATAATTTTTACTTCATATCATCAATCAACTTTTTTTAACAAATTAAATGTTGAAACAAATCAAAATATTGTCAACAGATAACTCATAACTGTTTAAATTATGCATCAACCATAACATCATCAAATAAAATTTAATGCAGAAAAATTTTAAAAATATTTTTTAGCAAATTTATTTACCGACGAAAACAGTAATTTTTCTGACGGACAAATCTTTTCCGTTGGTAAATTTACTGATCGAAGACAACACAAAATAACCATCGATATATTCGTCGATGATACACAAAATTTTCGTTGATAAATTTGCAACGAACATTCTGTTGTTTGTCACAAATTATTACCCACGACCGTATCTCCGACGCCTTGGTCTGTCAGTAAATTCCGTTGCTAACTAAACTTTTCAACAAAATGTGTATACACATATTGTAACATCCCACCTCCTATAGGAAAGGGTATTTTGGTAATTGGGACGGGTTTGGGATATTAATTTATACCTCGGCATGCGCATACAGCATATAGTCTCTATAATTACTGATTGGTTGCACATGCACATAGTATACATGCATTCATG
>JANIJH010000223.1:58442532-58456699 GCA_024520975.1 Erythroxylum areolatum | reverse complement strand
AGTCGGGACCGGAGAAAATTATTATTTAATCGAGGTTATTAATTTATCGAATATTCATTTATCGAGGTTTTACTGTAGAAGGCAAAAAGGAAGGTACTAAGAATTGGACTAGACTTTTGACAAATTATTCTATTTAAATATTTAAATTCAACTTAAACGTAATAATAAATAAGTTAGTTGACGCTTGACACTAACTTAATAATTAAGTTCGATTTAATTCATATTCAATCTTGAATTTAAATTTTTTAAAAATTTAAATTAAGCCTTGATTCGGCTATATAAAATAATATATATGTTTAGTTATTGTTTAAGTTTTTTTTTAATTTTTAAATAAAATTTAGGTTCAATTTGAAACAAACTCAAAACTTAAATATCTTTATAAATGAAATAATCTCATTTTTATTTTATTTGTTCATTATTAACCCTACCCAAAACTTTAAAGACTTTAAAAAAATAAATTCTTTTTAAAATATCTAAAATATTAGATTTATGTATTTGATTTTTGTTATTTTAATGTTTTAGAATAATTAAGCATCATAATAAAATTTTTGTATTTAATTAAATTATTGATATTTAATTATAGTTTATAGAAAGAACGAAGTGGCCCCATTTGTTAATGCGTAACGGGGAGACACAAGTCACACGAGACAATTTCGACACACGTACTTAGTTCTTTCAGCACAATAATAAATAATAAAACATAACCCATATTAAGCCATTTCAGGTTTGTTTTCAAGTTCGTAGAATCATCCGTTCGTCGCCCTCGTTTCCACGCAGTCCCTTGCTTTTTCTTTTTTCCAAGTCTTTGTTAAACTTTTCCCTTCGTCTCTTTCACGCTTGTTGCCTCCTGAGAATTTATGTGTCGAACTTTTCTCTGTGATTGTCTATTTATAGCGTAGAGAAGTGTGCGTATTGGATTCAAGGGTGTGTGTGCGTGCGTGTTTGTGAATAAGTGATGGACGTGAAGGTGAACGGGCCAGACGAAGCTCCGCGGGCCTCGGGTCGGACCGTGGACGGGCCGACTAATCCGATGGTAACGCCTCTGTTAACCGATCTTTATCAGTTCACAATGGCCTATGCGTATTGGAAAGCTGGAAAGAATCAGGAGCGAGCAGTGTGAGTGTCCGTTTTTATTCATGTGTGTGTTTGTTAATTTATTTGTTTTTCTTGTGCTTGTTGATTCTGTTTGGTTGTGAGGAGAAAATCTACATAAGGAGGAAGCAAATTGAAAGGAAAGAAATAAGTTCCGTAACACTAGTCAGATTTTCAAGAACTTTTACGTAGACTTTTAAGTAATATTTGGAATTAAATGTCCGATTTGTTTGTTTTAAAATCTCATTCACTTCAATCTTTCGGTTAATACCTTAAACGGCCGTCATCAATTACCTAGTGTTTGGTACTTTGATGTTATAGTACTGTTTGATAGTATTTGAATCTCTGTTGTACTGTGTTCTTGAGATGCTGCAATATGTGCTCTTTATCTATCGCTAAGTGATTATGCATGGAATGCCGTGAGTTTAATAAGCTTATGTATTTTCTGTTGCATTCTTCAGGTTTGACTTATATTTTAGGAAGAGTCCCTTTGGCGGTGAGTACACGGTCTTTGCTGGTTTGGAAGAGTGCATAAAATTCATTGCTAATTTTAGACTTAGCGAGGATGAGATATCATTCATTCGTCAAAGCTTGCCTGGTTCTAATGAGGTAAGTGAAACCGTTTAATTTTTATTGATTATGGTGCTGTGATATTCTGATTTTGTTATTCTTCTAAACACTGAAGGTTTTTAAGGTTCATGCTGCAATTTGAAAATTTTGTGTTTTCGGAAGAGAACTAATTGTAAATGCATAAGCAGCTGGTTTCCACTAATTTTGCTGACTTAGCTAAGTGGGTAGGTATATTGATTTTATCTATGCACTTTGTACTTTGTTCTTTTTAAATAAAAATATTGTTTCACCTTGTTGGTGATGCAGTCTGATTTTGCGATAGAGTTTCATGATGGCATTTATTTCTTGTGTTTGTGTCAATTGCATATCCTTGATTTGCAGTTTAAGGTTTTCATTTCTTAGTTGTCCATAATATGGCTAACAAATGTTGTTTCAAGATGATGATTTGTGGTAAATAAAAAATTCTTTGACAAATCTATCAAGCACTTATTATTTTAGTGCATAAATTGCTGTTTGTACTTGCTCCCATGTTCATGTTTTATTATTGCTTGCTATATTGTTTTGATAGGATTGTCAGCAGTTTCACAATTAGTGATTTATGTGCTTTATAGTGACATTTTCAGAACATTTATAAGATATTTGCGCTGTTTTAATGGTTATGTGTAAATTCTACCAACAAATAATTGTTTGCTAATCGCTGTTTACTGCTAAACTGCAGAATGACTTCTTTGAATATCTTAGAGGACTGGACTGCTCTGAGGTTGAAGTATATGCTGTTCCAGAGGGAACAGTTGTCTTCCCGAAGGTGCCACTGATGAGAATAGATGGGCCAATTGCTGTAAGTGCCAGAAAAACTTGACCTCAAGCCCTTCTATGCCTGCCTCTTGCGCTCATCCACCACTCCATTTGGTCCAAAGAAGGCCAAGTAGCAGGCGGCAAAATTTTGTTACTATGCCTAGTACCTATTTTCATCTATGCATTAATTCTTAGATAATCCATGTCTATTTTGTGGTAGATAACTTCCTGTTTGGCTTAAAATTTTATACTTTAGGTGTGTTTTAACGCTACTCTGCTGCTGTTTTAGGTTGTCCAATTGCTGGAAACTCCATTACTCAATCTTGTTAATTATGCATCTTTGGTGGCAACTAATGCAGCAAGGCATCGATTTGTGTCCGGAAAATCGAGACTTCTTCTTGAGTTTGGGCTTCGAAGGGCCCAGGTTGCTATCTAAAATTTTCTTTTCTGCCTTTACCTTTGTTCTGTGAACTGACAGGTTATTCGTATGAGAAAGAATTTCAATCTCTGTGCAGGGGCCTGACGGTGCAATAGGGGCATCAAAGTACTGCTATATGGGAGGATTTGATGCAACAAGGTAACTATCCTCTGTTTTGAGTTCATTTTGGTGTTGGATTGTTCCATACTTTATTAGCTGATTCTCATGGTAAAATCATATTTTTTGTTCTGAATATTTTGCCACCTAAACAGCTACTTAATTGCAAATTCTAGTCAAATATGATAAACTTCTTACTTTGCAATGTTGGATTGAGTATTTTGATTTTGCAGTTGTTCATTGACAAATATCTTAGGCTGGAGTATAAGGTTGAAGGTTTCTCCAGGGCAGTCACCAATTAAAGTATTAAATGCAAAAAGAGAAGATGATGATAAAAACATTTCAGTAGAACTTTTAGTTTCAGGAGACTGTTTATTTGATATGCATTGAAAGTAATCCCAATGGTAATGACTTAGGTCAGACTCCAGAACCACTAAGAGAGATATGGCCTTTTCCAAGGATATTAGATTTGATGTTTTGGTGGCACCTCAAACTAAGTCTTTGAATAATATCGTTAAGAAATACTATGATAAATCTTAATGCTTGAATGTAAGATTATGAAAAAAACAAAAGCTTTATAAGGAGTACTTGATTTCTGGGTTGATGTCTTTATGCTAGAATGATATAGCCGTTTGCAAAGTGCTGAAATTGTTTTTATAGAAGGCAAACTAAGAGAAAAAGTGAAGGACAAGTACAGTTTTATCTTTAAAATGGTGACTGCTAATACTACCAATTCCTTGGTTAAAAATAACTTAAAAATATTAGTTTTTGGTGTCAATGACCAGATTAGGAATCCATTTTCAGGTGATGTTTATCAACCTCAGTGAAATTACATTAACTATATCCTAAGGTATTTGGTTTATACTATGTGATCATGATTTTATTGCTCAATACAAGTTACCAGGTAGGAATGAAACGATGGAAATATCATGTCCTGGAAATGCAACGGTCCTATACAACCACGCATATGTTAAATGTTCTTTTTTTTGTGTAACTATTATTTCTCATCAGTGTGTCTGCATTTTCTTGTCTTTTGACAGCAATGTTGCAGCTGGGAAGTTATTTGGGATACCAATTCGTGGAACCCATTCCCATGCCTTTGTTAGCTCATTTATGGTTGGTAGACATTATAATCCATTCAAAACATTCTGTTTATTGCTTATTACTTTAAGATGATGTTTGTTGTTTATTCCTATTGTTTTCTTCTGGGGCTTGTGGCCAGCACTTGAAATTGCCATTCAAATTTTTTTTTTGTATTGTATTTGCTTCAATACTATTGCATGGTTCTCGAGAAATGAGTTTTAGTTACATGAAAACCGTATTTGTGATCCCATTGCACAAAGAATACACTGAAAAAAAGAATATCTTTTATTATGGTTGATTTTTATTGAAATTGTTCTTTTAACTATTTTATCCACCTATTTACAGAGCCTTGATGAAATCGTCGAAAAATCACTTGGGAGTTCTGATGGCTCTACTAACTGTGAGGATTTTGTCAGTTTAGTTCAAAGATGGTTGAGCAAAATTCAGGTACCACGTGCATAAGTTGCCATGCTTTATACTTGGCTGTTTAGCATGAAAGATGTTGACAACTGAATTTATGTTGTCACCTCTAGGCAGAAATGATTAAAGCAACTCATGTATATCATGGATGATATTTCATCAATGACTGAATTCAACTTTTTTGTTAACTTGTGAAGAATTTTTATTAAGAGGATGTTATTTTCCTTTTCTTATAATAACTTGTGAGATTTGGATGGCAAATGTTGGAGAAAGGATATATATTTATGAAAAGTTGTATTAGTGTTCTGTTAGTTGTAATGACGAAGTGCTCTGCTATCATTTCTTTTATCCTGTTGTTGCTATCACCATGTATGCCCCAATCATTGCTGATAAGGTTTTCAAAGGCAACTAAAGCAACATATATCCTGGAGTTCTGTGGAAATTGAGACTTAAGAGTATATGTTTCCAACTACATCTGTATAATTAGGCAAAGAATGACTTGAACCGGAAATTGCTCTCTGTTTGGCAAGTTGAATTTATATTTTTAAGTTGGTTAAGATATTCTACATGCTTGCAGTGGTCAAATTCCTTGGGTGGCACCTTTGGTGAGACCAATCAAAGTGAGCTAGCAGCTTTCACCTCTTATGCCCTGGCATTTCCTAACAGTTTTCTAGCACTCGTAGATACATATGATGTGAGTAAACATCTCAAGTTTTAGCTTATTGTGGTTTACTTCTGTGGATGGTGCCTGTCTACATTGAACTTTTACTTCATTTTCTGGCTTTAGATGCTACAGTTTGCATTTAATATTAATCATCTTTTGCAAGTTGGTAGATTTGTAATGTTTTCTCAATTTGCTAGAGTTCCTCACAAAGATGATCTCCCATGAAATATGTGTGTCATCTATATGCTTGTTGAAGATCTTCGATCATCAAATGATAATATTGTAGAATTTTTGTACAATAAAATCTCCACAGCGGTGCAATAATTAACTGTTCTAATCAAGTAGCCACAATGATTATGTTATGTTGTTTATTATGATTGTCTTTTCTCACTTGATTCTTATTTTGTTAATTTCAATGGGTGAAGGAATTTATATCATTAGTCTTTTGACACATAAATTTGGCAGGTTATTAGGAGTGGGATCCCTAACTTCTGTGCTGTTGCCTTAGCACTAAATGATCTGGGGTAAGTATGAAAGTTTATATATCTGTTCACATTGCTCTTGGGTCCTCTATAACAGTATAACTATGGGGATCGAATCACTGTTGCCGTTAAATTCCTTCTCATGATTTTTCTTCTGCAAGTATAACTTGAATTTAGCATCTTATTGTCTCTTGAGGATCAACTTGGCATAGTAGGCTACACAACCAGGGCAACTTAATTTATTGCATTCAGTTTCCACTGGTTGGTTTTTGTGGAGCAATTTACAGGTACAAGGCAGTAGGCATTAGGTTGGACTCTGGTGATCTGGCATATTTATCATGTGAAACACGCAAGTTCTTTTGCCACATTGAGAAGGAATTTGGAGTTCTCGGCTTTGGAAAGATGAATATCACTGCCAGCAATGACCTCAATGAGGAAACGATCGATGCTCTGAACAAGCAGGTGATTATTCTAAATCAGAGGTGCTTATAGCAAAGGTCATCATCCTAAAGCATCTTGTGACCAGAACTTAGGGGATAAATGTAACCCATTCCTCTTTCTTTTGACTATGAGATCAGTTAAGATGAAAATTTCATTCCTCTGTCAATCGTCATACCCTACTGAAATTTTAACTGAGAATTGCTCATCTTGCTATATTGGAAGACTCATGTTGCTTCTATGCCAAAGTTGAAGGAAGGCCTTGCATTTGCTTTTTCTGTTTCCTAAATGCCTGAGAATTTTCCATATAAGGCTGAGATTGCAGAATCTCATGTCACTAACTGCTGCGGCTCAGCTTAAACTGTGTATATTCATCAATCTCTGTATTTTATTCTCCAATCTATAAAGAGAAAGTAGAAAATTAGGAAAATGGTGCTGAACCTTAAAATCTTAGTGATGTTGAGTTTCATTTTTCTGTACAGGGTCATGAAGTAGATGCATTTGGAATTGGGACCTATCTCGTCACTTGCTATTCTCAAGCTGCTCTGGGTTGTGTCTTTAAGCTCGTTGAAATAAATAATCAACCTCGCATTAAACTTTCTGAAGATGTTTCAAAGGTTTGATTGGAGTGCCAAGGAACTTTTAGAGTTGCATCTTTTACTCGATGTTTTGAGTGTTTTTCTTCTTGTTGGATATTTTACTAGGTGTCTATACCATGTAAAAAGCGGTGTTACAGACTGTATGGTAAAGAAGGCTACCCACTGGTGGACATCATGACTGGAGAAAATGAGCCTTCTCCAAAAGTAATGGATTTATTGATGGTTTCTCAGTAAATAAATATATTATACGTGATTCTTTTGAGTCACTTTCGACAAAGTTCTTTCCATCTGACTAGGTCGACAATGGTTACTAAATCCTAAATTCACTTGTTTGAACTTTCAGGTGGGGGAGCGGATACTCTGTCGGCATCCCTTCAACGAGTCCAAAAGAGCATACGTGGTTCCACAGAAGGTTGAGGAGCTATTGAAGTGTTATTGGCCTGGTAGCTCTGGTAGGGTTACTTATCATATCTAGATTAGAGTATGACCTCTTTTGATAAATTGTATTTAGCATTTACATCTCACAGGTGGATACGGAAATTATCCTTCTCTACAATTACTATCCCAACTATATCATATTCTTTTTTCTTGTGAGTTTCAAGCATCTTAAATCATACCGTCGTAAGAATCCTACCTTCATGAATAGCTAATCAACCTGCATCAATAGTATACCAGTGGACTTAACTGTTCTCTGTTTGCTGAAGATAAAACCAGAGAAGAATTGCCTTCCCTCAAGGACACAAGACACCGTTGCATCAATCAGCTTGAGCAAATGAGACCTGACCACATGAGAAGACTGAACCCAACACCATATAAGGTATTGAATGTATTAAATGTTTTTCCCCCCAGATTCCTTTGCGGTTTTAGTGGGTCTATAATTGGGATAATCACAACCGATGCTACAACACAGGTTAGTGTCAGTACAAAGTTGTACGACTTCATCCATTTCCTATGGCTCAATGAAGCACCAGTTGGTGAGTTACAGTGAGATTCGGCCTGGACAAATTCCATGAATCTGTGCACAAGTTGCAGGTCAAGTAAGGATATTCCGAAGGGAGTTAAGAGGAGCTTCCAAATACATTATTCACGTAAATAAACAATGTGTTCTGTTTGGTGATCAGCATTTACTTTCTAAATTTTAATAAAGTAATTGATTTTTTTTTACCATTGTCCAAATATCATTTTTATTCAGTTTGCAATGTATATCTTGTGTCTGAATGCAACTGGAATATGTAGCACTTCCATTCAGCTGTCATTTACGTAATTAGAGTATGTTCACTCATTGAAGTCATTTCTAATAATTTCATTTTATATTTAGAAAGTACTTTTAAGAATAAAGTTAAAACAATTAATATCTATGTTTGAGTTGAACCTTTAAATTTGTTCGAAATTGATTCAACTTTACTAATTTTAGTCAAAAATAAGTAACCAGCACATGAAGACTGGCACTGAGTAAACCCACAGCATGCTGGAAATGGAGCTTCGCACTGAGTAAGCCCACAGCATATGAAGACAGGCATGCCGTAACTCATCTATAAAAAGCTATGGTATGTTTCTACAAAGGGAAGGCAAACATTGGATTCATTACAAGCCAAATGACAGGGTCACTATCAAAACTATTCCAAGCGACCACCATAATCGGAGTGTTGTTATGCCGTCTACATGACCGGAAATGGTGGGAGTTGCCCCAGGAACTTGCGAATTTCCTCCATCAGCAGCCGGCGGAGGAGGTGCAATAGGAGGAACGTCGCACGTGCCCAATGTAGCGTTTGCCTGCCCGTGAAGTACAGGACATATGACAGAGTACTTTAGTTAATAACCATTGCTACTTGACTCTACAGAAACATATGTTAATTGTCTGGCATGATATAAAATGTTTACCTAATGTTAGACCCACATGAACCTAATCTTTAAAATACAGGAGTAAAAGCCTGACTTTAAATAATTACTCTGCAACGTAGGACCTAATAACTTAACTTTTTTTTTCTTTTTATTTTAAGTTGCAGTTAAGAGAAAACATGATTAGACAGGCAGATGGGCAGATATCATACCCTGCAATATGCAATATTGCCACATCCACAAGTGAGGTGGCCGTTCATTTCGTCCACTGCTTCTGGTGCCCCTCCACCGTCACTCCTCTAAAAATCAGAAAACAATAAATGTAATCAGTTCAATCCAAAAATCATGCTTCATCTAACTCAATAATGACTTTTCAAGTTTGAACTCATACATTATTTGCTTCCATTTAGGCATTGAGAACAAACCCATCAAGTACCTGATAGAAATCAACAGCTATGAAGTTTGGCCAACGCTTGCCAGCTGCTTCATAGCAAGTGTTGGTCATGCTTATTAATGGAGCTGAATTGTCCAAACAAGCTTCGGAGGCATTTGGATTGGTAGGAAAGTAATTCTGAAGAACCAGAGATATAGTAGTTGTGTTCAGCGGAGGTGATTCAGCGCGATTTGGACATGAACCTGCTACCATTCCATCATCTCCATCTGTAACATATACAAAAAAACTATTAAACCTGATCGTTAGGTATCAATATAGACTTTCTTTTAGTAGGTACCAAACAAAGATAATAATTTGCAGAGTTCATATATATAAAACAATGTGTCAGAACAGTGCAGTTAGACATGGATAGTGCAACCTTTTGACTGTGCCTAAGAAATCTTAGGAAGGTAACGCCTCCGTTTGATTTCTTTTGTTGTTTATCCTTTCTGTGCAGGATTAGCTAGGTTTATATAATTTTATTTGTCAGAGACATCTAAGGTACAGCTACCAAATATGACAAGGACTCTAGGATTTGTGATAGTTAAATAATACCATATATATGTATCAGCAAGGATTTCATAAACTCACATTGATTTTCTACCACATATTTCCAGTTATAAGCAATGCCCTCAGAAGCCTCTTTATCTGACTTTGAAGTAAAAACCACCAGCCGCTGATTCTTCTGGACCATATCATCCACTGTTGGCCAATCTTCACCGCTCTTTGGCATGCTTGACACTGGAAACCAGTATTTGCTTAGACCAGAAGCATTAAAAACCTTTGTCAAGCCTTGTGGGGACGTCACATAATCCTCAATGAAAATGGTGACAATCTCTGATGCATTGGCAGCTAAAAATGATTCGATCTCTTTCAGGACATTAATGGCTGGTTGCTGGATGTGGTTTAAATTAGTGAATTGGTCACCATCATAGTGAGAAAACTGAATTCTTTAAAAAGGAAACAATGATAGTAAATGGTACTTACAAATGCAGTGTAGTTATAACAATTTCCACCAAAAGAGTGACACAGCCAAATGTCATTCTCGAAGTCATACATGTCAAGCATGAGCCCTCGCACCCCATTCTACAAGTAAATTCAAGCTTAAGCATTATAGTCTAGTGGGTTAATCATTATTCGTCTTAGTAAATTTGAGAGAAAATACTTGAGGGAAGAACTATAAGAATAAAAAAAAAAAGAAAATCGTCCAACTTGTCACAATTTCCAATTAAAAATTGACTTGGAGAAGGTTCTGAAATTGAAAAATATGCAACATCCTCTCCCAGACAAAAAAAAAAAACACAAAATTCAAGTCAAAACAAGGTCCAATTACAGAACCATAACACTAAAACTTTGTCAAGATGTCAAGTGCAAAGGCTCTGGAGCAGGTTCTTGTAAGGAATAGCTAAAGCAGAAGTACCACATCCTGAAGACGGGTCAGCTGGAATGCTTAGTTTTAGTTAACTGATCAAATATTATAGGACAGATAAGCCAAAGCTACCATCACCAGGCAAGATTTACCTAAATTGCCTCTCTCCGCAACTCCACCATATGCTTTATCTACAGAAAGACCAGCATGCGCTTTTGGCAAATCATCGAATGATTTAGTCTGTTTTTCTTATTTAAGCATAAA
This sequence comes from Erythroxylum areolatum, assembly GCA_024520975.1. Classification (NCBI taxonomy): domain Eukaryota; kingdom Viridiplantae; phylum Streptophyta; class Magnoliopsida; order Malpighiales; family Erythroxylaceae; genus Erythroxylum; species Erythroxylum areolatum. The sequence continues at coordinate 58,446,116 of JANIJH010000223.1, read as the reverse complement.
GTGGTATCCCACTTCTTTAAGACTACAATAAGTTAACATCACAGTCGTTTCTTACATCATATTATGAGCACGTCAAAGACTTGGGTAGTAAGATAAACATTTGGTGTACCTGACCTACAATTATCAATCAGCTTACGACAACAAATTGAGAAAGAAAAGTTGAAAAGGTGCAGCGTTTTACGAAATTATAAAAGTTTCAAATGTCAAAGTTCAAAACTTTTACTTACCCAAAAAAAAAAGTTCAAAACTTTTAGATTTTTTTTTAAAGAGCCACTTTAGCAGAGAAGTTATTGCCAATTAACAGAGGATGCAAAAGATGAATAAATAAATAAATAAATAGAAGAGCAAGATTCAACATAAAAGTCGTGCAGAAGAGCTTTTCTTTTCGCTTCCAAAACAATTAAAATGTCAAAAGCTTTGCTGCATAGAAGAAGTCTAACCTTAAGTTGGTTGGTGACAGAGTCTTCTTGGTTTGTCGGAGACAGTAAAAACGAACCTGTGCCCGATTTAGCACCCATAAGAGCGTAGGAATTGTGAGTGGTTAACCATGAGTATTTGTTGAATGCCAGACCTTTCACCTAACCCCATGTGCAGTCGTAATAAAACCAATTTGCTTTAGCCATTTCCGCTTATTTGCAGAAAAAGAACAAGCACAAACGTTTCAGTTTGCAGAAAAAGCAACCCACCTTTGTTGTCGGATTCAATGGCTGTACCCGAGTGCATCTGGGTCGGGTATTCCCATTGGCAGGGCAAGTTTCGCACCGCAATCCTACATCGCAGGCGTTGTCGGAGGAACAGGTTTCGCCAAGCTGATTCATTGGCAGAAAACAAATAACACAACACATAGACGGAAACAAGCAATATAAACTAAAAACAAAAAGGGAAAATAACATGGAAACATAGAATCAAAAGGGAAAAAACCTTGAGACCGGAACATCTGGAAGCGAAGAGACAGAGGGAAATGAGGAGAAGTTGGAGATGAAGACTACTGAAAACGTCCGCGCCCTGCAAAAATGAGAAGCAAGAACAAAGATGTGCTCAATGACATTATAAACTTTTGTAGCTTCTCGTTTCAAAGGACAGGATTTAAGATAGAACCCACTAAAGAAAATTGGAAAAAGATGGGAACTTGGATATGTAGTAGTCATGAAGATTTCGAACATACCTTCATATCGAATCACCCAGGATCATGGTAGACCGAGCTAGCTTTATAGTCTTCTATAGCTGTGGGCCTACCTAAGGAAGTTACGGTACATAGTAATGACCAAAGCTGGAAGGTATTTCCTTGTTAGTGACCGCGGCAACGAGTTTGTTTCAACTTCGGTCGGTGTCGTATCTGTGTCTCGTAGCGGCTTTTGGTTTTCGCAAGTTATGGTATCTTGTTACAACAACAAATAAATTTAACTAAAAAGCGTTCAAATTAAATTTTATATTTTTAAAACGTGTAAAATATATTTTAAATAAATACTACTGCTATTACGACGACGACAACAACAATACTCGATATAAATTTCGCTGAGACGCGAGATCTAAGGAGGTCTAGTCAAAGTTGCGAATACCGTACAAAACCTAGTTTCGGATTGAGTTTTGGTACAGTACTGTAACGGTACCGATCAATATCAAATACTGTTTTGGATAATTTTTAAATTTACAAAATAACCCCTGATTTTTTTTAAATTGTAAAATAGTCAACTATTATATTGTATTGTTGTATTGTATAATTTATAAGGTTACATCAACTCTGTTTCTAAAAATTATAATAATAAATAATAACCATAATTAATATGAAATAACAATAATTTTCAGATATTTCACATATAAATAATAATCACAATTAATATAAAAAAGACAATTATCATCATTTAAATATAAAATTAAGTACAATACAAAATATTTAAAATATTACAATTTTATCATATAATAAATAATAATTAAATCAAAACATCCAATAAAAAGAATAATAAATATCCTTAACTCTCAAACTATTATAATTTACGACAAAAGTTCGTGATAAGGAACTAACCAAGTAGAAGTGAAACCTGTAACAAAAAATTTACAATTACATTACATATGTAGAATTTAACATATATATCAAATATAAATAAAATTAAAAAAAGAAGAAAAACAAAAACCTAAAACTTCATTCAATTGTCTACGAGAGGATACCCGCTATAACTATACTAATCCCAGTTATCATATGGTACAAAATCATTATCATTGAAAGGGGTATCATCATTATCATCATTCAAATTCAATGCATCAAATGACATGTCATTGTTTTCCCAACTAAAATTATCTTCTAAGTCATTCACATCTATCAAATTCAGTTCCTCAGAAACCTAATCTGCCAAAAGATCGATATTATCAATAGAAATTTGATCTGTTGAACTACTTGTACTATTAAAACTCCTAGTAAACAATAAAATTTAATTATTAGAAAATTACAAGAAATTATATCGAAAATAATAATAATAATAATAACATACCTTTCTCGAAGTTTTAAATTGTAAAGAATACTAAGCCATTCAATCTCTTGTGCTCCAATCTATTTCTTTCTTGGAATTGATGAATTCAAATGTATTCCAGTTCCGTTCACAGCTTGTTGCACTCACACATTGAATTTAAATTCGAATTGCAAACCTTTGCAATTTTGGAACACCATTTTCAAATTAATTCCACCAAAAAACTGTAAGTCGTAAGATAACAAAAGTTGCGTTATAAACAAAATAAAGTGATAATTAATTTTCAACAAATAAGAAAAAGGAAACAACTAATACCTGAAGAAAGTTTTGTTCTTTGTAAAGTAACAGTCGACAATCCAAAATCCCCACCATACTGCTTATAAAGTTCCATCTGTGAGCTCATGAGATCTTGCATCATGTCATGGCTAATAATTATTGTAATAGTGAATAGCATTCATCTACTAACTTCAGCTTTCTTTGTAAAATCTGGTCTAAATATTCACTATGATTCAAAAATGCCCCATCTACAAACAATGAAGAAAAAAGTTGCCTTTCCCATCTTTCATTGATGATTGCAAGATACGGTATGTACAAAGAAGGCGGTCTATGTTTCATATTGGCCTTGATTGCTTCCTTAGCCCTTTCCATGACATCAAAAAAATATCTCATTGTTGCCTTTGCTTCACCATCAATTAAGTGAAGCACCCTCACCAAAGGCGCACAACCTTGGACAAATTGGCATTGAGATCAAAATTCTCTATTTTCCAGTATAATTCTGGAAGACTCCACTCTAGCATTAGACCTAGCATGTTGAGATGCAACCCACTTATCACTTGTAAACGTTTGTCTTCACTCTTTCTTCATCGCAATAAAGGACTGAAGTGATAAGAAATTTATTGCAAATCTCGTTATAGTAGGATGACATAAATTTCTATCATTAGTAAATTCCTTTCTCATTAAGTTCAACATCCATGCATGATAATAGATTAACTGTAGGAAAATCCCGGGGTGTCCATCACATGGACACAGTGGGGAAAACAAAAACTTTTTTGTTCCGGGAAGTTCCCGAAAGCCAGGATCCATGTGTAAGTATAATCAGTCAAACCATAACGACCAAAGGAG
>JANIJH010000223.1:58407344-58418592 GCA_024520975.1 Erythroxylum areolatum | reverse complement strand
GAGTTCGTAAAACTCACCCAAAATTTGCAACTATTTTTCAGGATAAGAAGAATACCCCGTTAGGCCAACGGGAGTATGCTTACAGCATTCAAGTGAATGATAGAGGTCGGGATCAGTTCGCGTCTGCATTGTATGTCTATATTTTTGTATTTTGAAATGACTAAAGTGTTTGTATTGGTGAAAGGGCCAAATGGCCATATGGGAATTTTGTAAATGGCCTTGTATGATGGAAAAGGGTTTATGGCCTATTTGATTATTGATTTCCGCATGCGTGTCTGTAAAGAGGAAAAAAATAGATACCGAATCTTGATTGATCGAGTGCTTTAGCACACCACCCTCGCGGGACGCGGTCTCGGATATCACCATCGATATCGGGTTTTGGGTCTTGCGGGAGTGGGGTGTTACACTTATGGTACAATCAAAAGCTTACTTATTACATTTGGGCATCCCAAGATCTAGATGAAGAGGTACTCACCAAATTATTGAAAAACATATGCATAGAGGAAGCAAGCCTCAATAAACAACATCCAACAATCAGTGTGATATTGATAGCATGAGTGGAGAGGCATCTTCGTTAAATTTATAATCATGACAAGAACCTATCCAACTCGGAATAGGTAATTGAAATTAGTTAGGATCTCATTCATGATCCTTTTGCTAATATATCTCTTTTATTGGGGTTTATTATCAATTAATAAGATCAAAATTGTTTTGCATCATAAATTGTTTATTGTGCACATATATAATCACACGTAAGAGAACAAAGAATATAAGAAAATAAAAAAAAATTAAATTTAATTCAAAATGATTTGATTTAATTCAAATCAAATTAAGTCTTTCAAGTGTAAATTTAAATTTGATTTAAAATTTACTAATTTGATTTGACAACGATAAACTCCAAAGAGGAGAAAAAATTGCTTAGTCCCTTGTGCAAGCAATCCAAGATTCGAATATTGTTGTCATCATTTTCTCAAAAGACTATGCATCTTCCATATGGTGTCTCAATGAGCTCGCAAATATCGATGAATGTCATCAAACTCATGGATAGATTGTCATACCTATCTTTTATGAGGTAAATCCATCTCATATAGGGAATCAGTCTCTTGATGTTGTCACAGCTTTTGAAAGGCATGAGCAAAATCTTAAGAACGCACACAAGATACAAAAATGGAGGGATGCGTTCACCATAACTGCAAATCTATTTGGGTTGGATTCTAAGGACTTCCAGTAAAATTTTTGACTTGCTCTGTTTTGTATCTGCTTTAAACTTTTATGGTCAACCATAGATGATTAATTTTGGGGCAATTATGTTCTTTGACTTTGTGGCGATTATGTTCGTCAATTTAGTTGTACTCATACTTACTTTGAGTGTTTAAGAATTTTGGTATTTAGTTAATTGTTGTTCTAAGTTTTAGGTAACGGATGGTAAAACCATAATGTTTAGGTTTAATCTAATTAAATTTGTTGATTTTAAGGTAAATAAGTTAATTATTTTTTTACCATATAAGCTCTCTAATTCTAACCTCAAAAAGCATAGGAAGTATGAAAGACAAAAAATAGAAGTACCATACTTAAACTTAAAAGTGTTTTTAGTTAAAATTCAATTTTAAATCTAAAATTTTAATTTTTAAATGTAAACTTTATATAAATTCAATTAAATCAAATATTGTTCGTTAATCTAAGATATTTTCTAGAAATTAATCTAATTTACATTCAATTAATCTTCTACTATAAATGTTCAATAACTTTAACACTAAAAAACCTAGTAAGCACAAAAAAAGTATTATACTATATAGTTTGTGCAGTTACATATAAAAGAAAAGAATTATGCTTGGTAGATTACCAAGAGATGCGAGTTTAAATAAATATAATTCGATCTAATATGAAATTAAGAAATCAAATTTAAGGTAGTTAAAATTAAAATTAAAATTAGATCAAGAAGGCAAATAAAGTTTTCTTTAAATACTTTTATGAAAATAATATTATTTTAAACACATCAGAACAAGCTGAATGCTTATCAAACCCTATTTTTTTTTTTAAACAAGCTGAATGCTCATCAAACCTTGAGTCAATATGAACCTAAGCCTGACCCATAATAAAAATAACTAAATTTAGACCAATGTGTTAAGAATTGCCATCCTCAGCATTGGGATAAAATAAGATTTTCTTACCAAAAAATAAAAATAAGATTTTATTCAAAATTAAGATGTTAAGATAAGCTTTATCTATTGGGTCTTTAGATGCCCAATTAAAAGGAATTCTCATAATTTGAATTACATTAAAATAATATTATTTGAAAAATTCACATAAAAATTCAAATTATAACAAGAAAAATAAAAAATGGGAAAGGAATGAGAAACGTTTTAGAAATGCATATTATTTCAAATCAAAGATAACAAGAAAAAAATTTCAAATATTATTTCCAATGTTTTTTATCCATTTCTGGAAACATATTAGAAATGCATAACTTAATGTAAGAAATGGGAAAGGAAATTATACGTTAAGAATCTTTAAAGTACTTGCACAGGACAAGGTAAAATTAGTCACTTGCTTTTTATATGAGATTTTTAATAAAATATACATTGTAGCATTTTGAACTTATGGTTTTCAAATAAGGATATTTTAAATGTCCCTTATATTATTATAATATAATTTTGAGAATCTTTTGTACTTTCTTTTTTACTAAAAGAAATATTTGATTGTTGTTTGTTAGGGAGCGGAAGCAGTTGAAGGCATAATGTTGGACGTTTCTAAAATATTGGAGATAGATTTAAATCTAGAAGTATTCATGAAAATACCTAATCTTAAATTTCTCAACTTTTATGTGCCTAATAGATCATACGGGTGCTTTGAAGAGCAAAGTAAACTACGTCTCCCACAAGGTCTTGATTATCTTCCAAATGAGCTAACATATCTTCGTTGGGATGGATATCCATTGGAATTTTTCCATGTAATTTTCGACCAAACCATCTGATTGTGCTTGGATTACCTAATAGCAAGATAAAACAATTCTAGGAAGAAGTCAGGGTACTTATCTTATGCCTTATATTTTCTTATAAGTAAGTTTGAAAGTAGCAATAGATGAGAATTAATCCCTGTTCTATTTGCAAACTGCAGGATGAGAATATAGCATATTCAGTTTCATCTTAACTATCATGTGGAAAATTTGGTACGATTCTTTGTCGGTTTTGCAATTTGATTAACATCTTTAAGTTTGGTAGATTGAAAAAACATAAGTCATCTTCCAAATAGTAGAGTTGGATTTCTAGAAGCTCTTGAAGTTCTTTACCATCGGAATTGCATGAATTTGAAAACATTCCCATAAGTTTCAACCAACATAAAGACTATGTATTTAAAGTTCATAGCTATAAAATAGATACCTTCATCATCAGTTGAACACCTTGGAAAATTGGAAGAATTAGGCATGTTCCATTGTGAAAACCTTGAAAGCCTTCCAAGCAAATTTTTTGACGCATTAACATCTCTTACAAAACTTAGTTTGGGTTGGTGCCGACGCCTAAAGAAGCTTCCTGAAATCTCAGAGAACATGTATAGTTTGGAGACACTTCACTTTACTGGGATAGACTTAGAGATTCCATCATCTATTGGCAATTTAAAAGGGCTGAAGTTTTTAAGTATTTATAGTTTCCTCAAAATTACTTTTGTGCCTAAAAGTGTGCTTAATTCAACAAGTCTTGAATATGTATATTTGGGAGGTCACACATCGCATCATTCGGTTATAGACCATAGTTTATTTCCTTGGTTTTTAGAGGCCACCTCTTCTTTAAAAAAATTTGATCCTTTTGCCTTAATTTAAGGGACTTACCCGAGGACTTGAGCTTTATATCTTCTGTAACTTGTTTAAATTTAAGTGAAAATAATTTTGAGAGAATCTTGCAACCATCAAACAACTTTCAAACTTAGAAGGGATTTATCTAAGATATTGCCAAAGGCTTATATCCTTTCCAGAACTTCCATTGATTGTCATTTGGTTAAAAGCTGATAATTGCACATCACTTGAACAAATATGAGCCCTTAAACAGCTAGTCTTTGAGTCAGAAAGCATTGAGAAGAGCTTTTGTTTGAAGAACTGCTTAAAGCTAGATGAAGGTGAATTCCAGGAAGTTGCAGATGTACTGTTAAGATCTCACAAACCACGGGTATATAACTATCTTTTTTTTTTCTCTTCTTTATTTTGTGTTGGTATAATCACGAATTTAAGTTTTATGTCCTAGTGGTTTAGGTTAGCTATGATATGCATTATCATAGAAGTAGAATACCAAATTGGGTTGAGTATCAAAGTATGGGTGATTCAGTAGAAGTCCCCATTCCTTCCCATTGGCTTAATTGTGGTATGTTGAGGGACATCTTATGTGTGTGTGTTAAGTCTTTGACAAATGTTTTAGATGATGGGGATTTCTATCTTAGATATGATTACTATTTTGGAGACAATTACAATGCTGCCTTTAAAGATATAGTGATTTGTAGATGCCTTCGTAAACATGGCATTGAGGATGCAGTTAAGGAGCACGTGGTATGCTTTGCCATTCGATATATGGAAATGGTTATTCGATAGCCTTGTTCAAGTTCAGTTTAAAATATTTTGGTGCAAGTATGGATATGAAAATCCTGAAGTGCGGGGTCACTCTAGTGTGTTCCAAGATCAAGATGAACTCTGTCTACTTTGTCAAACATTCAAGTTTCCTACTCCATAGTACACGGTGACGATAGAAGAAGCTATTGTTGTCGACTCCAAAGTCAGAAAAAGAAGGAAGAAAACTATATGTGGAAAGTTGTCCATATGCAAGAAGAAGAAAAAATGAAAGCAAGCCAGTTGTGTGACAGTCGGTGTATGGGAGACCTGAGAGTCCGGATGCTTTGTCTAACTTTGTCTCAGCCTAAAAATGTCGTTGTTCTAATTACAAAAATTCACAACTAATAGAAAAATTCACATAGTTTGTTAGTCTTCCAATTTTCACCACGACTCTACATCCTCGTCATCTTCTTCTTCATTCTCACTAATGCCCTAAAATTGTCATATGTTCTCAATTTGTTTGCCACCTCTCTTTGCCCTGATTGCTCACCTCTCTTTGTTCATATTTGACTGTTTTGGGGCATTCTATTGTGATATGATGAGCCAATATGCTATTCGTTGTAGTTATAACATCCAATTGTCATGCAAGGCTATTGTCCATCCAGATTTGCTGTTGCAAAATTTCTAGCATAGGTAATTTATGCTGATTTCATGAAGCAATGGAATATTGGAGTTTATTTCTCATTAAGGTTGGTTTGGCAACTCTTTCTACAAATATGTTTGATATGAAATTTGCTCATGGCCATGTATTTGATAAGAGTATATGGTTCTTGAATGTGCACAAGTTTCAAGAAATAGCAGGGGCTCTGGATTCAGCACTCTCAGCTACCACTCTTTTACCTATTCAGAATGGAGAATCTAATTATCCAATGGCTTAACTTTGAAAGAGGTACCACTCTCTTGGAGAGCCTTAGATCTTATTAGAGAGTAGACGTTCTTATCGTCTCTTCCTTTGACAAGTTCCTTTGCTTATGCTTATAGCTACGCTCAAGGTCTTATGTTTTATAGCAAATTTGATGTATTTGATTGACAATGTCCATGAAAGACATAAGCTCTACGGTGCTAAATTTGTATTTATTGCCTTACAGATAGTCGAGCTAGTTGTCATCTAGATTAGTTGCTAGGAGGATGGGTTATGTTGGCACCACATTTGGGTCTAAATGGGCAACTTTTGTTGCTCTTGATGATTTTGTTTGTGTATATATTATTCCGTGATTCTACCATATCTTTTTACTTAAGATAGAGTAGCATTTATGTGTTTGCATGTTTATTACCCTATAGTGCCCATCTTTGTCTGTCTACATTTGGTATTCGGTAGCATGCTTTGTCCATCTAAATTCTATTTTATGTTCTACATTCTTGTACCCAGATTTGCAAATTGTATTTGCAGTGTCCTAGATTGTATCAGCACCACTTGTGAATGCTTAATTAGCACTATTTTTTTGCAAATTATTTATGACATTAATTTTCTCTCTAAGGAGGTTTGTGGGAACTATATTGAACATGTAATTAAGCTTCTATCTTTATGTTCTGCTGATATTCTTGATGTAGTAAAGCAAAACATATTGCAAGGTGGAAAATCATTGAATGATTTGGCACCTTTAGCTATTAAAGCGATCACAGATGCATTGGTTAATAACGCTATCGACTAAAACTTTCTTATGAAAGGTTGCTTACTTAATCTGATAGGAATGTTTGAGCTTGAAAGTCTATTAGATATTTTAATTCATTAACAAATTTATGGAATTTCATTTGTTTGTAAATGTTGGATAGGACTTGAGACAAGTGAAGGGAATAACTACAACTTATAGGATAACCAATAAGCCTCTTCCTGTAAGACACTCACCCTATGTCTCTGGTGTCCTGCAACCACTAAAGGCGAAGTCTTGTCAGCTTGCTATTTTGTCTCCTTTTTGGAATAAATATCATAACTAGTTTTTCACATTTAGACTGGTTTTAGGTCTTATTCCTTTCTTTTTAAAGTAGTATGTGATAGTTAAAAAGCTTGCTTTCCAAAAGTTAGTCTAACAAGAATGTAAGATTTTCAGAATAGATGCATGGTGTATGTAACTTTGTAATGGAACAAGGATAGGTTTCTTTATGTTAATGCAGATGCAGTAGGTTGTTGTCTAGTAACTAAACAGTCCTGTCAATGAACTTGTTTCCAATACCTAATCTTTGTTGAAACTGCTCATAATTATATGTTTAATTCATTGCTTTTTTGTAGTTCTATGGTCATCATAATGGATGCCTCTGCAAGCTTCGAAGTTATCTCTGAAAATGCGGATTAGTAGTCAGGTGGTTGAGTAATTACTCTTTGTTATTTCTGGATGGTGAACGAGCTCTGACGTATTTGACTAAGGACACTAGGAATGAATTATTACGTGGTGCTATAACCTATATTACTAGTTGCTACTATGAATTAGCCACTGAACTCGTTAATGTGGTTAGTATCCAAAGAATAATATCCTTTTTTTAAGTATTTGAACTCCTGATGTGGAATTTTAGCTAACCTTTTTGTGTCATTATCTAGGTAAAGAAAACTAAGTCTTCACTTCAGAGAATATTCTGATGCTTGTAGGACCCCTCCATTTGCTCCTCGACTAACTAGGCTAGCTAAAACTTGTTCTGGTGCTCCTCTGAAGTCAACTGTTAAATCAAGGGTTATTGATTTGGGATTATGTAGAAAGCTTGAGTTTTGAGGTAAGAGGACTCTTGTTTTGCATTACAGAGAAGATAATGCAACTAACTCTACATCGAATTTGACACCATATGTGTACCATTCATAATGCTTTAATGTTTTTTCTTAGGTTCTACATTTTGTACGTAGAGATTATTTTTTATGATGTTTTGACTGACCAAGACGACAATTTAAGAGCAACATTGTATAGAGTTTGTCAATTAGCATATGCTCCATTTATATTAAACATATTTTTTACTTTTCATATTCGCTTATTTAATCTATCTATGGCTGATTCCTTTGTCATGGAATGGTTTGGATGATTGTTTACTGTTTGGAAAAAAATGCTAAGAGAGCTGATGTTATGGTTTTCAGGTCTTGTACATGAATAATTACTTTGGATTTCTCCTTTAAAAAGGGGTATCTGAAAAGCTTCCAATTGAAGCATCAAGATGGTAATTTTATATTGGTTTTGGATCAAGAGTGGTGAATGCTTAGAGAGGCAGTATTTGGGACCTAACAAGTATAGCCTCTTGTTCCATGTTCCTTCTCATTATAGTTAGGAAGTAGTATCACTAATTTGCTTTCATCAGCTAAGTTTGAGGGGTTCTTCATGAGATTCCAAGGTCTAAATGTTTTGAACTTCTAACTAATAATTTAGTATTAACAAAACAAATACAAATGTTCTCATGAAATCTAAGGTAAGGGTATATGCATCTGAATCTTTGATATGCCATAAACATGTAAAGCATGAAGTTTAAGAAGATTATGATGAATCATTGGTGTAAGGGAAAAAGAAGTAGAATTTTAGTTCACACTATGTTGTGTTTTATTAACAAACATCTTACCAGCAGAAAAGAAGAGCATATTAAATAAAAAAGGGAAAAAATATTCGGGTTGATTTGTATGCATAAAAGACAAATATTCAGGTTGATTTGGATGCATGATTGTATGTTTTATATGCATAATATTTTACATGCAAATTTATGTTTGATAAGATGAACAAAATTAAATCCCTCGTTAAAATATTAAGTACACGTTGAGAATGTGATTACTGTCTTCCATTGTTATAAGAATAAACCAAAGTTCTGTTTATTGTAGGCTTGTTGAGTAAACTCAATATCGCTTTAACCTAAACATGTTTAGTCTTATGACATTGGTTTCTACTTAACTAAATTTGTATGATTTGGATGAGCAAACTCATGATTATATGAATTTAGAGGTAGGGTTAGAAATAATATATACGATATGTTTTGATAAAAGTTGCCACCTAATGGATCTAGGAGTCATATGAGATGTGACTAATAAAGTTGTTATCTACCTAATTTAAGTTTAGTTGATTTGTTATGCAAACCTAAGATCAACTATATTTGAATGGGATCTTAGCCCACTAGAAAGATTAGAGTAGTCTTTTTGAATAGTAGTGAGGGCTATTATTTTGAATAAAATAGTGGGAGTAACTAAATGCATGATTAAAGTCCTAATCTTATTTGGTAGTCATGGCATATAATTGATTACTTGCTTTCTTACATTTATTTTGTTATTAGTGAAACTTACCTTGTTTAGTATAGTTGATTATAAGTTAGTGATTTCTTAGACATAGGTTATATTTGAGAAGAGTTCTCAAAGTTAGATAGAAAATTATGTGCCCATTATGTAATTTTGCTATAACCCCTATTGAGGATATGGCGACAAAGTTGTAGAGAAATGTCAAAATTATATAAATGACAAAATATATTGACATTTTTAGCTGACTAATATCTCGTAAACTTTGATAACAACATGTAAGATGTTTGTCAACACCATGATAGCAAAATGCAAAGGGTTGGATGGAGTAGGGCTCAAAAGTTATAGTACCTTATTGGGATTATTTCATTTAATTTAGCCTACTATAAGCATAATTTTGGACTACAATTAAAGGTTTTGCTATAAAATGATAACCGTTATCATTAGAAGAAAATGATTGCATTATTTTTCTTGCCTATATGTAATATGATAAAGATCATATGAATTTCTAGTTCATGCTTATGTGTATTTAATAATGAATTTCAGTTAAACATTATTGTAATGTTTAAAGCATGATAAGAAATAGATTGTTAAGTTAAAGTAGTTGATCCAAGTTTATGCAAATAGTCTGCATATGTATTGGATCAAAGAAGGCTTATGCTTAAAATAAATGGAAAAAATAAAAAGTTGGATAACCAAGACAATCCTTTTATGCATTGTTAGTTAAATCAACAAAACAAGAATCATAAAGTTACATATAAGGATATGTGTATCTTTTTTTTAATTATGAATCATATGAAACTTGTGAAACTTGTCAAGTTAAAGAATAGCCAAATCAACCTTTGGTGAAAGGATGATGATAGTATTGAATTGCTAAATCTTATATATGTGATGTAGTGGATAGAATAACAATTCATAAAAAGGATAATACTTATATTTCATTAGATTACTAATGAATTTATATTATATAGTCATACATATTAAATGAAATAATAATTTAAAATTTTGAAAAGTTCAAATTGTTTAAATCTAAGTAGAAATTAAACATTAAGAATGTTGAAGCACATTGATGAGATCCTTGTGGTAAGTTTTAAATTTTCGTTTATCTATAGGGAATGAGATTCTCTAGTAAATACCTTCATAACTAAATTCATAAGAGTATGGATTTATGTAGGGAGTAGAATATAATATGAGATATTGTATGATGCAATATTATTTCTTCTGTAGCTATACTTAGTACTATAACTTACCTTCTATAGTTCCAATTAAATCAATTAGCAAGATTTCATATTAGATATGAAATGCTAAGTCTTTGAAAGACTCAAAGTTAATAATTTAAAGAAGTGTTGAAAACATAATTGTCCAAGAACAAATTTTGTTGAATATGAAAGGTAATAACTTAATTATGGGAATTAGATTTATAGAGGTAAAGTAGACGTTGTCAACTTATTCTAAGTCCATGATATAGATAATGTACTAAAGATTTTTAGTATTTGAGATATAAGATACTTGTGAAATATTAAACATATCTATTACTCTATGTATGAGTTGATATTTGAGTTCAAGATGATAAGGATATAACTTTAGAAGTAAATCCTAATTAAATTTTATTTACTTAGAATAATATCATTTAGGATTGAAAGGTTCCAATGTAGCAATGATTGTTAATTGAGTCATAATACATTTTTCATTTAGTAGAAATGATTAATTGGATCATTAAGTTCTTTTGTGAACTTATAACACCCCACGACTATAAAGTACATACCGGAACACCCTGTAAACATTCTAGTACATAACCTATAATAATGGCATGTTAGAGCAATCACATTACCAACTTAATCATGGCATCATCTAGTACACATGATTGTCATCACATTTTAAAACCAAACTAAATTCCTCATTTCATTTCTTAAAAACCAAATAACATTGTGATTTACAAATTATCCGAATATGTACAGTGTTAAAACTAAGTACATTACATGAGGTGTTGGGACCCGATCCGGAAACCGGATCCCAACCGGAAAAGCAGAAACGGAAGGAAGCGGAGAACAAAACGAACCTCAAAACGAAAGCGGAAGCAAATCGAAAGCGAATATGAATACGAACGAATATGAATCGAATCAAAGCCAAGAAACGAAACATAAGGCGAAATCAAATCGGATACGAATCGAATCACAAATTGGAAGAGAATGCAAAAACGATCGAATCGAAGCAAATGAAATACTGAGACAAACGAAAGCGGATCCGAAAACATATACTTAGAAAAACTCATTGCTTTGGAAACCTTAGGACATTCTAAAACTCGTATAATTTTTTTCTTTCTTTTCCCTTTTACTCAGTCTGATACAAAGCCATACCCCTTTCCAATTTGGAAAATCATTAGTTCTATACTCTCAATCAAAAACTCAAACCATAATATTTGTCCTATACAATTATACAAATCCCATATATTCATATTACTTCTACCA
>JANIJH010000223.1:58280181-58301900 GCA_024520975.1 Erythroxylum areolatum | reverse complement strand
GACTCACCCTCTCCTTTCTTCCTTCTAGAATTTTCGTGCCCCATCCTCTAGAAGACTTAACTTGTAGGCTTTTAAACAAAAAAAAAACTTAGGTAAAACTACGTAGTTTCAATCTCCTTTATACATTCAATTGATCCACTCTTCTTTTCCTTGTTAATTTCGTGTATCCCCTTCACCAATAGGCTATTCATCATTTGTCTCTTTACTTTTTATTCTAATGATAGATAAAAGACCAAAAGGGCCCCTCCTTATTAGCCTTAAATCTTTAAAACATAGATGATATACCTAAATTGCCCTCAAGCCATTTTATTTCTTTAATTTCTAACAACTTAATCAACTCTAATTTAAACATCATCCATCAATTAAATCTCCATTTCTTAAGAGCTAAAACCTCAAAATAATTTAAACAAAACCTCCAAATAATTTAGACATGCTTAATTAAATAAAAAAAATTCAGGGCCAACAGTTATAACATTCAATCACTTTTAGTTGAGAATCATTTAGGCAGTCTCATTTACATACAAGTAGCACTTCCAATGATATTCATATGCATCAAATGCCTTGGACCAGTATTGTCTGGAATTTAGTACACAATCAGTATATATTCATCATATATCAAATTCAAATTAGTAATATCAGATCAAAATGAAGTGAGATCATCTTAGGTTACTCACAATTGCTCCCTTGAGCCTATTGTCTCGATGTTCCAGCAATATCAGGATGTCGTCGCGTTACTTGCTCTCCTATATACAATAACACAATTTCACATTACTGTACTGCTTACGTAATTAAGTAAACACAAGTTTAAATGTATCATGTATGATGCATGTGTAATGACAAATTCTCAGGTATATTTCTGTATCAAATTATATGCTCCAATAGTGCCAAATTCACACACTCATTCACTATTCCAGCTTTTACTGAAAGCATCTCATTCAAGTCAACTTTGCATAATCAATAAGATCAAGAAAATGATGTATTTCTCTAACAATTTCTTCTAGACAATTATTCCTCTATGTCTTAAGTTTCTAATAACACCAAAATCATTCAATTTGGTTCATTATTCTACGAGTTATGTTTATAATACCAAAGAATGAGTGCATTTGAAATTTTGGCTAGAGCATGATCATGCATTCAAATTGTACAACCTATATCTCTCAATTCCAACGTCCAAAAATTACAAAATTTATATCAATTGAAAGCTAAGAGAATAAACTATAATTTTGTGAAGATATTTTTATCTGATTCGGCCTACATCAATATAGTTTATTTAATAACTACTGGATATGATTCCTATCCCTGGTAGTGCTACAACTTAAGCTAGGACTCACTTTCAAGATAAATTTCAAGATCCTTAAGGATAGAATTCAAATTCAATTTCTTCTCAACATTTGTTGAAAAATATTTCTAGTTTATTTTCAATTAAAAATAATCTCATTTGGAGCTGTATAGATCAAGTTATAATCAAAATATAGAAGCATGTTCAATATAATATCTCTAGTTTATAATATTCCAGTACATACCCTCATTTTGATTCAATCAATCCTTTTTCAAATCAGTTCAAATGGCTCTAAATTTTCATGGAGAGGAAAAGCAATGTCTTAGGAGTGTATTGATTCAATTTTCATGTCATTTGGAGTCTCCAGTAATATCCAGCTAATTTGAGAAAACTCTAAATCTCCGACACATTCTTTGAAGTCTCCCATCTCATTACTGCCTCTATCTTCATTAGATCCACCTGAATACCATGCCCAGTTACTATGTGACCCAAAAATACCACTTGATTCAGCCAAAATTGACTTTTACTGAATTTGGCATACAATTGTTTTTCTCTCATAATCCGTAAAATTATTCTCAGATGCTCAGTATATTCTTCACTGCTTTTCAAATATACCAAAATATCATCAATGAATACAATTTCAAACATATCTAGGTAAGACTGAAACACTTTATTCATCAATTCCATAAATGTAGCTAGGGCATTACTCAACCCAAATGGAATTACTAAGAACTCAAAATGCCTATACCTACTCCTAAAAGTACTCTTTGGTACATCAACCTCTGCTATCTTTAGTTGATAATACCCAGATCTCAAATCGAGCTTAGTGAACACTTGAGATTCCTGCAATCGATCAAATAAGTCATCAATTCGAGGCAATGGGTATTTGTTCTTCACTGTAACCCAATTGAGTTGCATATAATCAATACATAATCTCAAAGTGTCATCTTTCTTTTTCACAAATAACACTGGAGCTTCCCAGGGTGAAACACTGGGTCTAATGAATCCTTTCTCAAGCAATTCCTATAACTAAATCTTCAACTCCTTTAGTTCCACAAGTGTAATCCTATATGGAGGAATGGATATAGGAGCAGCATCTGAAACTAAGTCAATTGTGAACTTCATTTCCCGATCTGGAGGCAAACCAGGTAATTCAGCGGGAAACACATCCAGGAATTCCTTAACTACAAGAACATCTTATACACTCTGCTCAACTCTAGCATCAATCACGTGAGCCAGATAAGCCTCACATCCACCATACATTAACTTCAAAGCACTCATAAATAAGATTAGTCTGGCTGGCACTACTTGGCTAATACCTTTGAACACTGCCCTCAGTTGATTAGGAGACTCTAAAATTACTTCTTTCGTATAACAGTTCATAATGGCCCTATGAGTAGTGGGCCAATCTATGCCTAGAATAATATCTATCTCCTTTAATTGCAATACAATCAAGTCTGCTTCTAACTCTACTTAATCAATTCGAATCAAACACTTATTGCAGACCTCCCCAATCACGGTAGTACTATCTATCAGTGTACTCACCTCTAATCCACATCTCAATAAATCTCTATCACAATGCAATCTGGATGCCATATGCGGTGTGATAAATGAATGTGTAGATCCACGATCTAGCAATGCATAAACCTTAAAAGTAAATAGAGATAACACACCTGCAACAACATCTGGAGACTCTTGAGCCTCTAGCCTTGTCATGACATATACTTTGGCTTGAGACTGTAGTTGATTGCTTTGTACCTCAATCCTCCCAGTAATATTCCCAAAACTCATCCTACCTCTGCCATGGCCTCTCTGTCCAGCCCCTGGCATGGCTCTGCTGAATAGTGGGTTTTATTGCCATACTTTCTCTCCCACCATACTGTGCTCCAGACATCACAAAATAGTCCTTGATCTGATAATCAAGTGAGCCGCACCAAAGATAGGGTCATGTCAACCTCCAGCATTCACCACTGTGCTTATTCCCATAATGTTCACAAGTTAGCAATTGAGCCGATATTGTACCTTTATTATTCCCAGACTGTACAAAATTACCTCTCTGTCTGAATCCTAACTGTCTAGATCCACTTGGTGGCCTAAAAGCTCAGTTCTGTCATTTACTGAATCTTCTGCTAGAATCTCCTTGAGAATCACTAGGCCTATTCTATCTCGACTTAGATGTGTGCTTAGTCTGACTATCTTTCAACAACTGTTCAATACGAATCGAGGAAGTTTGTAATTTTGTAAAATTACTCAGATTAGAAATAGCTAACCTCATCCAAATTTCCATATTCAGGCCTTCTTTAAACCTCCTGCAGTTGTCTTCCTCAGTAGGAACTAAGGTAGTGGCATAACTCATCAGTTCATTAAATTTCACTTCATACTCTACTACAGTCATATTGCCCTATTTTAACTCCATAAATTCTTTCTTCTTTCTATCCAGTAGATCTTGGGCATATAGTTTTCCTTGAGGATTCTCAGGAAGTCTTCCCATCTCAAACTATAAGGCCTGATGGTATTGTCTGGAACAGTTTTTCACTACTGGTAAGTTGGGCCTTGCAATTGAGATATAGCATAGTCGAACCTCTCATTTGACTCACAATCCATCTGATCAAGGACCCTCTTAGTTCTTTCTAACCATCCCTCGGCCTCAGTAGGGTCTGTACTTTCGTAAAAGTCCACAGTCCCCTGCTTTCGCAGTTTATCGTACCTTCTTTCCCTTCTTTTAGGAATTCTTGGAGGCATTCCATAGGGTTGGGATACAGACGACTCTCTACTGGCTCTTTCTGATCCTAGGTCAGCTAAGTGTTCCATTTGATCGCCTACATCGGATAACATATAACACACAATAACTTCAATTATCATCCGAAATTTTCACATCATTTCATACCTAACATTCCTACATATCCCTATAGATGCCAACCATGCTCTGATACCACCAACTATAACACCCCACTCCTACCCGACGTATGCACATGTGCACATGCTTGAAAAAAATGACGCGTTAACTATCTCACTTTCACTATATCACATGGTATAGTAATTAAAATCACAAATCATACATTTGCTAAAATCCAAAATTTCCTCATTTTATATCATAAACCATAATGTGCATTGTAGTTTTAAGTTCAACATCATCCATATTTATACAACTTCATCCTATGAGCATAAACAGTTCAGTCTACACAGTATACTACAAACATGAGGAATGCATAAAGGTTATTAACAAACTATCATCAATTCTCAACTGACTGACCTTTGAGCCATATATGATCGTCATAGTTGCACAAAATATGCTTATATGAAGTCTTAGAAGTTAGGTCGTCTCACTCTCGAAATAAAATTATCAACGGTGCAATTTTGGTAAGTTTTATGAACTCAGTGGAGTAACCATCCTCGGTGGTTCACTCATGTTATAAAACACAATCAATCATAAGCATATTGTCACACAGTTCATATCAACTTGATTAGCATCAAGTTCTATCACAACAAATTGTATTTCAGTCAAACAATTTAATCAAACTATCATTTCATTACACTTGAATAAACCACAACCATTGGTTTAATACCATGTATTCAAACATATAACATTCTTAGAGCTTTACAAATCACTCAATGAATTCAAATCATATATGAATGCTTTATGTATGAGACTCACATTCGTTTTTACATTATTATGACTGTGTGCTTTTTCAGTATCCGGTATTACCGGGCTCATTGATCACAGTGAGCCTTAGGCTCTAACCATATATGTTTGAGCTTTAAGCTATTTTCAGTAGTAGTCTTAGTTATTAGCAACACCAGTTATAACTGCTTTTATATTACATGTATTGAAATGAAATGCATGCCACAATTAATTTAATACAATCAATCACTTTGACTTACATTATCTCAATCAATACAGTCAGTCATAACATTCAATCACTTTTAGTTGAGAATCATTTAGGCAGTCTCCTTCACATACAAGTAGCACTTTCAATGATATTCACATGAATCAAACGTCTTGGACAAGTATTGTCCGGAAGTCAGTACACAATTAGTACATATTTAACATATATCAAATTCAAATCAGTAATATCATATCAAATTAAAGTGAGACCATATTAGGTTACTCACAATTGCTCCCTTAAGCCTATTTCCTTGACATTCCTACAATATCGGGATGTGGTCATGTTACTTGCTCTCCTATATACAATAACATAATTCCACATTACTGTACTGCTTATGTAATTAAGTAAACACATGTATAAATGTATTATGTATCATACATGTGCAATGAAAAATTCTTAGGTATATTTCTGTAGCAAATTGATGTACTCCAATAGTGCCAAAATTCACACACTCATTTACTATTCCAGCTTTTGCTAAAATAATCCCATTTGAGCCAACTTTGCATAATCAATAAGATCAAGAAAATAATGTATTTCTGTAACAATTTCCTTCTAGAAAATTGTTCCTCTGAGTCTTAAGTTTCTAATGACACCAAAATCATTCAATTTGATTCATTATTCTATGAGTTATGCTTATAATACCACAGACTGAGTACATTTGACATTTTGGCTAAAGCATCATCATGCATTCAAGTTGTACAACCCATATCTCTCAATTCCAATATCCAAAAATTACAAACCTTTTTTCAATTGAAAGCTAAGAGAATAAAATATAACTTTTGTGAAGACACCTTTGTCTAGTTTGGTCTACTTCAATACAGTTTATTCAATAACAATAGGACATGATTTCTATCCCTAGTAGTACTACAGCTTAAGCCAAGACTCACTTTCAATCTAAATTTCAAGACCCTTAAGGATAGAATTCAAATTCAATTTCTTCTTAACATTTGTAGAAAAATGTTTCTAGTTTATTTTGAATAAAAAATAATCTCATTTGTAGCTCTATGGATTAAGTTATAATCAAAATAAAGAAGCATGTTCAATATAATATCTCCAGTTTATAATATTCCAGTACATACCCTCACTTTGATTCAATCAATCCTTTTTCAAATCAGTTCAAATGGCTCTAAATTGTAATGGATAGGAAAATCAATGTCTTAGGAGTTTATTAGTTCAATTTTCAAGTCATTTGGAGGTCAGGAGATAAAGTTATAACAAAATAAATGAAAGATGATCAAAACAGTCTGTCTACAGTAAACCTTTGGTACAACTCCTCTTCAGTTCTCTCTCTCTAAAATGCAGGTCTTCTTCTTCTTCCATTTTTTTTCTCCAGATTTT
This sequence comes from Erythroxylum areolatum, assembly GCA_024520975.1. Taxonomy (NCBI): domain Eukaryota; kingdom Viridiplantae; phylum Streptophyta; class Magnoliopsida; order Malpighiales; family Erythroxylaceae; genus Erythroxylum; species Erythroxylum areolatum. Next base: position 58,295,396 of record JANIJH010000223.1, on the reverse strand, counting down.
CCCACTTTTACACTTCATAACTAATACATCCATTGCATAAACCAACTTTCCTACTCCCCTTTCAGCTCAACAACACACAACAAACCAAGATCTAAAATTCAAACATAATCATCCAAAAACTGCATATTACTATTCACGCAAATTCCATACCCTCTGCATGTTTTCATTTTTCTATCTTCTGTATCTTCCCATTTTTCATTAACACTTAATATTTACATCCTCTTTATATCACGACTTCACCTAATCATTTTTCCTTATCTTTCAACTCCTTTTAATTCATTTATACAAATAACCCAATATCCACTTATATACAGTGAAAACCAAACCATAAATGTCCTTCACAAAACAAAACAGAGTATATGTATTGATCCACTCCCTTGAATTTCTTTGCCCTTTCTAAACACGGTTTCATTGATTTTTCAAGCTTAAAACTCACTTTAATACTATCTTAAGATATATTGATCCTCAGCTATACAGAAATAATATATCCATATGTTCATCCTTTATTTACCATATACATGAAAATTGATGTCAATTTAAACACTATATTAATTTCATTGTACAAATCAGAAAAACCATACAATACTTACTTGTTTTCACTCCAACTCTTCAAAATCAAATGAAACGTAGTCAACAAGCTATTCAGTGATGAAGAACATGGAAGAGGATTTTTGGTGTTGAATGTTTCAGTGAAGAACAACAACTTCATTATTCTCTCCCTAACCAAAACATAATCTACATGGATTGTTATTTCATTGCCAGATGTCACCATACATGTAAGCCATTTATCACTTATTTGTGCTGCCACATGTCACAATGTTATTGGTCTATTTGTCTTTTATTTTTTCTTAGTCCAAAAATACCCCAAATTTTCATAGATTTCCTAAAATTCACCAAAAATTTTGAAATAATACTAATAGTCTCCAAATAAATTTTTAATGCAAATAATCCGTAATTCACATTTAATCACATTTATAAATCAATTAAACCTGAAAAATGTTAATGAATGCATGTACAATTATTTTAATGTATCATAAATAAATATTCATATGTGTGTGATTATACAACGATGCATGAGCATGCAATGTACTTCTAGTTTCTCACAGTTCACTTAATTCATGATTTTGGGGTCTAGCCCCGAACATGGGATGTTACAAAAGGTTTCACTCAGAGAGAAAGGATACGACTTTAATATCACTTTCTCTTTTGTATCTTCCAAAAGATGAATTTAGAATAATAATGACAATAGTAGCTCATTATGATATGGAACTACATCATATGGATATTAAAACTACCTTCCTCAAAGGAGAACTTTATGAGAAGGTCTATATGTTGCTAAAAGGGTTTTAAGAAGATGTCAAAAGTCATCTTATTTGTAAATCGAGGAAATACATATACATATTGAAACAAGATTCTTATCAATGGTAGTTGAAATTTGAAGAGGTAATCACCTCATTTGACTTTATGAAAAATAAAGTTGAAAGATATTTGTACTTTAATGACCATGTTGCATGGGATTAAATGATTATTTCAAAAATTTTAACATGAAAGATATTAATAAAGCATCTTTTGTCCTTCGTATTCAGATTCATTAGTACATATCTCAAAATTTTTAGTTCTCTCTCGAATATCATGCGTCGAGAGTGTGTTACAAAAGTTTAATATAAAAAATTATAAATCTTGTGCAACATCGATCTCTTTTAAAGAGAGATTATCTTTGACAAAATGTTCAAAGAATGAAATTAAAATAGAGACCATAAAGAATTTTCTATATTTTAGTGCACTTATTACTCTAATATACACTCAATTTTGTACTAGAACAAATATTATATTCATTACTAAATTGTTAGGTAGATTTTTAATTTAAACCAGTCATAGACCATATGAATGCAATTAAACAAGTATTAAGGTACCTTCATGGAATAAAAGATTATAATTAACTATAAAGGAAAATTGAGAAATTAAATACGATTGCTTGTATAAATTTTAACTTTTCTATATGTTTAGGTGATAAAAAATCTATATTAGGTTTAATCTTTATATTAGTAGATGTAATTGTTTTATGGAAAAGTATTAAAGAGACATTTATGACCTTTTCAACTGTACATACTGAGTTTGATGCATATTATGGAACTGCTTTAAGTGTACTTTGGTTAAGAAAGTGGGCATTTGATTATTTATGGTTAATTAAGTTGTTAGTCCCATTTGGTTGTATTATGATAATATTTTTGTCGTACTATTCAGTAACAACAATAAGAATATCATAAAGTATAAACATTTAGAGGAAAAATATTTAACCAAAAGAATTTATAAAGAAAGGTAACATTATAATGGAACATATGTTGACTGAGTATATATTGATTGATCCTCTAATTAAAGGACTTAACCATGATATTTTGATAGGCATATTAGTAGTATAGGTACTTTGAAGTCCTTTGATATTGTTAACTATAAATGATTATGTGCTTTAGATACAATTTTGTTCTCACGTATTATGATTGTATTTTTTGTATTGATGATCATCTTTTCATTTTTAATCATACGTATTATTTCCCACTATCATAATAAAGGTGAAAGTCTATTTATCTATATGTTAAACATATCATAGGTTATTGGATATATTTACAATTTGATGTTTATCCTATGTCTCTTACATAAGAATTTTATAAGAAAGAGAGATATAAAATTTAATCCCATAAAGGTTTCTCTAATGTACATGAGTAACAATGAGAGAAAATAAAAATTTATCTTATAGTATAGCATAAAGTGCAAACAAATTGAGACCAACAAACATAACATAGTACATTATAAACCATTTAGGTACTATTTTTGTTTGTCACGCTCTATTTCCTCATTCATGTTAGTATGATTATTGGATATATGTAATTTTATTAAATTTGTGTCATATATGATGTATATTTATGATATCTTTTGGTACTAAAAGACTTACAAATTATCATTAGATCAAATGTTATGAAAAAGGTTAATCAAGTTAGTGTATTCTTATTGTCTTATCCTTTATTATTTTTATTTATTATAGAAATAATAATTAATATTTGTATAACAGGAGAATATGAAAATATTTTTTACTAGACATTTTTCAGTTAACCATTTTTAAATTAAAGCTAAGAAAAAATTTAAATTTGAATTAGGATAAAGACGATGAAGTGATCAAATCAACGATCTAATTGTGTAGGTTAAAGTTTAGTGATAAAAAATGACACCCTATTATTGTTGCTTGTATGCTTATTAGACTTATAATGGAGAGATTCGATAAGATTGCTATAAATAGTTGCCAAGTCTCTTCACTTGCTTAATTAAATTTCATATATATCAATTTTTTAACCTGTTACGAGATCTGCTTGTTAAGAAATATGCAAAAGGATCTAGTATATGTTATTTTTAACAAATTATATACAAGATGACCAAAAGTTTTGTTTTGTTAAAAATTGAGCAAGTACATTTGGATTTTTAACCGCTTACTCAAATATAAATAAAAAAGGTGAAACCTGTATATTTTCCATTTTCTCTATTTATACAAGTTTGCAGTTTATCCTATAATGATCAATAAGTTCATACTATATTTAACATATATAGGGTAATTGGATATAATGTTCTCTTTAATGAAAATGCATGTTATGAAATTTATGTAGAAAATAGAGTTAACAAGATTGATATGGAATCATATAAAGCATGATCCATAATTAATCCAGTATTTTAAGCAAATTCATAATTTTCTATCAAACAGTAATGCCTTTTTAGTTTACATACACACATATTATGTTTTGTTGAGTTCCAATCAAGGACATCAAGTTAGGATTGACAAATTAGCTTAGGCTTAATAGTCCAGCCTGACCTGATTTGAAGTTAATGAGTTTAATTCAAGTTGATCGAGATTCAAACCTAATTAAGACTATTTTTAAAAAAATTAGGTTTTGAGTTGGGTTCATTCTCGAGCTCCATGGCCTAACTAGCCCTAAAGCTCAAGTACATATATAAAAATTCATAAATTTACTTATCCTCCTCTGTTGTCTTTCAACATCTATTGATGTTCTCTCCACCTTATGTCTCCAATGTTAAAGATATTCTTACTTGTAAATGAGAAAATTAGTTAGTCAATGATGGAGTTCAACCTTTCTCATCTTCCATTTTCTTTCATTCTCCTTATAGCATTCTCCATTCTTTGGACCCCACCTTGTGTCTCGAATGTTAAAGATATTCTTTCTTGTAAATGAGGAAATTAGTTAGTCAGTTCTGGACTCCAAGCTTGCTCATCTTCCATTTTCTTCCATTCTTCATATATCATTTCCCTTTCTTTAGAACAAAAGGTGGATAAATTTGGTATTTGAAAATAGGCAGGTTTTAGGCTTTTAGCTAGTTCTTTTCTAGGGAGAAGATGCAATGATAATTAAGTTGAGTTTTGTGAGAAGATGAAGTTGAATTTATAGTTAGAAACTAAAAGGTTTGGTGATTTAGGAATTTTAGTGTTGATCAGAGAATGGTGATTCTTGTTGGAGAGAGTAGGGGTAGGGATGGCAATGGGTCACACTTGGCAGGCCTATCTACACCTTTTTTTAAAAAAATTGAAAAAACAGTGTCGTTTTGCATATTCCCTTTGGCCTGAGATAGCCTGGTCAACCCAAGCCAAAGTTGGGCTGGAACGGGCCGAGCCAAGACTGTCATCCTTAAACAAGGGGAATAATGGTAGGTAAGATCGTATCAAGCAAGCTCAAGCTCAATGTTATGAAGATCATATTGAACGTCGTACTAGATTTTAGTTCTAGTACAGTATGGAACCAGTACTATATTTGATTTTAGTATGGTACAATTAAAAGCAAATTGACTTTAATAAATCTAAACCAATTCATTCACCCATCACTCCATCTCTTCCCTTGTCTGAAAATCATATTGTTCCCCTTTTTGGTCCTACTAAATATTGTGGCAATGTTTGTTCTCTTCAATACCTTTGTCTCATCCGTCTTGACATTCAATTTGTTGTGAATAAGGTCTTCCAATTTCTACAATATCCTACTGACATTTATTAGTATGCGGTGAAATGGATTTTACAATTTCTCTGCTCCACACCCTCTCATGGTATTCATTTTACCAAAACTTTTAACCTTTCTTTACAAGCCTATTGTAATACTGATTGAACCAGTTGTCTTGATAATTGACGTTTTATATCTGGTTATTGTATCTTTCTGAGGCCTAATCTTATCTCTTTAAGTGCCAAGAAGCAACTCTCTATTATTCGATCCAGTACTGAAGCTGAGTACTGTAGCGTTGCTCTTGCTTCAGTAGAATTATATTAGATTCCTGCTCTTCTTCCTTAATAGGGTTTTGTCAATCTTTCTTCTACCCTATAGTATGACAATCTCGGTACTACCATCTTAGCCTCATATTCGGTTTCTCATGCTACTTTTTCTGTAACATCAATGCTTATAGATCTATCCTATGCCCAACTCATTGTTTCCACCTGAAATGTAAGCCAATCCAGTTATTGTCTTTTCCGTCTGTTAAATCTCCTATTTAACGTTGTTGTCCCATTTCAGGTTTTAGCACAAGACGTAATTTACTCCTCCACTGATCAATTGCAAGTGTAGAAATTGTTAAGCGCAAATGGTCTATTTGTGATTGCACTTGTGTGAGACTTAATCCGAATGTGTAGAAATTGTTAATCAAAATTCTTTAATGACTTTCTAATAATTGAGCAGGATATGTATAGTTTGTCAGAATATATTATTTAAATTTGAATGATAATTGAACAAATAATTTATATAAAGATCGTGAAGATTTGTTCACTGAAAACTAGTAATAGTAATTACTAATTTTTCTGTCAGTGTTCAAAGGAAACACTTTATTTGGTTTGTAAAACGTTAAATTTGAAATGCAGATAAAGGATTTACATCAATCAAGAAACATCCCATTCAAACAGCCAAATGTCGTTAGCAGTGATGGTCAAAGGCGATAGCATCCCATTCTGTGGAGGGGGAGTTAGCTTGCATAGCGTGATTGCTTGAATGGTGCACCAATTCATCCATTCCATTGCCACTGTCCGTCAACTTCATGGTTTGATCCAGGGCTTATGTTTGGATTAAGTTTTGTAAAGCTCAAATTCTATTGAAGGGTCCAGTGCTCTGTATCCATGGATCCTCTCGAAATGAGTGTGGCAATTCCGTCGAAGGAGAGGGACAAGACCATACCCTGATACCCACCTCTCATTATTACTGGAAAAAAAAGAAAAGGATACAATAGTTTGTTACAATGTCTATCGGACTAGACATCGTCAGGAGGTGCGAATTGTTATTGTTGCCTGTGATGTTGTCTTCTCCATGCGAAATTGAAGCATATAACAATAATGCGGTGTTCCTGGCAAAAACTAAGCTGGAGATTCTGACTTATGCTTGGGAGATTGGACCCATAAAAATCTGGAAAAGACGATACAGGAGGATCTTGTCGGGATATTACATGTTTTCTTTTTTTATTTTGTAAATTTTATGCCAAGTTTAATCACATCCACATCGGAAAACTAATAATTATAGGTCTGTCTGCTTTTGCTAATTTTAGTTTTTTTCTTCTTGTAATTATAAAGAGACGATAATTTATTCGTTCGATCTTATTTAGATTTGGTGTTACTAAAATGGACTGATTAAATCATACGAGGACACCCTCTTGCGTTAAAAATTTTATGTCTATCCATTACGCCCAACTAGACAAACTGGGGCACAAACAAAGCCGAAATTTCAGTCTGCTCTGGATTTGATTGACGATAACAAATTGAGATTTTTCCATAATTGAATAAAAAATCTCAATCAAGAGACAAAAGAGCACTTGAACTGCCAAGTTACCGAACTGTGACAAGCACCTACAACTACAAGTGATCTAACTAGAATATATTCCTAGACACGCTGCCAAACTTTTGATACACCGAAAGTAAGGACCATAGGGTTACCCTCACTTGCATATTTTCAAAACACAGAGTAATCATGAAACAAATTTTATCATGAGAACTTGGCTTTTCTCTCAAGTGAAACTGCCAGATCAAACAAGACTCTTTTTCATAATCATGGTTCGGAGACTTTGTGTAACGTATCAAAGCATCATGTGTTAAGAACTTTCAACTAATTGAGGGATTTGGCATGTTAATGTATGTACGGTCTTATTATATACAGGGCCACTTGAGCCACCAATTCCCATGACTGCTCTGTCTCAGCTAACGTCAGTTGTATAGGAAATTAAATCTCTACTTCTGTCTCCTACTCATTTACAATATGAATAAACGAACAAGAAATGTCACTCAATCATTATCAAAATTCAACTGAATCTCAAATTCTCTTGATGCGACCTGGAAAGAAAAAGAACCCCGAGAATATCTCACAAGTTGCTTGATTTCCGTTCCCTGTTAATGCTCCAGTCACCTCACATTGACCCAGCTCACAGAACGCGACCAATTGCACGTCTGATCACTCGCCAACCGCCGGACTCTGTCTGCCGGCGACGTCAACGAATCAAACCTTGATTCCACTGCCCTAATGGACCATGACTCAGACGTCGTGGGCGATGGTTGGCCACAAACCCAGTCTGGAAAATCAAAGGGACCTGTTGGAGACGATGAGCAAGATCGTTGACGAGGCTTTGATGAGACAACAGAGTGATCGTTTGTTGTTGTACAAACAAAAGGATGTTCCAATAACATCTCAGCACTCCACCTCTTCCTAGGATCCTTAACAAAACACTTTGACAAGAAATCCTTTCCCAGTTCGGACATCTCTACCGGGATTGTCGGTAATTCATCCCCTACTCCGATACGGATTAGTAAAGCCATCACGTTGGTCTCCGGCTTGCAGTTCCACGCCGGTTTGCCTGTAAACATTTCAACTACAGCACATCCAAGTGCCCAGATGTCTCCCGCTGTTCCGTACTCGTTGTCGCTGACTGATTCCGGTGACATGTACAATGGCGTTCCTCGAATTTCCGCTCTACTCTGTTTTTGCCCTGTTCTCCTCGCCAATCCAAAGTCTGCAATCTTCACTTCATCGTCTCCTAACAGTAAGAGATTATGAAGTTTAATGTCACAGTGAGCAAACCCATTCGCGTGAATGTGACGTAGACCCTTTAGTATGGAGTTTGTATATCGTTTGACATCTGACTCTGGCAAGAAACCGCCAGATTGTTTGACTCGATTTGCTAAACTACCCCCTGATGCGTACTCCAACAGCAAGTTGTAAAATCTCACGCCATTTTCGAAGCTGCAACAATCGCCAAAACTCTTGATAATATATGGACAAGAGCCAAGTTCATTCAAAATCTCCTTCTCGTTCTCGACCAAAGAACAGTCCCAAACGCTGCACGATTTCACCGCCATCATCGGAAGACGTTGATGATCAGAGCCTTTCTTGGGTATCGCAAGACTGACGGTGGACGTACTGCCACAACCAATCGTCTCTCCTCGAATCCACTCCATTGGAGCGACCGGCACCAGAAAAAAGTGTCAGTTTTGAAGGATTCGATTCGGTTTCTTGAAGAACAAAAGAGAAGTGTGTGAGCAGAGGATACAGCGAACGAACTAGTGACGAGAAAGGACAGTGGGGTTTTATAAGTGATGAGTGGTGGATTTTTAAGGGCTAACGATATTTCTTTTTTGGAAATTAATAATCAGATATGAGAGCTCGAATGAAAACTCACGGCGGGAGCACTTAATGCACGTGATAGGAATGGATATTAATTTTTATATGATAATTGGAATCCTGATTTAAGTAGAATTAGTATTAACCATTTGAGTGGGATTACTACAGTATACTCGATGCAATAAACCAAAATAAGTCCATTATAGATAATCCAATAGCATATTAACTGATCAAGGTTGAGACCGACACTTAAAAAAACGTGCAATTACGCCACGCCAAGAAAAAAGAAAGGTCGTTCTCTTGCCAAAGATGCAGCAAGCAGGTACACATATATTATTATGAATGAATTGGAAAGAAAGATATATGTAATTTCACTTCTTAGTGCCTCTGTAACCCTAAACGTGATTGTCCTGCAAGAGCATGCCAAAGCAGTAGCTTTCTTGCGACGCGAAACGTCCCAAAAGGCGTGTCTTACATGCACTTACAACCCCCCCAAAAGGCACATCAACTTGAAAGCTACTACTATTCAACTTTTATTCAACATGGGCCAACTCACTTTCGTCGTGAGAACTTACTTAATACTTAACAATCATATGCTATTAACAAAATTTCTGCTCGTTGGGGTTCCTATTTGTTGAATTTTAAACTTAACTTTCCTAAAATTAGATGTTAAACAAATGACCAATTAATTTAATTTAAGATATCTTAACACACAAGCTCTCCTAAACAAATCTAACATTACTATAACCACAATTTATCAAGACATTGTAATAATGTGTGTGTTCCTTTATATATATATATATATATATATTCGATTCTTTCTTTAAAATTTAGAATCTATTCGCTTAGACTTTTGATAATAAATTAAAATTGCTAAGTTAACTAAGACCTATAAGATGATATGTTTAAACAAAAGTTTGCTCAATTTAACTGAAATTATCCTAACACAAATAAAAGCATAAAGTTCGGGACTAGAACAGCTTGTATGACAGGAGAAAAGGTTTCGCAGATATATGCAATTGCTTCATGATTTCCTCACAGCTCATTTACGGTATGCCATGTTTTGTACAATTCATAACCGTGTATTAGTAATACCAACAGCGAAGTAGTCCTTTTCTTTGGGATTTAAAGAAAGATTCTGCGTACTATATGACCATAATGTTACCCTGGCAACATCCCCCAATTTCACGGATAATAAAATTAAAAAATCCAACTGTTTTGGTACAGGATAACATGTTAATTTATTTCAGTAGACTTCCTGCTGAAGTATGAAGAAAGGAAATAATAGCGCACATTAGCTAGAAATATTAAGTGTCTTGGAATTAACGACACTGTTAAATGAGATGCAAAGAAAAGAGACAACCAGACATTGTCTCAAACTATTAAAATAAATTTGAAATTATCTTCACCCCAAAAAATACTTAAAAGGGAGATTCACCCTTAGTTTATAAACCATTTTATATTATTTACTACTCCATTCTATCCAAAATAAGTATCGTTTTAGAGAAATTTTAATTATTCAAAATAAATGTCGTTCACGATTTTTCATGTATGTTTATAATTTTATTTTTAAAATTATCCTTTAATTTTTCTTATATTCTAATTATACAGATTACATTTTTAAAGCAAATTAACATATAATTAATAAGAATATGTCAAATATTTTACTAATTTTTTTAATAAACATACATCTCTTTGAAACAACACTTATTTTAGAAATGAGGTAGTAGAAAAAACCGTGTTAACATTCCTGACAAAAAAAAACAGCGCATCTAGTACATAAGTACATAACTGGGATAAATAAACTAAAAGTGAAGAAAACAAGGAGTTACCTACAAATGCGTGCAAAAGAAAACCCAAAGCATTAACGTGTTTGAACTTTGAAGTGCAAAGGTTGGTCAATCAATTGGCAGCTCAGCTGCAAGTTCTGCGGCTGCATCATAACAAATTGACAGTAACAATATAAAAAAATATTTACAATAAATGATTGTCATAATAAATTCGACCTTCGATATGCGGACATAATAGGAACTGTGACAAATTTACGAAATAATTATATTTCCTGCATTCCACATTTTAATACTCTATCTGTTTTATAATAAAAGTCGTTTTAGAAATATTTTAATTATTCAAAATAAGTGTTATTGTTGACTTTGTATGCATGTTTATAACTTTTCTTTTAAAATTAACCTTTCATTTCTCTCTTATCTTAATTATACAATCACAATTTCAAGACAATTTCTTGCACATGCTAATTATTGCAAATTATCGAGGTACATATTTAATAAAAGTATATTTATAATTTTATTAATTTTCTTAATAAGCGTGTATTTTTCTAAAATCGATGTCTGAATGAATAACCTCACCGGATGTGCAGATCAATTTGGATAAATTAAAGAGGGTTTCAAAATCAAGAAATGGAGCAAGTTGAGCTTCGGGGGATGTGGTCATCAGTCTGTAATGTGTTCAGCATTGTACTTTAGGCTTAGACAGTTCCCAATTGCGGGAGAAACCACGTTTTATCGGGCAGCCAACCTTAGCCATCACATGTTGTCATGTTCTCTCCTCAACAATTTAATACTAAATTTACTCCGTTTGCTCCTGCCTACGTCACTCCCTCCGCCGCTCTTCTTCAATCGACGTCTCTGCCCCTTTTGACCCCACCAAATCGTATGCCTTCTTAATTGCTAACATAACAAGTTTGGAAGCCGTAAACGGCAGGACATCACGAAGAGCTTTCAAGAGCATAAAGCATTACACTTGAATTTTAAAGGTAATTTCTCGTTAGATATAAGAAATCGAGACTTTTAACAATTATTTGAACTGAGCCATGATTTGGTTTGTGAATTAATTGTATTCTTGATAATTTAATATTTGCAATTTAAAACATAGTGACTGTTTATTTTCTTAATGAAAAAAGAAAATTACATTATTGATTTTAGTTAACATGGTTTGGCCGAGCACCGAAACTTGACCTCTCACATGCTCCTAACCATAACATTAGGTAAAAGGATTGGTTGATGATAAAAAAGCAGACCAAGTTGAACCTGCATGTCTAGCTAACAAAGCTAATTGAATTACACAAATAGACATCATGAGGGTCACTTCACCCAATTGCCTAAACGATTGTCGTAACTGTCAAGCGATTGTTAAGCATTCCACATGAGGTATGCGCTAAGCTTAACTTTCCATAAAGTAATTGATTGGGATATAAAAAGGGCATTTCGAATAATATTTGACAATTCCTTTGCTTGAAAGGATTAGGTTTGATGGGCGAGTTTACCTTACTATTTGGTGAGTGTTTGTTGAATTTAATGGTCACGTGTGTCTGGACCTTGCCATCTTGTAGGTTTTGCGTTTAATGTACTCGACATTAGTAGTGCCTCTCACCTTTCTTCCCTAACCGCCCAAAATCTTTGTTTCTTGCACTATAGTTAGTAATCATATGGTAGAAATATTAAATAAAAGCTTGCGAACCTTTATGATGATTAATGGTTAGTTAAGTGAATTAACACTAGTACGTCACTTGTGCTACAACTTTTACGTACGTACATTTATTCTCCAAGTAAATGAAACTATTTAGTTTCAGTTGTTCGGTAGAACGCCAAAATCCAATTATATATACATGTTTTCAATGTTAATGCATAATTTATAGTTGTTGAATAGAAATTCTATACCTTCTTTCGAGTGCATATTACAAGAAAAATATGGGGTCTAATTTGCGTAAGATTCCACTGCAGAGAGCATTAGAATACGTTAAACGGCGCCTATGATACCGTGCCTCTACAACAATGCGTCATATGGCGTTTTAAGCCGCCGCCAAAACGTCCACTATCCTTGGGAAGGGAGCATCAAATTTTCTGTGTCAAATGATATTCTAATTTTATTTTAATTAATTTTAATCACATATTTATATAAATATGTAAATAAAATAAAGTAAAATTTGGTACTGGTCATTGGGAGAAAGGGTGGAGATCTTCCATTGTCGGTTCATGGAGTAAGTAACTCACGTGAGTTGTGCGATGCATAGAATAGAACCAAACACTAGGCTGAAGTGAGACGGTGCGAACGTGTCCTGCCAAATATGTGTAACGTGAACGGAAGGGTCCAAATAATAATAATAATATTGCATACTATACATAAAAGCAAAGTAGCCACCAAATCATCGGCTGTTTGTAGTGCACCAAATACGGTATTTGGCTTTACAGAGGTCAGTTTCCAGGTCTTTGGTGGGTCTTTCAATGGGAGATTTGCAAGTGATGTCAAAGTGACTCACCACTCCACCAGCCAGCCAGCGATTGTTCTATTTCTTCCACCACTCTTCCTTCGTATTAAAGACTACTTAGTTTTAGTGGCTTTGGAATCTACACGTAAATATTTCAAATAATTAGATAGCTTAACCTCCCCAAAGTATAAAGTAGAAAATTAGGATAATATTTTTTTTTTCTTCTTAAGGAATTCTAATCTATAAAATTGATAAAAAGAACGAACACACTCTATCATTCTTCCTTCGGTTCTATCTTTATTTTTGGCCACATTGTTAGTTGTTGGTGTTTCCTTTAAATTATTGATGGGGTTTAATAAATCTTTATGAGATTAAGAAATCATTACAAGTCTTTGAATGCTTTGAAATCGAATAACTCTGTAATAATTTCAGAAGTACTTTATTTAAGTTAGTTAAAAAAATTGTCTAATCTTGTAATCTATTAGAAGTCAATTTTGTCATATAAATACATTAGCTGTAATATAACAATAACAACACCTAGTGAAAATTTTATTGAAGTGCAGAGTCTTGAAAAATATAGTAGTACGCAGTCTTACTCATAGCTAACAGAAAAGTTATTTTCAAATAACATGTATGAAGAAAAAATAAAAAATAAAAACATAAATATTAATTAATAAAATAAAACAATAACATAATATATATATATATATAAATAATAAAGAATAAATAATATATATTAGTAATGAAAAAATACTAATTAAAATATATTAAAAGGGTTAAAATTCAAACATAAATACAAATAATAATAGATATAATAATAATAATAATAATAATAATAATAAAGTAAAATAAATATAGTAGCTGCTCTATTCTTTTCAATTTCACTCAAGTATTTTATAGTTTATTTATACTAATATATTTAATTATTTATTATTATATAATATTTTAATATATATGCTTGTATTTTTAATTTAATTTATAAAAACGTTATCATTGTTGACACTGTTTATATAAAGTTAATAGGTTTAATAATTTGTAAAGAAATTAATCAGATAATAGTAATTATATTTTGCTTAGAAAGTTGACACATTTTAATAGAGTTAAGTTTCAAATAGTTTTATATTATATGAATATTTCAATCAAACATTAAATAAGTTATTTATATATTTGTATTTAAATACTAATTTAAGTTTGAATATAAGGAAAATTAAAAATTTTATATTTAATATTATGTTTGCCTGATAAGTTGTTGTAGCCCTATTTCTTTGAAAATTAAAATAAATTGGACCACTATCGATTACTTTTTAATAATAAATTATTAATAATAATATAAAAATTTTGTAAATTAATAATAATATAAAATTATCAATAGTTATATAATAATATATGACATGCAAAAAAAATTATACACTACAAAAAAATGTCGTTTAGCAACGGATATTACCAAGAAAAACCTTTGGATTCCGTCAGTAATAGAAATTGGCGACAGAATTAACCGCCGGATAAAGACGTTGTAAAAAAAGCCGTAGATAAATTTATTAAACAAATATTTTATATAACCATCGGTGAATATACCGACAGTTGGCTATGATCATCAATAAATTTATCTCTAGTTGTTTTCTTTCCGTCGGAATATTTACAAACAATATTAGTTATTTCTCCACAATTTTAACCAACCCTTTGGATAAAAATATGTAAGAGCACTAGCAAGTTTGCATTGACATTATGATAGACTTTAGGAGCTGAAGCTTACCACCACAGGAAAGAGGTATATTTGTCTAAGACCCTGATCTTTTTTGTATCTTTTCAATTAGGGGTAGACATTCCCTAAAACGTAGTCTTCTTGAGGAGATAGGAACTCCTAAGTATAGGTTAGGAGGGTCTTGTTTTTCCATTCTAGTAACAAGTGACAAATTATGTGAAAGATGTGTTATGCTTTTTGAAAAAATAAAGAAACTTTTTTGGAAATTAATGCTTGTGAAGAATCACAAGAAATTCTTCATAAAACCACACTGAATCGAAGCAGATCAAAGATATAGATGAGGAGTCGAAAAAGAAAGAAAAGGAGTGACTGAAACCTACGAGAGAGAGAGTCGAGAATGTTCTAATGAGTTGACTGAAGAGTTGTCTAAAACACTTGCATTTCAGACACACGTGAATGAAGAAAATGCAGACGTATTGATGAAATGCTCAGCACATCATAAGCCAAATGAAACACACAGCATGGAGAATTAAATAAGTCAAAACGCAGCATTTGATTTAAAGGCTTTTCAAGTGACTCACGTAGACAAGGCATGCACTTTTATGGACCCAGTCAAAAGCTTGTGAAAGAACAAGATAATTAAAGATAACAATCTTTAATT
>JANIJH010000223.1:58261758-58280081 GCA_024520975.1 Erythroxylum areolatum | reverse complement strand
GAATCAATGGACTCAAGTTCTAACCCTCAGGAGGGAACAGAACAAGAAGAAGCAGCAGCTGAAGCTCAAACACCTCTGCAAGACTATCAACTAGTTAGAGATAGAAAACCATGGTAGGTAATACCTAACAGAAGGTATCTTGACACTAACCTAGTTGAATATGCTTGTTTAGTTGTAGAATCTATAGAAACTGAAGCACCAGAAAGTTATGAGGAGGCAATGAAGATAATTTTGACCCTAGCAACATTGAATGATTGGGAAATACATCGGATGGATGTAAAGACAGCCTTCCTATATGGAAGGCTAGAGGAAACCATCTATATGAAGCAACCTATTGGCTTCATAGACAAGCAGAAATCAGATCATGAGTGTTTGCTAGAGAAATCACTATATGGTCTAAAGCAAGCTCCTAGGCAGTGGAATAAGAAGTTCCATGAGGTGGTGACAGAATTGAGATTCAAAAGGAGTACCTATGATTACTGTCTATATTATACAGACTTGGAGAAAGAGGAAGTGGTTTACATGCTGGTGTATGTTGATGATTTAATCATCACGGGAAAGCTGATGAAGAAAATACAAGAAATGAAAGATGCTTTGAAGAAGTCCTTTGACATGAAAGACCTAGGGAGAGCTAAGAAGCTATAAGGAATGCAGATTATAAGGAATGAGGCTGAAGGGAAACTATGGTTAATACAAAGGGATTATATATGGAAAGTCCTATGCAAGTTCAACATGGAAGACTCTAAACCTAGCCCTGCTCCAATTGCCACACACTTACAGTTGACAGCTGCTAAGAGTCCAGCAACAGAAGCAGAAAAGGAACAAATGCTGAAATATCCTTATGATGTGGGTATAGGTTGTATCATGTACATTATGATTTGTACTAGACCTGACTTAGCACATGCAATCAGCCTACTTAGCAGATTCATGTGTAATCCAGGTCTAGAACACTGGTCTGGTTTTAAGATAGTACTCAGATATCTGAAGGGGACCCTAAACCATGGACTATGTTTTTCTAAGTCTAACCTAGAAATACATAAACATATAAATTTAAATGGCTATGTAGATGTAGATTATGCAGCAGACAAAGACACACGCAAATCCTTATCAGCATACTACTTTACACTATCAGGTAACACAGTAAGCTGGAAAGTGCAACAACAAGCAGTAGTGTCACTATATACAACAGAAGCTGAATTTTACGCAATCACAAAAGGCCTAAAGGAGCTACTATGGCTTAAGGGACTACTATCAGAAATCAAAGTACCAATAACAGAGGCATCTATACACACAGACAGTCAAAGTGCAATTTACCTCAATAAGGACCCAGTCTTACACGAGAGGTCGAAACATATAGATGTCCGACTCCACTTCATCAGAAACAAGGTCAACACCAGAGAAGTCGACCTGAAAAAAATAAGAGGAGAAGAAAACCCATCAGATTTTGGGACAAAAGTTGTTCCAATAAAAAAAATCATTTTCTGTAGAGAGTTTCTACAGATAAATGAAGCACCTTGAAAAGAAAAAGGAGTTACCTGTCAATCTCACAATACCAGAAGAAAAGGAAGGAAAAATTAGGGTTTCGGATTTCAAAAATTGGTCACGAATCGAAAGATTGAGTGAGGGTTTATGAAGAAGGAGGGAAAAATGTGAAGAATCACAAGAAATTCTTCATAAAACCACACTGAATCGAAGCAGATCAAGGATATAGATGAGGAGTCCAAGAAGAAAGAAAAGGAGTGACTGAAACCTACGAGAGAGAGAGTCGAGAATGTTCTAATGAGTTGATTGAAGAGTTGTCTAAAACACTTGCATTTCAGACACACGTAAATGAAGAAAACGCAGATGTATTGATAAAATGCTCAGCATATCATAAGCCAAATGAAACACACAGCATGGAGAATTAAATAAGTCAAAACGCATCATTTGATTTAAAGGCTTTTCAAGTGACTCATGTGGACAAGGCATGCACTTTTATGGACCCAGTCAAAAGCTTGTGAAAGAACAAGATAATTAAAGATAACAATCTTTAATTAAAGTCACGTGGAAGGCAAGCATATTGATAGACTCAGTCAAAGGCAAACACTGTAAAAAGCCAAGCCGAGCTTTAAAACACAGAACAACATCAATACACTTACAAGTTTATAGAGTTTACATTTCTCTGTTTTCAAGTGAGAAAATAAGGAGAGTGCTAGAGTACATTACAGTGGGTACTAGAGAGTTTGATAGAACTATTGCAGTTATTCTATAAACACCCAATCTCTTGTATTTTCTCCCTTCTTAATCCTCTTAATAATAGTCTGGTGTGTGAGTTCGATCCTTAGACGTAGATAGCTTTGTGCTATCGAACCAAGTAAATTTTGAGTGTCTTCTTTACTTTCTTGCTCTCTTCCATTTCTGCAAAAACAAAGCCAAGCATTATCATCAGTTCAAGAGAGAATTTCACAGAAATTACACAAAGATTTCTAACAATGCTCAATCTAGATATCTCCTTAAAGCTTTGTAAATTACTTATCAGTAAAGAAACTGAGTGAGTATCATCTTTGCTTAGTAGGATAAGATCATCTGCAAAATATAAACTTGTTAATGAAAGCAAATTACACTTGGAGTGGTACTTGAATTTAGGAGTTGAAGAGATTTTGTGTTTCAGCAATAGAGTGAGAACTTTTATACAAATTAGAAATATGTAAGAGGAAAGAGGATCTTTTTGCCTAAGTCTTTTTTTGCCTTTGAACATCTTTATTGGACTCCTATTAATCAGGATTCCAAAGGATGTAGTAGTGATGCATTCTTGAATCCATTTGAAAAATATCCGACGAAATTTCATAACTTCCATAGTTTGTAATGTAAATCTCTAGTTGACACTATCGAAAGCTTTTTGAAGATTCACTTTAATGATGCGGTTATGTGAAATATTTCCTCTTGTATGCCCTTTCAGAAGCTCTAGCAAAATTAGAATATTATCACCAATATTCCTTTTGCTCAAAAAGGCACCTTGGTTCTTATTGATGATGAATTGCTACATATTTTAGCCAGTTTGTGAGGATTTTGACAATGAACTTATAAATAAAATTAGTACAAGAAATAGGTCTAAAATCACTCCAAGTTATAGGGTTATGAATCTTGGGAATCAAACACAAGGAGGTCCTATTAATCTGTTTAAGTAACATTCCTTTTTGAAGAACTCATGCACAACTTATTTAATGAATTTTCCTATTTTATCCCATATTTTTATGGAAAATCCCATTCAAACCATCTGATTTTTGGAGCCTTTGATCCTTTCATTTTAAACACACTTCCTGTATTTCTTGATTAGTAATAGGCTTGGTTAGATTGTTGGTTACATCTTCAGGAAGCTTAGCATAAACAAATTTCATAAGATCTTCTCTATGAACTCTAGCATTCCCTTCACTTCCTAGAAGGTTAAGAGAATAGAATCTTGTGTTTACTTTAGACTATACATATTTGCATATTATCGATTCGATAGAATTTTTTTTTTTTACTTTGTCCCATACTTATAAAATGTTAGGAATAGACCTGGCCTACCGGCCTTCCTTTTTATGCCGATAAGTAGGACGAGAAACCAGCTGCGTTTAAGGGTAAGCAAGACACCATTGCTCACATTTGCAACGTTTATTTAATATACAGAAGGCGAACTGTGAAGGATGTTCACATTCGTTTAATATAAGCCTTTTAGATGATATTGATGAACTGTCCAGGAAGCAAGATGGTCCACTTTTGGACAATTCAGGTTAAATTTCAACATGGGTGTCTCTTATCTACATTAAAACTACTTTTTTCCATTTTCGTTGTCAGGAGTTTTCCATCCCAATTGCTTAAAAGTTTACAGGAAAATCGTGGATTTTGCTGTTAATGACGAGTCCTTATTTTGAAAAAGGAAAAAAAAATTGAAGTCCTAAAGTTTTCACCTAGCATGCAACTTGATTTATATAGTATCACAGAGAAGATTTGTTTCACTGAACATCCTCTTTGATGATATGATTACATATAGCTAAATCATTTAAACGTGAACTTTAACTTGTTTTAATCCCATATTAGATATGAACAATCAATGACGTAGCTACGTGAGGCCAATGGTGCATTGGCCCTCCAACATTTAAAAAAATTAAATATTTTTAATATTATATATATATATATATGTTATTTGGAGCCTATTGATATACTGGGCTCTCTTAAATTTTAAATAATTAAATATTTAGGTCCTCCTATCTTAAATTCTTCACTCCGTCACTGTAAACAACTCCGGAAGTTCTGTTTTTGATTTGTCATCCACCTCGTATGAATAGTTCTTTTTTGCTTTGTCACATGAAAACTATTCATGCCATTATTAATTCTATTTTCCCCCAATATTGGAATTCCAACATACAATGTCTCAAGTTATACTTATTTGATACTCTTGTTTGGAGAAAACTTTTGAAAGTTCGTCACTAGTTGGTATGATACTGTCTAACTGTATTAATTATAATGTGAAAAACTAGGTTTATAGAGATAAATCATTGTTTAGGCAAGACATTTTTTTTCATAATGTGGCCTATGTAAGGCTGTTAGTAAAACTGTGTGTTAATAGTTTTGGCAGCCTACAAAATGGTTGAAGGTTGAATGCCAAGAGCTGGTTTGATAGAACTGGGCCAGAGCCAGAACACTAAAAACCTGGTTTAATGGATTTACCAAATGATTTTGAAACTAAAGACCCAACAAACAGCTCATTGCCACTTGCCAGTTTTGAGGAGGCCTAACAAAGTTTTTCTGCATGCATAAAGCATTGTTCTAAAATCGTTTACGTCCTCAAGATCCGTATGCTCCATAACAGCCCATCAATTTCTATTAAGCTTAATGGGTAAGGCATTTAAGTCTAATATAAATCAAGAAAATCGAATAATTGAAATTGAAGAACTACGCAGCAATTACATTCTTGTCATTCCATCTACAAATATAAGTCACCAACATTGTTCTCGCACAATGCTAACCTCCCTCTCAGCTCACAAGTACTCGCACGGCACAACAGACAACACAAAGCATCACAAGGACAACCTAAATTTTAACAAAACACCAGACATGAAGGGCAAAAATCTGACACTCATGCCCTGCAACGAGCGATCCTAGAACAGCCTCGAGAGTAAGGATTCACAGGAGTCCTAGCCTTGAAGCAATTGTGGGTGTAATAAGACCTCCCAGAACGAGGAGGACAAGGAATTCTGTTCGCCGAGAGAGCCCCGTACGAAATGTAGTAATGAAACCCCCTCCAGAACAAAGATCTTCGATCAATCTTACCTTCATCTCCGTCTAAATCATCCAATCCATCATCGCCATCGTCGTCCTCGTCCAAACCAGCGTACGTTGCCGCCGAGAATGGCCATTCTACGGCGTCTGTCAGTAGTTTCAAGTTGCTCTTCTCGTTGACATGGGCTTGGGTTATTGGACAATGGAGAGTGAGAAATACAACAAAAAAGAAACAACAGAGAGTGAAAGTCTTGCATGTAGGAGCAGCCATAAGTGTTGAGAATGTTGTTTAATCTCAGCACTGGTTTGTTTTCTTTCTTATTTCTGAGAGGAGGAAAGGAGGTCACATTCTATAGGTGAGAGTAATAACAGTGTACAAGAGAGAGGTGAGAATTGATTGGATCACAGCTGTGCTCCATCAATGAATTGTCAGTAGAGAAAAGATCACCCGTGTTTTGGGTGTGTGAAGGACTTCAGGTGGGGACACGGTAAGCAGTTTTAGATCATGATGACTATCATGGAACATTGGAGGGGAATAAAAACAATCTTACTGCTCTTAGCTATTAACAAACACGGGGAGGGTAAGTGGTAACCGTGTAAACCATATGGTTTTATAAAGTACCTAGAGCTAGTTTCAGATGATACCTTTCATTTTCGTGATTCGCAAAGAGAATGATGACATTCCAGTTAGGATTTTATTTTATTCTTAAATTAAAAACAAGTGAAAATTAATAAGGATGACACTGGTTAGGCTCTGGCAGTTTTGGGCCGAGATCGAGGCACACTAGCCATAAATCGAGTCCAATTAAGCCCTGAAATTTCAAAATTCAGCTCAGCCCAAAATTTTTAAAATTTTAAATTAAAAATAAAAATTGATATCATTTTATTTATACATTTCGGGTTTTACGTCGGATCGAGCTTGAGTAGCTTGAGCCTAAGTCCAACTCGATGCCGGATTTAAATACTTGGGCCGAACAGCTAAGACAATGCCAAACTGCTAAGACTAAAATTTAAGATAATTTTCAAATAGTTTTAATATATTTAATCCCAATTTATATACACAATTTTGTATATTAAAAATCAAAACAATCTTAATTAAAAACTAAAACCTAAAAACTTCCATGCATTTCGTTTCATCATCAAGTAAGTGGAACTTCTTTTTTCTAAGTAGTAAAAGTCTTCCGACATAAAGAAACCTATTGATTACAACTAAAAAAAGAAGGAACTTTTTGACCGTAAAATATGAATCCAAAACTGATAATAATTTAATCAATGACCTTGGAACAGTCCAATATTAAAGTATTTGCTAACCAATTTTCAGAGTTACTCGCACCTGCAACTAAACAACATTTAACTTCAGCTTTATAGTGGAACATTGTAGATGCTTGAGCTTCAACTCTCCTCCATATGGGACAATTCATACTTTCAGTTATAGCCACGTACAAAGGGGACAGTTTCACCAACATGTTAAGCCTAAAAACCTCAAAATGTTTCCAGAAAATACCAAAGCGAAGGCCCCAAAATTTTGGGTACAATGCTATACATGTTATACCGGCCAAAAAAATAGTATGATAATCAGGTTAGAGTGGTCTTGTATTACTGTAAGTGTAATTGTGTAAATGATTGTATTGGGTGTATTGTGAGTTGTTGTATAAGTAGATAAATGTAAATGTGTAATTAGAATTCATCAGGAATCAATTATTTATGTATAATTATGAATAAAAAACACAATATGTTAGTGTGTATTATGTATTTCTAACTACAAAATTATACAATACATATACAAATTATTGATTCGTAATTTGTTTTGGTCAATTGATAATTATAAATGTATTGACATTGTTTAGAAAATAATATAATTATGTGTTGTGTATGTAATTATGTATTGTAATTTTCTATTTTTGTAATCTTAAATGTAAACATAAAACGTTATGGAGTAATTTAATTTAGTTTTTTTATTTCATTTAACTTAATTTAGATCTTTATTTTACTTTAGTATAATAAATTATTGTAATTATTGATGTTATTTGAATATTTAGTGTACTTGGTTTATGTCATGAGATTTTATAAAGAAACTTAATTGAACTTAAATTTTGATAGAGTTTTATAATTCTTTAAGATATTTTTAATATTGTATTTCTTTTGCACTTCCTAAAAGTTGAAAGTTCTTTAGGTTGAGGTTCCTCGTAACATACAAAACTTTGACATTAAAAATTAGCCATCATATGATATTTTATTTCACTTAAATTAGTATATTTAGTGATAATTTTGTATCGATAATTATTATTTGTCAATGTATAATAATATATATACATTAAAAGAGAGTTGTATGTTAATTATGTGTACTCACAACTTTTAGTTGTATATTGTATTTTATAATGATGTCATAGATAGCTATGTGATATATATTTGGGATGTGATATTTTGATTATTCACAGAATGACTTATGTGTATTTATCGATTTATAATTAAGATGTGCAACTGTTGTTTATTTAGTTTATTATAATTATTCAATTACATTTATTTTTGTAGATAAATGGAGGAAAGTTTAAGTATTCCTAATAATTCAACCAATTTAATTTAGGAAGATTTGACGATCTAGTTTGGATTCATGCTAGATTGGTTCCTAAAATAAAAAATCACACCATTTATTTGTATTACAACAAATATTTGAAAGGTACGAGAATCATCAAATTAAACATTTAGTTGGGATTAACAGTGATATGGATCCTTGTAAGAAAGTGAACCATGATGTGAAATGACAAATGAAGACTTTGCTTGAAGAGTATCAACATGAGAAAGATAGAAGACAAATATTAAACTGTGAAATTGGTAATGGAAGTTCCATTTATGATGGTCAGAATGATAATGAAGATGATGAAGGTGGTATTCCTACCCAACAAGAAGTGAATGTTGCATTTGATGTGAGGAAAAGAACAAGACAGATGTCTAAATTTTTTACACTATGAACAGCACTTAAAATTCAATCTTCAATTTGTAATGCCTTACAATATAAAGAAACAACTCATAATATGAACATGACAATAGCTAGATGATGATAAGATTCATGTATAGTATTTAATGTTGCCTAGCCTTCTTATTACTAGCCTATAGTGGATGTTATTGACTCTTATGGTATAGGATATAAAGTTCCTTCAACTGATGACTATAGAGGTAAACTTCTAAGTAGCTATGTTTATGAAATAATAGTTATTTAGATTAAAGAAGAATGACTTAGGTTACTTATAGGTATTCAATCATGTATGATGGTAGGACAAATAAAAGACAGAAGCCTATTATCAATTCTTTGGTTTATTTTGTAAATGGGGATAATGTTTTTGAAGTATATTGACGCATCTGACCTTGTTAGAAATGTTAATATTTTATTTTAGATATTTGATGAAGTTGTAAATAAATCTGGGCTAGAAAATATTGTCTAGTTTATTACTGACAATGATTCTGCTTAAAAAGCAACTGAAAGAAGACTGCAAAGCTGGGGTAATTTTTTTTGTTGGGCTCATTATGTTACATATTGCATTGACCTAATGTTGAAATATGTAAGAGATGCTAGATATTTTCCTATCATTGATTAGACTATACAAAAAGCAAAAAAAGTGAACAAGTGCATTTACAATCATGCATAGGTCTTAAATTTATTGAAAAACAATTTAACCAATGGTAAGAATTTGTGTCATCCTGCTATTACAATATTTGCAACTAATTTCTCATCATTGTTTTGTTTTGATGAAGAAGGAGTTGAAGAAATTGTTTACAAGTGATAAGTGAGTTACATCTTAGCATGTTGGTCCAATGCATTTTCTATCATCGATGAGACTATACAGAAAGAAAAAAAAAGTGAACAAGTTCATTTACAATCATGCATAAGCCTTATATTTATTGAGAAAGAATTTAACCAATGGTAAGAATTTTTTTTCGTCCTTCTATTACAATATTTACAACTAATTTCTATTGTTGTTTTGTTCTGATGAAGAAGGAGTTGAAGCAATTGTTTACAAGTAATAAGTGAGTTTCATCTTAGCATGTTAGGTTCAATGCTGGATCGAAGGTTCTAAAATTATACTTGAAGATCATAAATTTTAATATCAATGTCAATTTTAATATGAGTTTGTGAGCTTTTAGTGGGGGTACTTTTCCTGGTTGAAAGTGATGAGAAAGTGGTAACAATGAGTTATTTTGATAATACTATGAAGAGAGCAAAAGAAGCAATCAAGACCAATATGAAAAATAAGCCTTCTTTATACATATCTTATTTTGTAATTATCAATGAGAGAGGAGAAAGACAACCTTACCTTTTCTTGTTTGCAGTTAGAGTATTTTTAAATCCTAACGTCTATTTTATACCAAATTTACAAAGAAAGCTGAAGTTAATAGGAGAATGTGATTAACTATTACAATAATTGTTGCTCATATGATGATGCAAGATCCCCTAAGCTTACAAATGGAAGTTTATAAGAATGTTTCTGGTGATTTTGGGATATCCATTAATAGTCATAAAAAAGACGAGCTTAATTCAAGTATATATTTTTCACTTTTGTTATATGTTAAAAATTAATCATCGCTTTATTTTGTTTATAACCAATTCGAAAGAGGTGTTTCAAAACTGCAAAGACAAGAAATTCGAATTATGAGTTAATGTGTGGATGCAACAAAGTGTGAAAGATTTAGAGCATAATTAAATTCATCCATTCTAAGAAAAGGAATAAATTGGAACACAAAAGATTTAACAACTTGGTCTTTGTTTGATATAGTTTAAAGATTCAAGAAAGGTGTATTGTTATTATTATTATTAAGTTAAATATAATTTCTTAGTAATTTAATTTTATTTGTTTACTAGGAAATTTAGTAAAACAAGTAGTTCTGTAGATTCTATTTACCTTGATCATATCAATTTTTTAGCGGATTGAGTTTTTGAGGAACCGAGTTTGATATATGATCTTAACTTGAAAGATAATCTTGGATGAAAAAATATTACATATCATTTGGTGTAATTTGAATGATGGTGATGATGAGGCTCCTCTTAGTAATGAGAATTTTATGCCAAAAGAGAATTGATGGCAATGAAATTTGAGTGAATACTCGATTAAATAAAATTATAGGTTTTCCATTTATTCTCTTCTTTTAATTTTGCTTATATTTGATACATATGTTAAGTTTAATATATATAATATAAATATAACTGTAAACATTTTTATTTCAAGTTTCATTTCAAGTTGTAGTTTTCTCGAGATGAATTCTTGTTGTAATACTTAGAGAGTCATGAAATTATTCGTTTTATTTGATACTTTGATGTAATTATTATTTATTATCTAATGAAATTGTAACATTTTTAAGTACTTTATATTATCCTTAATTTTATATTTATATGATGATTAAATCATTTTTTATATTAATTATGATTATTTTTATATGTCAAATATGTGAAAATAGTATTAAAAGAAATAAATATATTGTTGTTATTTCAAATTTCTATTGTTATGATTTTTAGATAGAAGATTAAAGTAAAGCTAAAAATTATATAGTACAATATATAGAGTAACTATTTTGGAATTTTAAAAAGTTTATAGATTAATTTATAATTTTTAAAAATGATCCAAAATAGTACAATGATATTGACTAATATTAGTACATTATCGTACCAAAACTAAATTCAGTATTGATGACAGTATGGTATTCATAACATTATAAGAACCTATAGAAGCAAGGAAATTTAGGATGCGTGACTCCATAACATATGTTGCACATGAATCAAAGTTTAAACACACATTAAGAGTTACAAACTAAGATAGATTAATTAAATAAGTAAAATAAAATTAAATATTCATGTGAAATCAACTACTTTGAGATTGTATTGGCTTTTATAGGGAAGAAGAGAAAGAATACTAGAAGTGGAAGTATTATAAGGCTAATGGAAGAATTACAAGGCTTGAGCATATATATATTTGTCAGCATTTCATACGAGACATTATTTCATATTAGGTACAATCAATGTTGGCATCATACTGAACTCTTTAATCCTTCCTCCTCAAGTTATATTTTGAACATTTTCAGTTCAAATTCTTATGTCCGTCAATTTATGCAAAGAGAAGTTTCTAACTTTGTCCTTACGTTTTATAGCTCTTTTTAGTATATATGGCATACATAGCAAACATATTTATGCAACTTTTGTTGAAATATTTCCATCAACACATATTAAACAAACAAACAACCAAGGATTATTGACAAACTCACTTGTTCATATATATTTTCACGTCATTTGGATTAGTTTTTGTCATTAAAATTGATCTTTATGGCTTTATTTAAATATTATTTGAGTTATTGTGCCTTACATTTAATTTGTGTTTATAGGGGCAAAAATTATTGTATCTTAGTTTAACTGTGATAAATTAATTTTTGAACAATTGATGTTATTTTATTTATAATTTTTATTATAGGGCATTTGAAAAAAAATAGAGCTCAAAAAGATAAAGAAGAGTGATCCATAAAGTTAAAGAAGCAGCACAAGTCGTAAAACAATAGTCCAAAAGGCAAGCAGGATAGAAAGAAATGATAGCAGTAGGACATTGAAGAATACACCAAAATGACAACGTGCGTAGGTCAGGGAGAAAAATGAAAGAAAACGACAATGCTGGAGGAGAGCAGGTGCAGCGTGATCTGGACAACAAGGAGAAAACGACAGCGTAGCGTGAAGAGAAGGCTTGGAAGAGTTTTTGAGCTACAGAAGCATGGACCGACACAATTAATTAGTCACATCAGCTAGGAAACGACGACGTGGGAGAGAAAGGAAAAGCGTGCGTGAGTTCTGAAAGGGTTTTGAAAAAAAACAGAAGGTTGGACATGAATTAAGTTGTGATATCACGCTACGGGAGAGAGGTGTGTGCGACGCAAGTGAGAGGGCTGGAGGCATAAGCGTGACCAGCGTCTAGGCATTACAAGTGGGTAGGTGCATGTTGGTGGTGTGTTTTGGTCTATTGGTGGACCCAAAACCAGCCAATTAAATGGTCTAATCACGCTACAGTAGTGGAGGTGGTGTGTGCAGTGCGTGGCGAGGGACGTGAGTTTTGGCTATGTGTGTGAAATGTGGTACATGGTCTGGTGCTCTGAGGTGCGTTTCTGCTTGTGGTTTGAGTGGTTTGAAACTAGCAGGCTTACGTGACCCAAAAACTTGAGAGAAAAATGCCAACGTGGTGAAGAGAATCGACGGAGGTGTTCTAACAAAAGAGGGATAGGTTTCGGTGTTTTGTCCTCATTTTTCGCAAAATCTGAAACCATCATCTTCCACATTCTATGGCTAACCGTCAGAGCTTAATATTTGCAACATCTTCAATGAATTTTCGTGACTAATTTATCGTAATCCTTTGATTCAATAACAATGGCAGGAGTTTGGATTTTTATAAGGGAGTTTGAACTGTATTTACTATTTATCTTCTAACCATTTAATTATTTAGTAATTCCTACGTCTTAAGATATCTATTTAATTATTTAGATTTGCATATTCATTTTATCTTTGAATTGGAAGATTCTGCGACTGGATTATTATTTAGCAATTGATATTGTGCTGATTTTGGTTTAATTTCATTACTTTATTTTGGGTCAAGACTTTGTATTGAGATTTTAGTAAAATTGGTGATTATTCAAGGTGGCTTAAATTATTGGATCATTATATCTGTTGCTGGCATTAATTCTATTATCTTAATTATTGAGTAAAAATCGAACATTAGTTTTAGTATTGTTGGTTCTATTTCACTATTTTGGTGGCAATTAGTAGATTAGAATTTTGGAAAATAGTTTTGTAACAATTTGAGATGGCTCAGTTGTTAGATTAAAAGCTTGATTATAACTCTTGATTCAGTTGGTTTAACTCTAATATCTGTTGAGTGATAATTGCCTACGTTGTTGAACTAAAGGGTTGTTTTTATTGTTGTTAGTTAATTACGTTTTTCTTCTTATTCCATTCATTTACTATCATTTTATATTACTCATTTTATTTTTAAAATACCAAAAACAAGGCCTTAGTGTTTATTTCCATTCGTTGCAAACTTTAGTAGTAATTGTTCAAATCAACCCCATTTTATAGTTTAGGTTGTATTGTATTTAATTGCTTAAGAAATTAATTTCATTTTTTAGTTCCTCAAAGAGAACGACCCGAGGTTAAAATTTTGAAGTAACCTAAGGCGACATCGGATTTAAGATTATTTCATTCATATCCATAGTTAGCACTTTCATCTTAGTTAGAAGCTCTGGCTTTGTATAAAGGTCATAGTCGATATTGTCACTCAAATTTATACTATCATTAACATCCATATCGTCACTAACATCTGTATTTTATTTATCTTAACTGAAGTAATGAGCCTCCCAATATCAGGCTACAATTGAATCATAAACAACATATTGGATTCTAGTTATATAACAAACTTTATAAAGTGAGATGCTTCACACTTACCTCTTTATCAACATATAAAGCTACACTCGTAATCAATAATTTCTTCTCTTACTCAAAATCTGATTATAAGTTAGTGCATATGTAAACAAAAGCATCTGTTTATATAACAGATGGTACAAACCATAAGAAATATGAACTATTGAAAATAATCCAAAAGACATAACAAAAGCTTATAACTAGAATACATAACAAAGTTTAGCAACTAAAATAACTAGAGATAGAGTGAGAGTGAAAACCAAGTGAAATCCTATTACGTGTGAGCATTCACAAAGTTGAAAGTAATTTATAAAAATGAGATTAAAGTAGTTGTCGACAAACAATCTTTAATGCTTACTAATCATCTAATCCACTGACACAATTTACAATTACAAATTCAAAACACAATGCATAAAAAAGAAAGAAAATTTAAGAAAAGATATAAAGATGTTTTTTCAAAGAAGTTCGAAAACTTTGAATTTGGAGGAGATCGATCCTGTTGAGAAATGCAAGAATAGAGAATGAAGAATGAAAAGAAACTTTCTACTATTTTCATTTTGACTATTACAGAATAGATTATGGTATTTATATGAATTTTCTTCCTTTATTTATGGAAAGACTATAAATACAAATAAAAATATCTCACCTAATACTATAAGACTTTTGTGGTTACAAGAAGACTCTTGAATTAGTTCATATTAGTTTCAGCACCATATAATCCTAAAATTTATATTCTAAAAATTTTAAATTACTATTTTCAACATCCCCTTTTAATTTGAAAATTTTCTTACCCTTAATCTTAAAAAATCTTCGAACTATAATGCCTTTGTAAAAAAATTAACTTGATCTTGAGTTTTCACATACTTAAACTCTCTTTCCTTGTTGGTAATACATTCTCTAATGAAATGATACTTTATACCTATATGCTTGCTTCGATAATGAAACACTAGATTCTTGGCAAGTGTTTGTGTAGACTTGTTAGCAATGTAAATATTCATGACTTTTTCTTATGGTAAATGAAGTTCCTTCAACAATTTTCTAAACTAAATAGCATGATAAGTATATGAAGGTGTCACCATATATTCAAATTCACAAGTTGAAAGAGTAACAATAGATTGCTTCTTTGAACTATATGAAATAACACATTTACCTACAAACAAATTCAAAACCAACTGTACTCTTTCTATCACCAGTATCTCTCACAAAATCGCTATAATAAAATCTCAAAATTTTGAAATTACTAGAAGAGGAGCAAAATAGTCCAAAATCCGCTTGGCAACTTTTATATGGGTGAAAGAAGAAGTTTTTATAAATCAACTTACTACTCCATCTGAATAAAAGATATCGAGCCTTGAACATCTTAAATATCTCAAACTTCCTATAAGAATTTGAAATCAATAGGATTTTCCTTGTCTTCATATTCATAGTTTTATAATTTTAGTTCAATTTCTATAAGTGTGTTTATAGAATTATAATCAAACATTTTGAACTTCTTCAAGACCTCCTTTGTATAACCTTATTGAGAGATGAATATTCCTTCCTATATTTGCCTTACCTTTAGGTCCAAAAACATGACATAAGTCCAATATTGGTCATTTCAAATTTAAGTGACATAACCCCTTTAATTCTTCAATCAAGTTTTAATTATTTTATGTGAAAATAAGATCACCCTCATAGAGATAAACAAGAAAAATATCTCCATTATTATGAATTCTAATGTAAAGAAAATATTCATTAAGGCAACAAACAAACTTGCTCATGAAAAAATTTGATAATGCAGTTATTCCATATCCTTATTGCTTGCTTCAATCCATACAAAGCTTTCTTCATTATCATTTTTTTCTTATATTTTAACCACATATTCCAATGGTTCTTAAACATAGACTTTTTCTTTAAGATAGCCATTAAGGAAGACCAACCTTACATCTAGATAAAATTTTCATTTCATTTGACATATCAAAGAAATGAGTAAATGAAAAGTCTCCATTTGAGTAACAAACGCAAAAAAATATCATCATAATAAACACCACACTTTTACTTGCATCCTTTCAACATGCCTTGCTTTGTATTTTTTTAATCTCTACATTAGCATTCTTTTTCATCTTGTTTATCCATCTGAAACCAATGGTTCTTAACTTAGAAAGAATTGTTAATTATTAAATATTATTCTTTTTAATTGTCTTGATTTCCTCATCCATGACTAATCTCCACCTTTTATCTTGCATGACTTCTTTAAAATTTAATAGTTCACTATTTATAAGAAAACAATATAATTCATCGTTATCAAGAATAAATTCATTAGATATTCATAAATGTCTCCTATATATTTCATTTCCCTCAGGTTTTCTTTTGAACTTTCTTTATGAGACGACGGAAGTGGAGAAGGACGTGGAGTTGTCCCTTATATAAACACTATAGTCTCTTGTTCTTCTTCTTCTCTAAAATATGGAAGAAAATTATAATTTTTTTTCTTCATAGGCCTTCCAATTCCATATAGCTTTGTTATCAAATTCAACATTTCGACTTAGCACCACTTTACTATTGTTTGGATTGTATAGTTTGTAGCCTCTAGAATATAAATAATATGCAATAAAGACATGTTTAATACTTTGATCATCAAGCTTGGATTTTTCTTAGTGTGGAACTTGAGCATACGTAATGTTTTTCAAAAATTCGCAAATGATAAACACTAGGATTAATTCCACTCTATGCTTCTTGAGGGATTTGATCTTTGACATTTGATTTTGGAGAATGATTGTACAAATACATTGCATAAGAAATTTAGTTTAAAACTCCTTAGGCATATTTTTGTCCTTTAATATGCATCTTACCATGTTAAGGATGGTTATATTATTGCTTTAACTATTTTATTTTATTGTGGTGATAGTAAAATTTTCAAAGGATGACAGATATCATGAGTTTCGCAAAAATTATTAAATTCATTTGATGTAAATTCGTCTCATCGATTGGATCTCAAAGCTTTAATTCATAATCATTCCTTTTTTAAAATGACTCCTTTTGTCTTCTCACGACCATTTCTTAATGGGTTTGTAAAGAATATTTAATTTTTTAATGGACATTGAGTCTAAATCTTTTGATTATTTAATGACACACACCACATAATCAAATTTGAGAGTTGAAGAACAAATAATTTTCTACACTACATAAACATCTTCTACCTCGTATCCATATCTCTTTAATTGATTTACAGTTGCCTTCACTCTTCTATAATAATTTGAAATTGACTCATATTCCTTCATCTTCAAAACTTCAAAATCATTTCTTAGTGTTTGAAGACTCACCTTCTTTATTTTATCAATATCTTGAAAAGATTTTTCTAAATATTATATACTTTCTTCAAACTAGTTGCATCAACTACCTTTTCAAACATTAAATCCTTCAAATATCGATGAATGAAAGTGAGAGCTCGTTGATCTTTCTTTCTTATATTGGACAAAGCTTCTTTCCTTTTGAGATGGACTTTCTTCATTTGAGGCTTCTCATAGCCTTTCTCTACACCTCCTATACATCTTGACAATTAAGTAAAGCTTCAGACATAGATACCATTTCGCATAATTCTTCTTTGTGAGATGAGAAAATTGGAAAGAAGTGAGTCCCATACTTGTCATTTCTTATTTTTCTCATTAAACTCTTATCTATACTTTAAGAAATAAGGCTTTGATACCACTTTGTTGAGAAATGAGAGAATTGAGAATGAAGAATAAAAAGAAACTTTCTTTTATTTTCATCTTGACTATTACAAAATAGATTACAATGTTTATAGAAATATTTATCATCTATTTGTGAAAAGAGCATAAATACAAATTTAAATAACTCACTTAATACTAAAGACTTTTGTGATTAAGAGAAAAATTTTGAATCAATGTATACTATTTTCAATACCAAACTATCTTAATAGTCATATTTTGGAAATTTTAAATTAATATTTTCAATAAATCCAATTTGTTGTTGTTGTTTCTTCTTTTTCTTCGATTGTTATAAATCCTAAGAGATATAGGAAAACTCAAAAAAAGAAGCAGAGAGATGATAGGGACTAAAGAAGAAGAAAAAAGTGAAAGGGAGAAGAGAGAAGAGAGAGAGAGAAAAAAGAAAAGGAACTAAGATGTTTTGACAATTGGTTCCGGCAATACGTAGAAAACACAAAATTTATTTTTTTTTATAATAAGGTTGCAGTTTTTCCAATTTTGAAAGCAAAAAACCACTAATTTGATAATTAAACATATTTTGATAAGTTTTTTTACAACTACATCAACAAATCATTAAAATAAACACAAATGGGGATGGATAACTTGTTTATAATTATATAATAATATTAATTTTAGAAACAAGTGAAGCCGTAACTAGCTTCTCTATGATTGGCAATGCAAACTAAAGGCTTTGATTGGCCCATTAAGAAGCGATATCATTGTTATTACTATTATGTCCTTAGACCTAGTTTAAGTCTAATCAAACGTCATTGGTCAAATTATTAACAGCTGGCCTATGAGACCTAGGTTGATGGGAATTATGGCTTGAACTAATTGCAAGCGATCTAGAAGGGGGGGTTAAATAGATCTTTAAATCTTTTTGAAATTTTCTACAATAAAATCAGAAGTTAATTCACACAAAACCAATTTAATCAAAT
>JANIJH010000223.1:58249611-58260364 GCA_024520975.1 Erythroxylum areolatum | reverse complement strand
AAATCCGATCACACATATTATGAAACACCTTTGGGCTGAATACATAATATATGTAATTAGACTTCTACACATAAAAGTGATCGGAGTACAAACCATCAACTCCATGACATTATCACCTTTGGGTGAATAGATCACTTGAGCAATAGCTTTCCTCTATCTAATGCTTTTATGCACATCTCAAAATGTTATGTAAGGCCAACACCTTTGGGCAGAGTAACCAAATATAAAATCAGAGACATCCCCCAATATGCAAGCAGAACAATTCAAAATATTGACTTGAAAGGCTACTTTGGTGACTACATTCTTATCAGCACCCAAAAAGTCCGCAAACTCAAGGGATACATCTTTATGTTATCCTCACATTTTTTTGTGGGCATACTGTATGTTACAATGCAACATCAATAAATGTAAAAATTCGACTGCACAGTCTCACTGTCACACACACGTGCTGAACACATTCTCCGAAAACTTCATTCGAGACTTTCATGAAAGAAAATCTCAGTAGAGTGACTATCGTGCGTCACTGGATATTGAATCGACCTTCTGAGACACGTCAATCTCATGTATCTCCCTTATGGCAAGTTCATTGCATGAAAATTCACTCAAAAATGGCTTCAGAATGTTTCAATTTCTTTTCTGATTGATTATCATGTAATCCCGAACATTGAACATGAGACTCGAGACACGAGAACCTTATGTATCTCCCTCATACGATGTCCAAAACATGAAAATTCAATCAAAATCGGATCTAGAATACCTCAATTCCTTTTTTTGGAGTTAAACTTTAATTTATTACTAATGTAATAAATCCAGAAAAATAGAAAAGGTTACTTTATAAATTTCTCGAACCTAAAAACTGATCCAAAATACCTCGGGGTACCTTTATAAAAAATCTAGAATTTTGGGATTTTTTTGGTCACTGTAGCAAGTCTGTACGAGCCACTGATGTCATTGCTAACGTCAGTGCAGGTCCCCGGAGGGTGTGTGCGCTACACACGCATGGCCAGACGTGCCCCACATGCGTTTGGCGCATGCGTCGCACTCACCTCCAAGCACAGATGCGCTGACACTATGTGACACGTGCACTACATGCTCTGACACGTGTCGTGCATCCAACGGTGCCACGTGTGCGTGACGTGGACGATCCGGATGGGTGCGTGTCATGCAGGCGCCTGTCATCCCACGTCGGTGGGAACGTGGGTCGTGAGTCACATGTGCAGTGCGCATACTGGAACTGCATGTCGGCACGTGATTGACGTCCAGCAACAGAGTCGAGCGCGTGCTTGCCTCCTTCGATGCCGGAGACGATTTTCGACATCCTGGGAGCCCTTTTTTGCTCCGTTTGACCATTTTTGACTCGTTTTTTGTAGCTAACCTTATGTATACTACTTTTATGTAATTATATACTAAAAAACGGAAAAACAAATCAAAAATGAGGGAAAACCAAATGAGACGAAAAATCGAAAAATCTTCGTTTCTGGCAATCCGATCAAGTAATCACTTTGATACCACTTGTTGGACGTAGTGTGAGCCTTATTACGTCTCCCGGATCTATATGAAAGGATAAAAAATGAAGGTAATGCGGAATACCTGAATTTCAATTCCATTTTTGATTCCGATGCTGATTTCAAGCTCCAAACGTCTCTGAATCTCTCGGGACCTTTAGTGGAAAGTACTCCCTAACTCACGGGCTAGGTCTTTCTACAGTTTTCTCAATACAAAAGCTCCCCTAACAGGTCAGGAATTCCTTATGTTTTCGATTGATATGAGCAACTGCAGGAGACCTTAACCTTTATATAGCCTCCATATCGGGCTTCCTCATCACAAGGTCGATATGGACCTAGTTCACACTAATTGAGATGCATTTTCCACCTGAAATTTGACCCATTAATCTAGATAATTTATTTGGCTACTTTATTATCTTTATCTGGATCAAATGACGCAACTTAACCGATAATTTATTTTAAAATCAAAATTGTAATTAATGTTATCCAACTTTATGAGACATAGATAAAATTGTCCCTAAGGACAAAAATGTCTAACACAATGATGATGACTCATTCCTTTTTAAGTCCAAGCATCAATAAAAGTTTGGAGCAAGGTTCGTTGCATGTAAATCGCCAGTTGTTGTTTCTCCAACATTGATAGCCAGGCGTCGAGATTCACTAAGGTAACTTCGAAACTATACCTCTTTAGGTTCATTTCCATGATGTCCCGCTTTAGTTCTAGACGGTTGTTGGATTAAGTTACCTAGCCAATGCTTTCGGCAAACCTATTAGTATGGCTGCTCAGACAGCTTACGTAGAGAGGGTTGTGTTTTATGAAGCTCTATATTGAAGTGAGGAGAGACTATTTTCTCTTGAGCAATTGCGTATCCTAAAATTAGGAGAGAATGACGAGTTGATTAATAATATTTAAAAAGATCTCTTATCCTTGAAAGCCAAATATTACTAGAAAAACTTGGAAACTGACTGGAAATATGTTCAAAACTAACAGTCATAATGAGTTAATGAGGATTGTTGCATATGAGAAAAATATAGGGGAAGTAATAGAGAATATAGAACAATCAGATAATCCCTGCACAGTTGTAGATAAGCAGATTTTAGATAGTATGGAATTGAAGCAGTTAATAAGTTTACATGAGCAATCTAGAGAGTAACTCCTTCCTCCTTATAGAGAAGCTCAGGCTGATCTAGATAAGGAGCTAGCTCCTACGACTCCTCTATAAATGCAGAATGGGGAAATGGAACATGAATCAATCCATATATTATTAGTTATAGAAAAGGAAGTACAACTTGCTTATAAAATGACAATGAGGGGGGAAGAAAAAAGTGAGATACCTGTCAAGTTTTCTACTACACCTGAGACATTGATTATTAACAATGGTGATCAATTGAGTTATCCAAATGTTGTAATTCTAGTCCATTATTTGCAGAAACATGAGCAAGAAACGATGTAGATGGTAGTTACCCAAAATGAGATAGAGAATATAAGGAGTCTGGGAGTTGATCCTGAGTTGGTATGTGAAATTGCCGACTGCCCTAAGGAAAACAAATTAGATAGCCCAGTAGCCATCTCTCCTTAAAATAATAGTCATCAACAAGCTGAGGAAGTAGAAATCATTGAGAAGCATCAGTTATAAATGTGATTAGTCATCAAGTCAAAGACCAATCCAAGTGCTACATTAGTCACCCAATCAACTTGCTTAAAAATGAGATCTTTTAGGAAAAGAGCTAAAAATAAACTCATAGGGGAATCTTCACCTGATGATTATAGTTTATAATGTTAGAGAGTTAAATGACCCTTTTAAACAAGCGATAGTTAAGAAGCTGGTTTTGGAGAAAAAATCCCTAATAGTTGGGCTTTTAGAAACTAAAGTAAAATCAGCACACTTGGATTCAATCTTGATGCTTTTGGGAACGAATTGGAAGGCATTTTCAAATCACTTTTTGCATTTCAATGGTCGGATCATATGATTCTACAATACCAACCAAATCATAGATAATGTAATGATGAAAAATGAGTAACTTATCCATTTGCATTGCAAATTAAAAGGGGTAGTCGTGGGATTTGCTCTTTCAATTATTTATGCCTCCAATTTTCAATCTCAAATAACCAATCTATGATAAGGATTGCAGTCTTTGGCCTCAATAATTCATAATCCTTGGCTTTTGCTTGGAGATTATAATTGCATTCTCAATGATACTGAAGTTGAGGGGGGGAAAGGGTTTCATACTACTATAGGCCGAGAATTAGCAGACTTTTATAACAAAGTTAACGTCACTGATATGAGTTATACAAATTGCTTTTTCACTTGGTCTAATAAGCAGCAAGGCCACTTACTGATTTGAAAAAAACTAGATAAAGCAGTAGTAAACCATAGTTGGCTAGCTTACTATCCTTAATCCTTTGTTGAATTCGGGGAAAACTCCTTCTCCCATCATTCCTATGTTAGCATCAACAATATTCGTGCGATACAAACACCTAGCGCTCCTTTTAGATTCTTTAATAGACTCACTCAGCAGGAAGGGTTTTTCTTGTTGGAATTACATTATAGAGGGTTATAAAACTTTCCAACTACTACAAAAGCTTAGAAAGGTCAAGCACTCTCTTAAAGATTTCTTAAAAGCTAATCAGAAAAAAAAACTAAGGTTACTTATCAGATGTTAATTGCCGCTCAAAAAGTTTGTTACCTATCTCCTCACAATAATCTTCTAGGGTAGGTATATTGTAATAAAATAAAGGACCACCAGAAGGCTCTAACTTTGCATGCCTCTATATTAAAAAAAAATCTTTTACTAATGGGCTCCGAGATGGAGACATCAATACCAAAGTATTACATGCATCTCTTCTTTCAAGGAGAAACAGGAATACTATTTTTGTTCTTTGAGATTAGTTGGGTAATTCAGTTTCTGATCAAGCTTCCTTATCTAGACTTATAAGTGAGTTCTTTTTATAGCTTATAGGCACAGAAACTAGCTCCAATGACACTTATCCTACCTGAACACTCTTTAAGAGTCTCCTTTCATAGGAACTTTAGGAAACAATATCAGCTCTGTTCCTAGCAGAGATGTTAAGGAGACCTTATTTCAATTATATCCCTATAAGGCTCCAGGTCTTGAATGGTTCAGCACAAGGTTTTTAAAAAAAAAATTGGGAGATCATAAGTAACCTATTTATTGAAGCAGTTCTAGGGTGTTTATCCTCTTGTTGTATCTTGATAGAGATAAATCACACATACATATGCCTGCTTCCTAAAAAGTTGAAACCTAATACTTTGTCAAACTATAGACCTATCTCTTATTGCAACACGGTTTACAAGGTAATTGCTAAACTTCTAGCTAATATATTAAAGACCGCTTTATCTTTAGTGATCTCTTCTGGTCAAAGTGCCTTCATATGAGGCAGATCTATTAGGTATAACAAACTACTTATGCAAGAGCTTTTGAAAGATTATCAATCTAGGAAGAATACCTATTTCGTATGCAAAGCCCAAATACTTTGATTATATTTCTCTCAATGAATGATTTAAAGCTCAAATTAATGCCTGGCAAAATAGATTCATGTCACTTGCTACAAGGGTTACTCTGATCATTTTTGTATTGGGAAATCTCTATATTCATTGGATATCATATATCATCCTACCTAAGAAAGTCATCAAGGAGATAGATGGAATCATGAAAGCTTTCTTATGGATTAAAAATTTTGAAAACTCTAAGAAAGATAAGGTCAAGTGGAGTGAAGTGACCATCCCTAAAAGACAAGGGAGTCTGGGGATTACCCTAATATCTTTTATGCAAAAAATGCTTCTGTGCAAAAGGATTTGATAGCTCTTTGTTGATAAATAGGCTATATGGCTACATGAAACATATTTCAATAATGCAAGCTTTTAGTAACTGTCAAGCTCAAAGGAGTACTCTTGGTTCTTCATGCAAATGTTGAAATTAAGACCTGTGGAATTTCCATTGATTAAACACGTGCTAGGCAATGGAGACAATATTTAGGAATGATTTGATAATTAGATGATTCATAGCCCTTTCATTTAAAGAACTAAACTATCTAGGCTCCTAAACAAGATTCCTATTAACTCTAAAGTTTCTTCCTTACTGTATCAAACGCAATGAATTGGCAAATTCAAAGGATTCAATTTACTAGAGCACTTGCTTCCTTAGATTAATGATATCAGCAGGCAGGATTCCATCACCTGGGTCCCAGATGTTGGACCCCTACCATTCTTGGAAGTTAGAACAATTGTATGGGAAATGTTGGAAGTTAAAAGCTGGAAAATGTAGTTGAAACATGTTTGCTGAGTATATTTCAGTATTTTAGCCATAACTTTTTTCTCTAGTTATCCAAATGAGAGGATTTTTAATTGAGTAAACTAGAGATATAGGCCTACAAATTGTTTGATGAAATGGAATTTTAATTCAGTCTCTATGAATGTCAATTTTTGGATGGAATTTGAACACAGAATATTATTTCAACATAAGAACTGTCCAAAAATATTTGGCATATAACTTTCAGATTTCTAAACCAAATTGAATAATTTTGGTGTCATTAGAAAATTAAGACAATGAGAGACATTTTTCTAAAAGAAAGTGCTATTAAATTCCTTCAATTACCTGATCAGAAAGGGGTCTGGATTTCTGGAAGGAGTTAGGCATGATTTAAATAATTTTGAGGTCTTGCTAGACTAATTATTTTTATTTAGAGTTAATTTTTATGTTAATGTTAGTGGGATTTTTGAATATGTTTTAGTTGAATTAATTGGTAAGAGTATATATATGTATGAGGGCATTTTGGGAAGATCACTTAAGCATTAAAGTCATAAAGCTTTGAAGGAAGAGCAAATTGGACATTTCTCAATCATTAATGGCATAATTAAAATAAGAAGTGTTGTTTGGTTTTTAAGGAAAAAGCAAGAACGAAATTGAGAGAGAAGAAACAAAGAGAAGAGAGAAGTAGGAGAGATTTTTGGTTTTGAGAGGAAAGAAAGAAGAAAAGCTAGGTTTTGATTTTTCTTAGTCCTAAGGAATGATTTTGAAGTTATGCAAGAAGGGAAAAAGGTAGAAGAAGATGAGAGCTTCCATTAGAGCCAACAAACTCGTCATTTGGTGAAGATTTAAGGTAAGTTTGATCTTAATATTTTGAATTTTTTAGAGTGTTTGGTTCATATAGCTTAAGAAATGTATGGGTTTAAGGATTCTAGGATCAATTTTATGAATATGTTCCTTTAGGTTCTCAATTGATATTCCTATTGAATGGAAATTTTGCCTTTGATAAAGGAAATCAAGAGAGGTAAGAAGAGCAAGGGGAGAGACATCTTTGAGTAAGTCTATAAGCAAGCAAATCAAGGTAGGTTTCATGTTTATAATTAAATAATGAGCCATTAAAGTTTTTCCAAATCAAGAGAATAAAATGATTTCAAGTACTTCATAAATGTGCATATATTGCTTTTAAATGATTTAAAGAATTTGTTTATATGTGTGTGTATATTTTTAATTGATTGGATTTTAATTATTATGAATGTGAAAAAAATGCATTGTGATGTATGATCATGTTATGCCATTGAAATGTGTCATGGCATTTTGTATAAAGAACAAAAAGAGGAAAAAGTATGAGCATATGAAAATGTATGGAAATGAATTGAGCATAAATTTGCTTGTGATTGGGTAAGAGAGGAACTCGTTTCATTAGTCACGTGCACATTGACCCATAGCCTTCTCCAGGCTGCCTGCTTGAGGCCATAAGATCCTGAGAATTCGGACTTGTTTTATTCACGGAGTAAACTTCGATTTCTTTGTTTCGTTCCACGGAACTCTCGAGCTATTTGTTATGCATTGCATATGTGAATTGTCAAGTTGATGTTTACATGATTTGTATTATTGTGAATTGGTTAAGAACTATGATTTTCTTGAATTCAATAAGAATTTTCTATGACAAATGAATAATTTCAATGGTTTTGCGTGTTATCGATTATAAACTGTTATCTATAAGCTTTCAAACTCACCCCCAATCTCCTTCCCTGATTCAGGTAATGAGCAAGAGACCGAGTGAAAGAAAGTCAAGACATTACTCTGGATTTGCATGTTTTGTTTTGTTTTGGAGTAGTTATGTAAAACAAGGCTGTAATTGCATTTTGACCAATTATTATTCAAGCATCTTGTGTAATTTGGAGATTTTGGAATATTAATGTATTGTGGCTTGAAATATCATTAAAGCTTTGTAAACTCTTGTTTTACGGTGTTAATGAAATATGAATTTGTGTATGGATGATTGTCAAATTGAAATGGGAATTTGGGTACGGATGAGGTAGAGTTGAAATACGAATTAATTAAGGATGAGGTTAAGTTGGAATTAGGTACACTTGAAAAAGTTATCAGTTTGAGATGATAAATTTTGAATACGAATTGTTGTTACATATAAGGGAGATGTATTATGGAAAGGAAAGATAGGAATTGTGTTTTGACTTTAGAGGAAAAACTGGATTAATCTAGGCTGAATTAGACAAAGTTGTCTTCTTGTAAGTTGTAGATTATCTTTCTAGCTTTCCAATGATATATGGTATGAAATTTCTGGACATCGAAGTTGGGAGGTATGAATATTAGAAATTTGTGATGCTGCATAGGGTGGTCTTTCAGGACAGCTACATTGATTGAAAATTTTAACCCTTTTAGAGACAAAATATCTTTTTGAAATCTTAATGGAAGTTGTAGGTCTAGAAGTCTTATTCTAAACAGTCTTTAAATGACCTTAATCTGATATTTCTAGTGAAAGTTATGCCCTTTTTACCAAGATAGGTCGTAAAAAAAAAAAGAGAAAAGAGGAAGTCGCGATCGCGACACTCTGCGAAAATTTCGCGCAAGTCGTGATCGCGCACCGTCGTGATGGCGACATTGCGGGTGAGTGTGCAGGTTTTGGACGATCGCAACCTGCAGGTTTCTCCCTATCTGAACATGTTTCACTCTTTTGGCCATAACATTGTCGTCCGACCTCCAAATGACCTGATTTTTAAAGAAATAGTTTCCTAACACATTTCTTTATCTCTCCTTAAAATTAATAGCTTTTGGTATTAATTTGAAAAATTTTGGTTGAATCAAAGTGAGGGGATCGGTTGGAAGAATATGAGTTGGATATTTTTACTAAAAATGCTTCAGTATTTTAGTGATATATTGATCTGTAGAGCTTCAAATGCAATGATTCTTATCTCTAAATAAACTAGAGACATAGATCCACAAATTATCTGAAGCAATCGAATTTTAATTCAGTCCTTAAGACTTTCAATTTCTAAAGTGAAGTTGAGTATAATGTACTGTTCAGTTTTATAACAGTTCGAAAGTGTTTGGGCCATAACTTTCATATTCCTGAACCAAATTGAATGATTTTAGTGCCATTAGAAACTTAAGACAATAGAAAATAAATGTTCTGAAGAAGTCAAATTCAAATTCTAGTTGAAAGTTTCCCAAAATCTGTTCTAAAATAGAAGAATGAGTTTGCTCACATTTTGTGACTCTGAATATTGTGCTCCAGAAACGGGGTCCATCATTGTTTTGTATCAGAGCCCAGAATTGAGATCTTACATGGGCATTTTAGAAATATGTATCATGCTACATGCATTTATGACAAATCTTAGATGCCGCAATGACTGATCCCTAGTCTGAGTTGCATGTGCATAAGTCACATGCATGGGCATTTATTAAGAGTTCGAGCAAATATAATTAGTGAGAAGAATGATGCCTTTTCAGAATTTGAGAAAATTGAAAGTTGTGGGGAATTAGAAATGGGAAATAGTACATGGTTAAATATGACAGATAATGAGTCAACGCATTTGTATTGGTGTAATTGAATATGACACCAATATTG
The DNA here is from genome assembly GCA_024520975.1 of Erythroxylum areolatum. NCBI lineage: Eukaryota > Viridiplantae > Streptophyta > Magnoliopsida > Malpighiales > Erythroxylaceae > Erythroxylum > Erythroxylum areolatum. Next base: position 58,251,001 of record JANIJH010000223.1, on the reverse strand, counting down.
TACTGTGGTGTATATCCCCGAATGTGATAAAGATGTGAATGTATTATCATGGATTGTTTGAGGAATATAGGGAGACAAGTAGAAATGATGAGATTAAAGTGTACAAGTAGAATGTAAGGAAAACAGGAATTGTTGTGATCTTAAGAAGATGAAATTGGAATTGAAGTGGTTGTTTGATTAATATGACAAGAGTTACGATCCACCATAAGAATATATAAGTGAAATTGATCTGTATTAGGAATTAAGTGACTCAAGAAAAATGAAGGAATTAGTGGATCAACACCAAAGGTATAGAATACGGTGTGATAGCCATAAGAGTTAAGTGTATCGATATTATAGAGATATGAACTATAAAGCAAAGGATGAATTGTTTCTAAGAGTATCACATTCCTAAGGTGTTCTTAGATTGCGTGCAAGATGTGCTCAGGTTAGGATAAAGAAACAACTAAGCTTAAATTGTATTCATCCATATAATGTTATTAAGAACTGGACCATTGATTTATGAGTTAGTATTACTAACAAAGATGTCTCAGATTTATAATGTGTTCTATGTGAATATATTAAGAAATATCGATATGATTTGATTTTGGTGTTATTGTTGCAAGAAGTAGAAAATTGTGAGTAATCTGAGACATATATATATTGACGAATTAGTTAAGAAAGTGAACAACTAAATGAGTGATTGAAAGACCGAATGAGTTTATTGACTATAGTCAATTGGAAGAAATTATTCGAGTGAAAAAGTTACTTGGGAGACTGTGGAAAACATAAGACAACATTACCTCCATTTGTCTAATCACTCAAGTAAGAATTTTGAGAACGAAATTCTTTAAGGGGAGAGAATTGTTAGACCCCAAACATTTCTTGAAAGTTAGAACAATTGTATGTGAAATGTTGGAAGTTAAGAGCTGAAAAATGTAGTTGAAACATGTTTGCTGAGTATGTTTCAGTATTTTAGCCATAACTTTTTCTCTAGTTATCCAAATGAGAGGATTTTTAATTTGGAGTAAACTAGAGATATAAGCCTATAAATTGTCTGATGAAATCGAGTTTTAATTCAGTCTCTATAAATGTCAATTTTTGGATGGAATTTAAGCACAAAATATTATTTCAGCATAAGAACTGTCCAAAAATATTTGGGGTATAACTTTCAGATTTTCAAACCAAATTGAATGATTTTAGTGTCATTAGAAAATTAAGACAATGAGAGACATTTTTCTAGAAGGAAGTGTTATTAAATTCCTTCAATTACCTTATCAGAAAGGGGTCTGGATTTCTTGAAGGATTTAGGCATGATTTATATAATTTTAAGGTTTTGCTATATTAATTATTTTTATTTGGAGTTAATTCTTATGTTAATGTTAGTAGGATTTTTAAATATGGTTTAGTT
>JANIJH010000223.1:58226908-58240301 GCA_024520975.1 Erythroxylum areolatum | reverse complement strand
ATGGATGTGTAGATCAGACCCGTATTAACCAATAGGTGCGTGACTGACTGATCGACTTGTGGGTTGTGGTGATTGGGTTCGAGCCCAATACAGCCGACCCGACCAACTTTAATAACCTCGAGAGTTGAACTCATTCGTTTGATTTACACTCAAATATTATCTGATGATAAAATTCGATAGAATTAGAATCAGTTCGTAGTTAAATATAATTAAAGAAATAATAATGAACATATAGATTTTACATAAATTTTTTTTAAATAAATTAGGATAAAAATTACAAACAAAGGAAAGAAACTTCACTGTAAAAAAATACGAGTTACAACTTCTCCCTATTTTATTAAAAAAAAACACTTAACCTTTTTGTAAAATAAGAGAAGCACTTTCGCCGAGGATTAAGGATTTTTTGAGATTTGATAACATGCAAATGAATTAGGGAGACCTATTTATAGACCTCCCTCATGTAGTTTAGACAACTAACAATTAGTTGTTCAAGCCACAAATGTTACAACTATAATTGTTAAATTTTTAATAGTATTAATTGTTGTAGATATTCAAGCCTTAATTGTTGACCCCTGTCACCACCTATCATTCCCACATTATGGACTCATGCAAACAATTAAAGAAAAGATCTAAGCCTTTTTTTAATCCAAATTTAATTTGCAATTAAGCTTTCATATGTTCGGATAAAAGGATTAGTGGGCATTAATTAGCTACACTAGATTAAGGACAATCAATGTAAATCGGTCAAACAAACTCCAAACAAAAATTTGAGTATTTTCTTTTTCTTCATGTGTCTTATACTTTTACATGGTATAGAATATTGGAAATGGTTGGTTTGGTTGGCCGGTTTAGATGCGGGAAGGAGTGCTTAGTTTATAGGAACATGTGGATCCACCTATCTTCTTGGCTCAAGCTTCCCCCCATGTTCACGTCCCTTGCGCAAGGTGAGTTGGATTGTATTTTGTACGTACATATCATCTAAAGACAAATCTTACCATTATAAAAATACCCCATCATTCTTTTGCTCTGACATTTTTGTGAAATGGGAGTGAGATATTAAAGAAAAATTTAAAGGTTTGGCCCTTTCTAAATTTTGAAGTACAAAGACTAATTTGTTTATAATGAAAGAATAGGGGTTATTGATATAATAAATAAGATAATGCTAAAGAAATGTACTCGAAAATGGGAAAATTGGGTTGGGCTTGTTGAATCGTGGGCCACGCCCAACGGTTAGGGTAACTATGGGTCCTTTTCCCCTTTTATAGGCCGATTCTATTGTGCTAGTCTCCTATAAACAGTTTAAAATCGGTAATCGAACATATGGTAAATGGCCACTAGGTTGGTTTAATTGTTTCTCTGCTAATTAAGAAATTTGGGTCACGAAATTAATGTGCAGGTGATGGCTATTATTCACTGAATGTAAGTTATCTCGTTCAAGTGATTGTAGGAGGCTTTCCCAAATTCTCTAGGTTTTAAGTTGCACGTAAGTTTGAATTTTTTAGTTTTGAGAGTTTGAATTTTTAAAAAGTTATTTGAATCAAACTTTCACTCATCAAATAATTTATTCATTATATGTAAATTGTGAGCTGTTACATGCACTAACAAATTTATTTAATATTATATCAAATAGTCAAGTTAAATTGAAAATATTATTTAATTTTGACTCATTAAGTTATTAAGTAATTTATCTTGTATACATAATTTATGAATTATTACATTCAAAGGTTTATTCAATAACCACATAAAAAGTAGTGATTACGAATTTCCCATAATAAAAAATAACATTGTGGAAAAAGTTTTCACCTAAGAAGTGATGGTTACGAATTTTTCATTATAAAAATAATATTGTGAAATGAGTTAAATTTTTTATACTTACATTGTTCTCATTTTCAAAAACTATACTTTTATATTCTACCATAGAATTATAACAAATGAATGAAGTTTTTCATAAAATTTGAAATATATTTTCTTATGTTTTCGTTAGTGGATTAAGATTTGGACTTAAAGTTAAACTAAAAAGATAAGAGGTTTAAGGTTTAAAAGATTATCATTATAAAATCAAAAATTAAAGAATTTGAAATATGATCGAAATAAATTGTCTTTAGCTATAAAAGAATTTAAAGTTTAATTAAAAAGATATTGTTAAATAAAAATTAATTGATTTATTTTTATTTATAAGAAGTTAATAAGTTATAAATTTTGATCGATTAATTAATAAACTAATCAATTTTTAACAAGAGTTATTAAAATAATTCGACCTTGAAAGTTAAAAATCAAATCAAAAAGTTGGACAATTCAAATTTTTTACGGTTGAATCAATCGAACTAGTTGAGTTTTTTAATAATTGGTTTTATTGATAAAATCAAAATATATTAGTCGATATTATCCTTATTTATTATATATTATTATAATAGTTATTTTTTATCTTATCTCAATAACCTATATTTAAAGGATATGTATTTTTCATATTTTTCATCAATAATAATTATGATTTTTTATAGTAAAAATACTCTTTCATGGTATCATGAACTTAGCTTGCACTATTAAAATACATCAAATAGTAACATAAGTATAATAAATATTAGCAACAGAAACATTATAAAATCAACACTAAACCAAAAAATTGAATAACAAATAATAAATTTTCTACTTTATCATTCATCAATTTCTCTCTAACCACATCTTTGGATTCAACAAATTATTTTTTATGACAAAATCAATTCTAAGCCTTCTTGATTATCTTTGACCTTATCAACTATATTGAAGACACTTTTTCATCATCATCAAAGATCTCTGACACTTGTCCTCCATTTCTATAGCACATTGAACAACAAAAATTTGATCGACTAGTTTGTTACTTTATTGTTGTCTTACCGTCAAATTTTATCCTATATCTTGCTCCTAGTTGTCTTGTTGCTCATTATCTTTGATTTGCCTTTAAGAGGCATTTTATGCAACAATCAATCTTTTAGCATTCTCTTATCTTATGGAAGCTCCATAAACTAAAGAACAGCTTTATTGCTATTGCTGATTTTTTCTCCATCGTTTCTATCACTATTGACAAACTTACAACAATCAGAGACAAAATCATAAAAGAAGATCTTGTCTTTTTCACCTTAACAACCTATCCGTAAAGTATTGAATCATTTATCACCATCATTAAACATCAAGATTCCACCATCTCCCTCGTTGAGTTTCAAACAAAACTTCTCATCCAAGCACCAGCTCCATCCTCCTTTGAAATGACATTCATTACTTCTTATTTTGGTGGCAAATATAAACATGCAAATGACAGCAGAGGAGACAATGTCAATCATAGGTCTAATAATGGTCGAAAAAAATACTAACATTTTTTAGAATCCTCGTAATCACTAGCAAATGAGTATTGAAATAGGTAAATTGCCAATTTACATGGTCAATTTCGCCTATTATTAAGCCTCAAATCACAACTAAGCCTTAACCAAAACTTTTCTAATTTTAACCGATCCCCATTATAGTGTCAATTTTGTTAAAAATGAGGACATATTGTTACACACTATTGATTTATGTACTTATAGTCTCAAACTCATCAAATTGGGCCCTATACTGACTTAAATACCCTCACCATAACTTTTTCTATCATGAATATTTAAACTAATTGTAATAATTCACAATTTACTCTTAACAATATTGACAAATGTTTACCTGACATTGACATAACTATTCACGTGACACTCAATCTTTAATTTGTATAATCCATAACTTTATATAACTGTCGTAACTAAGTGATTATTAGCAATGATAATTACCTTCCTATTTCATATACTATAATTTAATATTTTCTATATATATTTATCCGCTTTCACTTTATTGATATTTTGATTGCCTGATATTTGACCACAAACCTTTTATCAGTAGAAAATTTTAATACAACAACTTTATTTATTGAATTTAACCTTTTTGATTATAATATGAGAGAACTCAAAATCAAGATAGCGCATCTTGTGGGCTCATCTATAATAATTTCTATGTAACACCCCATGCTAGGGGTTAGATTATTAAGAAAATTCAGTACATTTAATGCTTTGCATATTTAAATATCTACTTATTCGTGCATAAGCATTTTAGACACATAAGATTTTTGTGCATGCATTCATGACATACCGGGTGTAATTAGTTTTAGAATTTTAATTAAGGTGAGAATTGTGTTTTATTAGTGATGAAAATTTATTTGGGGCTTATTGGTATTATTTTGAAATTTTTGGCAAATTTTAGCAAATACTGAATTTGGGATAATTATAGATTAGGTAAATGTTGAAAATAGACTAATAGTAGGGAGACATGTGGAAATTCTAGTCAATGATACATGTATTTCATGCAAAGTGGATACGTGGGTTAAGTCTTTGGTTAGAAGGAGAACACTGTAGCTTGTTCTTCACCATAAGCCTTCAACACTCATAACTTGTTCCTTGTCCTTGCTTATTCACTGAGATCTCACTGTTAGAGAATTGTTACTGCTTCCTCCGAAGGTTACTGTTAGAGTTTTGTTAAAGCAAGTAAGTGTTTGTTGTTGATGTCTTTTTGGTGTAAATATATACATGCATGCATGGTTTTGAGGTGATCTAAAATGAATGTAAGGATAAGGAAAATGAATTTAGTGAGGTTCTGATATTGAGATGAGGATTTGAAACTGTGAATGTGGGAAAAATACTGAAAATTTAAAGTTGCATGTATGTTAATCAGATTTTAATGCTCAGTGTGAGGTTTGGATTTATAAATTGTGTATGTGTACTGATGAGTTAAGAAAACGGGTTAGAGGAATTGTTTGTAAGTATTGGAGTTATATTGAAGTAAGATTGAGTTTATGAAAAGTTACAGTAGTGAGAGAAAGCTTATGTAAGGAATCGATTTTTAGTGTTTAAATATAGATGTAATTTGTTTGAGTTGTGATGGGCTGAAATGGAAATAGAAGAATTGATTTAAGTGTGTTTGTGTTTATTGAATAAGATGGAAGTGAGAAAATCTGGGAAAAGAATGAAAGATGAAGAAGATGATTAACGCAGTAGAGTTCACCGTGGCCAACTCTTTTTAGTTTGCCATGGTGAACTTGGAGGATTTTAGTTCTGTGAAAGTTCGCTACGGCAAAATCAAGAGTTCGCTGCGGCAAACTTTTATGAAAAGGTCGTAAAATTTTGTTATCTGGGAAGTTTGCTGCGGTGAGGTTTCCTGACTGCTTACATATGCTTTGGTATTTTAGGCATAACTTTTTCTGTAGTTATCCGAATGGAGGGATTTATTATTTGGAATAAAGTAGAGACATAAGGCTACAAATTGTATGGAGAGATTAAAATCTAATTCTACCTCTAAGAATTTCATAATTTGATTAGAAGTTGAGATAGGAATTTTGACGAAGCTCAAGAACATCCTAAAATCTTTTGAGTATAACTTTTAGTATACTAAACCAAATTGGACGAACTTGGTATCATTGGAAACTTAAGACAAAGACGGACAACTTTCTAGAAGAAAGTATTACCTAATTACCTCAAATACTTAATGAGAATAATTGAGCAAGGTGAACTCAAAAGTTAAGTGTAAAATAAATCTAGATTGAGGAATTGAGTTTGGTTTCATATAAATGATAGTGTGATAAGATTAGGGATAAGAAACTCGGATTTTTGTCATGAACATGCATCATACATATTCAATATGCATGAGTGTGCATAATTGAATTCATAATTATGCACAATAGTAATATATGTTTGTATTGAATGTTTTAGAGGAACCCTTAGAGCAACCGATTCCAGATATTGCCGGAACTTTGAGGAAATAAGCAATAAGGGAGCTTTTGTAAGTAATCTTACACGGTATTTTTGTGTAAGTAATTTAGATGGTCAAATATGATAGTTTTGCTTTAACTGTTTTGTTTTCTACTGCTTTTGGTCCATTGAATGATTTGTAAAGTTGTCAGATTGATATGTTGAATTTTTAGCATGGAAGCCATAATTGGCTAATTATGTTGAACATGAAATGAATTTTTTTGGTTTTAAAACTGTCAAGTCCTAGTCGTGGGTAAATAGGCATGCCTAGAAGGGTCTGCAGCTGCTCCTGTTATTGACACTTCGGTGTCTCCTGTATCGACACTTTGATGTCTCCTGTATTGACACTTTGGTGTCTCCTGATATCAAGACATATGTCTCTCCTACTGATACCAATCATGGTATCTCCTGTATAAGTCCCGCTACCCACTTCTGTAAATGGATTTTTCAGTTATATGATTTTGTATTTTGATTTCCATTTGACTCTGATATAAACAAAAAAATTGTGTTATGATTATGAATGGTTTATACTTTCTCTTGAGACTCAGTTCTATTTTCTATACAATCTGTTTGAGATCCAATGTTATATGTTTGAATTGTTCATTCCGATAAACTGTTAATGCATGCTTCTAATATATCATGATTGCGTATAATTAATTGTCAATTTATGCATAGATTAGTTATTACTCACTAAGCTATATGCTTAGCACGGTGGATTTACCCCGTGTAGGTTCAGAGAGAAGGACATAAGGACTGGGACGAGTCAAATGTAGTGGGCAATGGAGTCTGAGTCTTGTTTCGTTAAAATTGTATTTTTGGAGTTTGTTTTTGGCTTATCTTTGATGTATATGACTTTGGATTTATTTGAAGGTTGGTAATAACCTTAATTCAGGCTGGTTTCGGTTTGGAAAAAATTGTAATTAAGCTCAATGTATTATAATGTATGTTTTCTCCGAATTGCTTCTGCTTTGAGCTTGAGATTTCATGATCAATGTTTCGTATGTTTTGGTTTTGTTTCGGTTCTGTATGCATGTATGTTATGTTGTCTATGTGGCACCCCCGTATCCTCCTAGGGGGTATTAGGGCATCACATTCTATGTTCGTTAACTGCAAATGCATGGTTGTCAAAATGAGTAATAAATAGGTAAGAACTGAGTCGTGTCTATAGCGATTATGAGAAAGTTCAATTCTACGCTAGCTAATGATGCTTTAAATCGGATTGGGTGAAATTTTTGGAATTTAAAAGCAATGTAAAGAATAATTAAAAACTCAAATGAATTTTAAAGCAACTATCCAATTCAATGCAACCAAATTAACTATGAATATGACAAATCTATGCAATAACTAATTAAGAAAAGAGTGCAGCAATTTACTAATTAAAAGTATTAACTTCAATGGGGAGTGACTTTCTCTTAGGGATTGATATTTTTGCCATCTTTAATAATGAAATAGCTATCCTCCACAAATGAAAAATCCTAACCTTGTATGTGAATTTTAAGAGTAATTAATCCCCTTCTTCGAAAGGTGAATTAATGTATCCACTATAGATATCACTTAGTAATCTCTTACTTAAGTTCTTCCTAGAGTTTCTTAAGTTCCAAACTCAAACCTTCTATTTTCACCTCCTAAGTTTCTTGGGTCTCCTAACTCGCAAGAAAATCCTAGCTAAAATTTCCTTCAATCTTCTAGTAAAAAATCCGTTTTAAACTTCTAATAATCCAAAGTAAGAACAATTTAACCCAAGGAAAATCAACAAGTATATGAATATTCAATCATGGATTCTAGCAAAATTTAATATTAAAGCACCATCAAAACATTAAATCCTTAAGAGAAAAGATCTAGCCACAAGTCATCATGTCAATCAATCCACAAGCATAAATTCTAGACAAACTCATAAAGGAATCAAATAAAAATAAAGAGCACAACTCCCAAACTGGTTGTGTGAAAGTGGAGGCTATATCTCTTGTGCGAAGGCTGTGGTTTTGTGAGGGCAAGTTGTGTGCATGAATGCTGGAAGAGACTGCTATGTGTGTGATGTGTGGAGGCTGCTGCAGTAAGTGTGAAATGAGGGCTTTGTCATTGGGTTGGCGTGAAGGCAGTGAAGGGTGAGTGAGTGGAGGGGTTCGTGAGTGGGATGCGGTAGTGAAGGTGTTGGAGGCAGGCTATATGTTTGATGTGTATAGAGACTGTATTGTTTTAGTGGGGATTGCAGCTTTGGTGAGCGAGTGGAGATTGTTAGTGGAGGGGTGTGGCAGCCGTGAAAGTATGTGGAGGCTGCATTGTTTTATTTGCTGCATCCTCCCTCCAATCTACTTCGTTACCATTATTTTTCTGCTTTTTTTCCTCTGCATTTTGTGGCTCCTCTTTTGTTCTCTAAAACATATTGAACCGTTTCCTTTTCCTTCATAGGCTGTATAGTGTTTTTGTTAAAACGTTGAACCTCCTTTTGCTCCTTTTCCTCATGCTGCTTTGTTCTTTCTTTTTTTGAAACAAAATCGAACCCTCTCCCTTTTTGCTTGGTGGGCTGCGTTGTCACCCAATGCATAGTCTTCAATTTGTTGTTGATGTATAGCATTTTGTAAATTCCAAAATTGCTATCTTTTTGCTCTATTTTTCCAAGAAAACTCCTAACATTCAAAGATAATATAAAAACATCAATTTAGCTTAATATCTATCCCAAAACATTGCACAATTAACCTACATTAATGTATCAAATAAAAGTCCATCAGTATCTCTATCACTCTATCCTATAAAGATTTCTCTAAATTTCATAAATTTTATTACTCTCACAATCACCTTTGGTTTGTTTGTTCTATGACGTCAACGTCTTAGTCATCCAAAGTTGGGTTATACTCTCTAATTTATTTGAATTTTTATTTGTTAAGTCAAATATCATAAATCCTTATATTTAATGTCGTTAAGAAAAAAAGCACTCAACCTTCATTTTCATTAACAGTAAATCAGAAATTTATATAAATCAACTAATAGTTATGTACAATCAAGAGATTACGCAAGAAGCAAATCTCTTTCTAATCACAAAAGGAAAAGCCACATTTATAAATATGAGGAATTCTACAACTAGTTGACTGAACAAACCTCAACAGACTACCTGTACGTATCTACCCACTAAGAAGACCTTGTGGAAAGGTCCAGTATAACCCAAGCACATAGACTTACAACCTAACATAGTAACGCAAATAGGCAATCAATTTCTCAACTAAACTAGAACCAAACCAGAATTTTAAGACCTCACATCAGGGATTGCGACTTCTGAATTAAGTTGTACAATTTGGTAAAGTGGCAAGGTCCTTTTTGCTGAAACTACCATGGATATCTTAGATCTCCTTATCACTGCTTCTTGCATCAATCTTACCTCTAACAACTTGATCCCAAGTTTGTGTCTCCATCATAAGCTAGCCTAGATGTCACCCATCCCTCCTTAGTGACACCCAAAATTCTTCTAATTCCATCCCTTTTTGCTGAAAAAAAAAAGCAAAAAGGGGGGATGGAATCTTATTATCAAAAACTAGAATAACCTGCAAAACAAACGTCAGTGAAAATGATCCTTACACAAAATTACCTTACTTCAGTATTTGCGCTGAGAAGTTCTATAGCTTGGAAGACTACTTTAGTGCTTATGTTCCCAACCTCCAAGGCTTTGTCTTTGAATGTTTGGTGGTTCCTTTCGGTCCAGATGTTATAAATAGTCATAGATAGGAGAATGATGAGAAGGTTGAGGTCAATATTATAATGATTTAAGGGGTGGTGAATCTAACTTGGGAAGGCTAAAAAGGGTTATCAGATTCGGAAGATGGATATGAAATGGTTTAAACAATGTGTCTATACTATTTTTTAGTAGGGACATTCAAAGAATAGGTGATCAATGGACTCATTTTCCAAGAAACACAAAGAGCAGTGATTTGGGACAAATGAAAAAAAGAGTTTATCCCTCATTTAAAGCTTATTTAGAAAAGTTAACCATAGGATGAAGGAGTATCTTGGGCTAGTTCTTTTATGCCACACTAATTTGTACCAAGGGACATAAGGAATGGGAGGTCTCAAGGTAGAGTAGGCTAAAGCATTTGTGTAGGTTTTGGGAGGGCTTGCTAGCCATTCCAATCTATCAGGTTGGGAGTACTTTGGTTGGTATGGTAAGGGCTCCAAGGTTCGAATGGTCTCAATTGAGGCCTCCCCCCAGTTCCACATATTATTTCTGATAACATCGAAAACTTTTGCACTCATCGGTAATTCTGATCCATTGATCATTCTGGGAGTTAACAGGTCCTTCAGAATATCTCTTAGATGCTAAGGGTCCTACCATAAGTAAGTAGATAACCAATTTCCTATGTTAAATCTAAATTGGTTCCCAAAAAGATCCCTAATATGTAACAACTTCCTCCAACTCTAAGAACAATTATTACTAGGGTGAGCATTCCAAAAAGTTTTCCATTTAAGAATAATGGTATGCACCTATCTGACCCATAAAGCTTCCTTATCATTAAAAAGAATCCAGAATCTTTTTCCTATGAGCACATTTTTCCACGTAGATAAGTGCATGATGCCTAAACCACCCTCTCTTTTGGTCTACATAGGTCATTCCATTTAACATTCGCATGAGAGTTAGACACTACATTCCCAGATCACAGGAAATTTCTTAATTTAGTCTCTATATCCTTAATAATAGAGGAAGGCATAATAAAATGGCTAGACCAAAACACATGAAAAGTTGAGAGCACAGAAATGACCAACTGAAGTCTAACAGCATAGGAAAGAATTTTATGGGTCCATTTGTTAACTCTAACGTCAATTTTATCCAAAAGAGGAATGCAATCACTCCTAGAAAACCTACTTGTTAGGAGGGGAATCCCTAGGTAATGAATAGGAAGGTAGCCTCTTTGAAGGCTCATAAGGGCTTGCAGTTGATGAGCCAAATGACTCATATCAGGCGATAAGAAGAATTGACTCTTGCTAAGGTTTATGTCCAGGCTAGACATGCCAGAGAAAAGACTTAAGCAGTTAAGTAAAGTTTGGACTGAAGCCAGATCAGCATGATAAAACAATAAAAGATCATCAACAAAAAGAAGGTGTGATAGTTTTAGAGCTTTACACCTCTGGTGGAATTTAAAGGATCTATTACAAGCAATAGAAGCTTCCAAACTCCTCGAGAAAACCTCCATACAAATGATGAAGAGATATGAGGATAAAGGAACCCCTTGTCTTAAACCTGATTTGCCACAAAATTTTTGAAGGAGTTCTATTGATCAAAACCAAATACGAAGGTGAGGTAATACATTCTTCAATCCACTTAACAAAAATGGAAGGAAAACCTACAGCTAAGAGAACATTCGGAAGGAAATCCTAGTGGATGGAATCAAAGGCTTTCTTGAGGTCAATTTTCAAAGGACAACGCTTATGAGTATTTGGCATGTGGTAATTCCTAAAGATATCTTGAGCTAAAAGGATATTGTCCCCTATTCGACGGCCTTTGATGCAGGCACTTTGATTAGGGCTGATGATGTGAGGAAGCAAGTCTTTAATTCTTTTAGCCATTATTTTAGAACTTAACTTGTAAATAAGGTTACAACAAGAAACTGGCATATAGTCATGCACAGTGGAAAGATGATCAGTCTTTGGGATAAGAGAGATAAAAGTAGAGTTAAGCTCTTTAAGTAACCTCCCATGATGGAAAAAATCCTGGATGGCTCCAGTGATATCTCCCCCAACAACGTGCTAAGTTTTCCTAAATAATAAACCATTAAAACCATTCGGACCAGGAGCCTTATTGGGATTAAAAGAATTAAAAGCATTCCTAATCTCTTGCATTGTGACTTAAAAAAGGAGATTGTTTATAGATTTTCAGGAATAGGAGAAGGAAAAAGATTTGTCACATAATCTCTAGAGGAGGACAGGTTTTTCTTGTTCCCAATAGTACTTTGAAAAACGTCTAGGAACTAATCTTGGATCGCTTCAAACTCAGCAATCCTATGTCCAGTACCTAAAAGCAAGGAGTGGATGTTGTTCCTATTTCTAGTCAACAAGGTAAAGTTATGAAAAAATTTGGTATTCCTATCTCCCTCTTTGAGCCACTTAATACGAGAAGACTGTTTGAAAAAAGATTCCTGGTCTACTAAGGCACGAATCAGATTAGTGATGGCTTGATTTTCCTGGGCAATCAAGGGAGGGCTATTAGGAAAAAGACTAATTTGAGCTTGGATATGGCTAAGGGCAGCTTGACAGTTGTCCACTCTAATATTAAGACCCCTTACTTGATTAGAGTTTAGAGATTTGAGGGCAATTTTGACTAATTTGAGCTTAGAAACCACACAATACATAGAAGTACCTTGGACTTGAGTAGACCAAGCTTCTTCTACAGTTTGAAGAAAATTGTCCTGAGAAGCTAAGAAGTTGGAGAATCTAAAGGGAGAATGTCTTTTATGCTGGTTTCATAAGGCCTTAATCCTTACAGGTGAGTGGTCTGAAATGTTTGGAAGATGAATTACTCCATAGGATCTGGGAAAGCAAGAACTCCAAGCTGAATTGACCAGAGCTCTATCTAACTTTCTAGCTATAAAGAGCTCACCTAATTGTTTATTAGACTAAGTAAAACTAGCACCACTAGAATTTAGGTCATACAAAAGACAATCTTCAACACACTCCTTAAATTCCTTCATACTAGTAAGTGCAGAAGTACTTAGAGGTTCAGCTTTAGTGGAAAACAAAATGACGTTAAAATCTCTAACAACTACCCAGGGGTGACTCCCTACTATCAGTTTGATGTTAGAAATAGCCGACCAAAGAGACTTTTGGCGGTTATAGTTATTGGAGCCATACACACAAGTCACATGAAAAACTGAATCACTATTGAGAGGAGTTACCTCCATATAAATTAGTTGGTCAGTAGTAATAATAGGAGAGAACATATAACAATCCAGGTTCTAGGCTAAAACTATTCTTGCATTCAAAGCGTGATCTAAATTATTATAGCTATGCCATCTAGGAAATAAGGAAAAACACACCTTGTTTAAAAGAGAAAGAGATTTAATTCCAGATTCAACCAAGCAGATAAAAGAACCAAATAACAACTTTAGAAAAGACTTCATACCTAATTGCTTCTTTGGATTATTGAGACGTCTAACATTCCAAAAAGTTAAAGCCATAAAGAAACAAGGACTCAAGATTTACAACTTTTTTTTCCTCCTAGATTTCCTACTCTTCCTAATAGTAAAAGCCACTTCTACTAGACTCGAGCTCTAAACTTCAATTGGATCATCAGGAACCAAATTAGAATTAGGAGAGGAAGGAGAGTTACCTTATGTGACACCCTAATACCCCCTGGGAGGATATGGGGATGCCACACAAGACAGTACAAACAAACCAAAATAGTTCGCGGAAGAATAGCGTAAAATAATAATAATAATAAACATGTCCAAAAACATACAAAACATTTCAGACATGCATTTTTAGAAACTCAAACATACATATAATACATATCATAATTTCAGAAACAATACAAAAAAAATTAAATCCAAAGTTATATACAAGCCCAAACAAACTCAACAAAATACATTTTTGAGCAATACAAAACTCAGACTCCTTTG
>JANIJH010000223.1:58190846-58226808 GCA_024520975.1 Erythroxylum areolatum | reverse complement strand
TCTCTCTTATCATAGGATATGTACCGGAATGACCTACGGGTGTTCCGGTGGGTACTCTACGGTAAGGGGGCGCTACAGTATTACCTCACGCTGTCTCTTTGGTCCCATATTTCTACTTGAAATTTATTGTTTATTGAATTTTCTAGAAATATAAGACTTTCAATTCAATATTTTATGCAATATATGGAAAAGAAAATAAGGTGATTTGTTGAATATCATATTCAAGTACAAACGACATAGAAGGTTAACAATTGATAAAGTCATACAACAAGAACAATAAAGGTGATGCACAATACGATGCAAGTTGAACCCTAACTAGTAGGGAGGTTATTTGACAAATTCTTACAGACACAACAATAAATCAACTTTAAAGCTGAGTCTAATGTATTACATCGATAAATCACAATGATTATAATTATTTTCTTAGATTTCATGTGACATGAGAGTCAATAAAGGTAAATGAGTCCCCGATGTCTGGATTCTTGAGAAGGATCCCGACATGTTCAAACGCACCAATTAAAATAATGATACTTCTTCCCCCAAGTGTAGGGTTTTTAACACCTTATTGCCACAGCTGCTATAGCTAAACTTAAAAAGGATACAGTGAATGAGTCGCCAGATTTAGTATGGAAGACTAACTCTCTAGATGAACTATTAGTATGAACAGGTTTACCTAAAACACAATCAGTATAGAACTTAGATAATGTCATATTAGAAAATCGTTAAACGAACCAAAACTGGATATTAATGCATATGTGAATGTCCACACGAGGTTTATGGAATTGATGAATTTTCCAAAATAACCAATCTCCTTAATCCTTTATAAACCGTTATGGCATCGCTCCCACCTCTATCGGCATACATGTCATCTTCGAGATTTAAGGAAGCTTAAAACAACATGTACTATGGACTATCAAATGTGAATATATATATTAGCTTCATCAAAGGAAATGAGATGTACATAATAAGGAAAGTGACGTTATGTAGAGCATACTAAACACTTTGAAGTAGAAGATCGGGCATGGAAGGTAAACATCGTTAGTGTATGAAGTGGAGATTTTTCCTGCATTGTTTATTCATTGGATTGGGATAATTTTGCCACATTCCTCCCAACGGAATGAACAGCTACAATCCGGAACCAATCGCCATGTCAACATTCCTTGATTAAGATTTTGAATTAAATACTTTACATAATATACTAAAAAGGAAATCATTGATTTGAAAAATAAAATATTTAATTGCAAACATAAATTAATCGTTATCATAACTTAATTGTAAATTACAATCATTTTCTTCTTCGAAAGAATAAGAATCAAACCCTGACTCCTCTTCAGATCTCTGACCCTCGTCGTCCTCTGCAGATGAAATTTCAACATATTCGTTAGATGGATCGTTCAAAGGTTCATTATCGTCATATGTCACAGATGCATTTATAAAATAACCATATTTCTGAAACGCTTCACTTTCAATTCTCTGCTCTCCTTTTGCATATGATTTAAAAACACCTCTAGGTTTAGCTTTGCAAACCGCCAACCAATCTAACTTATCTCATCCTAAGCTTAGAAAAGGGATATAACACACCTGTTTCGCTTACATTGCCAAGATGAAAGGTTTAAATTGTCTCAATCTTCTTCGATTGTTGATTTCAACTAGATTGTATCGGCTATGCACTTTTGTTCCAATATTTGAAGTCAGGTCATACTAGTCACGTTTAAATATCACACATCGCTTTATTAGCAATGCAGGGTACTCAACTTCAAGTATCTCAATAATTTTATTATAGTAATCCATCAATTCTCCCTGTATGAAAACTCCACTATTTATTGTTGTCATGCTATGACCATGATATTTGTATCTATTAACGAAATACACCGGATACGATTTAACAGTTCATAGAGGACCCTTTGCAACATCATTAATGAACTTATTCTCTATTAGATTTTCTAAGGCCTACATAAAACAAATTATCATATCAAAGAGTATAAGGTCATTTCAACACTTAAATCTTATAATTTAACTATAAGAATATTTGTAAGTGAAAACTTACATATCTCTTGAACCATCGAGGAAAGTATCTTCCAACTTCTTTATTTATATCATCCTGTGTGTTTTTTGGCATTATCTCACGTAAAAATGCCTCATATAATCTAAATACATTATTATGCATTTTAGTCATGAATAACACAAAATTTGAAAACTGACAATTCTCATGTTCAACTTATCGCACGAAAGGTTGAATCTCTTGACAGTTCAATAAAATATAACCATGCACAGCCTCAATTTCTACCTCTGTTAGCATTTTTCTTGTTGCACGTCTATATATTCGTCCAGGATATGTGACAATGGATAAGTTACGATCAACATCACTCGTTCCTCCCCCATCGTCATTACGGAGAACTTTTCTTTCTCTTATGTGAACATGCGACTCAAAATAATATGAACAAAATGTATTAGCTTCCTCCACTAAATAAGCATTACATATGGAACCTTCAACTCTAGCCTTGTTTTTTTAATTTTTTCTTCAAGTAATGCAAATACCTATATTAGAGAATACGGTTATTACAATTTATTAGTTAAAACATGTTATTACTTCAATTACAATAATTTGAATTTAAATTACCTCTCAAACGGATACATCCATTCATATTGAACTGGATCGGCTAGTTTTTCCTCGTTTGCTAAATGCACAGGTAGATGCTCCATACAGTCAAAGAAGCTTGGAGGAAAAATCCCTTCTAACTTGCATAAAATTTTTGGAATTTTCCTTTATAGTTTTTTCATTTTAGCCAACTTGATTTCAGATGATGTTAAACTTTTCAAAAACAAAATTAATTCTGTTATTACTTCCCAAACCTTATTTGGTAGCAACTCTCGAAATGCAATTGGAATTAGCCTTTGCATAAACACATGACAATCATGACTTTTCATCCCAAATAATTTGTACTTCCTCATGTCCATGCACCTTGTCAAGTTTGAAATATAACCATCTGGAAACTTTATACTTTTCAACCACTTACACAAATTTTCCTTTTGTTTTTGTCCAAAGTGTAACACGCTTTCGGATATTTACCAGTACGAAGATCCTTATGTAACTCCTTCCTTCTACAAAAAAGTTGCAATTCAGCTCGTAATTTTGCATTGACTTTTATCCTTCCTTCAATGTTCATTATGGTATTGAACAAATTGTCAAAAAAAAATTTCGATATGTATCACATCTAGATTGTGACATATGAAGTTAGTTTTCCAATATGGCAAATCCCAAAAGATGCTTCGTATTCTCCAACCAAAGTTTTTACTAATGGTTGTATTTACTCTTTAGCTTCAAATTCTGTAACTTTTAGCAAGCCTAATTCCTCAACCTCCTACAAAATCTCTTCACTAGCTTTGTGAGGGGCAGGAGGTGTTCTTACTAGCTTATTCTTAATGAACTTTTGTTTATTGCGTCTAAATGGATGATCTAAAGGAAGAAATTTTCTGTGATTGTCAAACCAACATATTTTGCCCCCATTTGGAAGATAAAACGCATCATAATCATTGCCACAATAAGGACAAGCTAATTTTTCAGCTGTGCTCCATCCAGAGAAAATGACATATGCCAGAAAATCACAAATGGTCCAATCAAAGTCACTCTTAACACAAAATTCTATTTCAACGTGACATCATATGTCTGAACACCATATTCCTAAAAATGATGCAATTCAAATATCAATGGTTGTAAGAATACATCAATTTTATGCTTTAGATTTGTAGGTCCTGACACAATAACTGTTAAGAACATATATCCGTCTTTAATACACATCCATGGAGGCAAATTATAAGGAATAATTATGATTGACCATGATGAATATTACTGGTTGGATTCAAAAGGTTAGAATCCATCCGTCGACAATCCCAATCTAACATTTCAACTTTCAGCTGCAAACTCAAGATGGATGTTATTGAAATGTTTCTATGCCAGTGCATTTAATGGATGACTCATTATTCCATCTTCCTGTTCGTGTTCATCATGTCATCTCATGTGAGATGCAGTAACATCAAAAGTATATAGTCTTTGAAGTCTCAGAGTTAGCGGGAAATAATACATCTACTTCCAGGGTGCTAATTTCTATTTCATAGAACGCTTTCTAGGTGTGAACCAAAATTGACCACAAAATTTGCTCTCTTTTAATTCCATATCATCTCCCCTATACAACATATATCCTAATTTGCAATAATCAATCTTTTCAACAGGCAAGCCAAAACCCTAATAAGTTTCTTCATATTGTAAAAACTATTAACCATTGTATGATCAGGAGGCAATGATTTATTATACCATTCAAGAATTTTATTAAAACTATGGCCTGAAAAATGCCCTTAAGACTTTATGTTCAATATTTGAGCAATTGAAGACAATTGGGTCATTGTATCACAATTTGGCCATAATTGTTGGTCAGTTGATTGTAGTAAGTCAAAAAACTGTTTTGCATATGGGTTAGGTTCTTCTTCAAGATTTTCCCTATTTTCCTCAAAAGAATATCTGGCTGCATCATAAACCATTTGCATGCACAGATTTTCAATTCGATCCCCATAATTTGTTCTAAATCCAATCCCCCTTCAAACTCATTTAAGTTGACAGACGATTGTGTTTGATTACCCCTTGAGGTGCTACAAATCAACGGTTTCCCATGTCGTGTCCACTCAAAATAACTGGAGACAAACATTTTTCAGCAAATGCCCATTAACTTCATCAATAGGAAGGAAACATTTGTGTTTGCACATTTTACATAGGCATATGATTTTTGGCCAATCCATATATGTAGGTTGACAATATGCATAATGAATAAAAGCTTAAGCTCCCTCAACAAATTAAGGACTAATAAAACCATCAGGTGTTAATCTTCTATACATACAAGATCTATCCCAAACACTCATTTCTAGAAACTGTTAATTTAAAACAGTGAATCCATAGTTAGTTTCATTCATGTTTAAGATTACAAAACATCTAAGATAAGACTTGTGAATCAACAGAACAAGTTCTCGTTCTGACTCCTAGGCTCCTGGTATTTTTCACCGATAAGCTTTACGGGAGCTCCATCACGGGTTATAAGTTAAGGTTTATAGGTTGAGATGTAAAATATTTGTAAACTGAAGATCGAACATATATGTTTGTAATCATATATGTTAGAAGAGAATTTAACCTATATTAAATATGTACTAGTGCCAAATATAATAAGTATTTATAAAAATATGAATACTTAATTTAATAAATTAGTTTAACATATACAATTAAAAAAAACAGTCATGTAAAAATTCGCACATAAAAAGTAAACAAAACATAATCATTTCAGAGAGCATCAATGAAATAACAGATTGACATAATTAAGGTAATTGGAACAATAATATAAGTCAAACTCATCCTATATTAATTCATTGATAAACCAAAGTTCATACTACAAATAAGTTTCAGTTCATGCAAGCCAAATTAAATCAGCCATGTAATACATTCACATGGGAAGTTCAAACTGAAAACAAATACCCAAATTAAACCAAGTTAAAAAAAAACGTAGTAAAAAACAAATTCACTTACCTCAACTGACCCACAAAAGTATCTTCCTAAAATATGTGAAAGAAGATGATGACGGAGCTAGAATAAAAAAATATAGAAACTGATACAAATTCGATTAAAATGTGTGCAAATTCATTATTGACATTGTCAAAAATATAAGGAAATGAATGTCATTTGAATAGCTGCTAAAGTTTCTCTTCAATCTCATTCGAAAAAAAAGTACTACCAATAAATGAGTTCTTATAACCAAGAACAAAATTGATAACAGTTTAGAAAGTGAGATATATTAAAATAATCATATAAAACGTATTGAGCACAGTTTAGAATACGTGAAAAAGTTTGAGCAAATACTAAAAAATTCTAGCTCATATTACCTCCTTTGATCAATAAAAAGCCTAGAAGACCTAAAAAGCCTAGAAGAAAGGATAATGGTGAAGAACCATGAAATTCAAACATATTGAGCAAGGTAGGAGCAATTATGAGATGACAACATTGTTAGGAAGTTGTTCATGATGAAAGAGTATGCAAAATTTTGACAAGATAAATGAAAGAAACATCTTGATGGGTCTTCCTTATAACAATAAGGTTGGAAAATAATTTATAACCTTATCTCCTCAGGGATATGGAATCTCTCCATGATCTTTTAAAACTTAATCCTCTTATGTTTATTTGGCTTTAATCACATTTTGAAGATCTTATCGAAGTCTTTAACCATGGATACCAAGCGAGAAATGTATAAGCAAAACACTTTCTTAAACTTGATTGGCTCAGGTTCATATGACACCTTAAAAGTGGCCTTGTCATTTGAATACATGGGTTAGGGTAATATGGTCTCACTAGACTTGACAAATATATGGATACTATTCCAAAAATTGGAGGCCATTGATCTACATTGCTATATTCAATAGAATAAGAGATTCTCATCTCATTATTTGAACTACTATTATCATCTATGCTACCATCATAATTTAAAAGGGTAAAGGAAGATTTGAAACTTAAATAAGAACATAAACTTTTTTAGCACCTTAACGCTAAATCTTCTCAAGTAAGTAAGCTGAAAAATAAATCCATCGATGACTTCTACCTGAAGAATGCAAATACACATACAAAGGGTAGGTGGTATTTTCTTTATCGACAATTATAAAAAATGATGAAGTGAACCATCTTCTCATCATGCATATATAGAGAGATGGATAATTGAGATTAACTTGAGTCAACAATTAAGATTAAATGATAATTTATCCTATAGTTAGTTAAAGTTTCTATATATTATGAGGGATAAATGTATTTCATAAGAAATTTTACCTAGGAATACTCCTAATGAAGCTTCTAAAGGAAGATGAAGATTCTTCTAAAGTCATCAATGTGTTTTATGAAGGCTTGACGGTAAAACATAAGATGGATATCTAAAGGTTGATGTTTCTTTTTTGCTTGTTTTTAGCATACATATGCTGGTTTATGAATTAATGATTAAGGAACAATTTTGGATTATTTTGACTTAACTGTTGGACCCTGCTTCCAGAGCCCAACATTGGAGTCAAGAGAACATAAGCCTAATACCTTGTAGTTTCTGGAGTCCAACAATCCGGAGTCATAAAGCGTGAGCGGGCTTTCTTGAAGGTTTAATTCAATGAATCCTCATTAGCCATCATCCCATAAGGGTGATGTGCCCACACCAGATCACAAATTGGCTTCTTTAAAACAATTGTAACTCTCAACCTCTTGTTTATTTTGAAAACAAGAACTACCTCATTCGGAGCTCTATAGCTCAAGATATGCCTAAAAATCCAAAGTGTGATCATAACCTAGTTATGCCCCTCCGACCAATCCCTCATTTTCCTTCCATCAATCTCTTTCAAATCGACCCCAAGAGCTAAAAATTTTATTGAGAGATAGGAAAATGTGTCGGGAATCTATTGCTTCAAGAATCACTTAATTTGGAGGTCGGGTTATGAAGTTATGGCCAAAAGAATCAACCTTGCTCATGTCCTTAATCACATTGTACCTAACTCAGAACAATTAGCATAACTTTCACTAGAGAATTCAGATTAAGGTTTTCTTTAAATGGTTTCAAAGAGGACTTTTAGATCTACAACTTTTATGAAGACCCTAAAGGTAAATTCTATCGTCTATAGGGTCAAAAATCTGACCAGACGATAGGGTCAAATGAACAATATACCAGACGATATGACGTCATCAGATGAAGCGCCCTCACTAGACGAACCGTCTTCACCAGACGATACGCTTCATAGATGAAGCATCCTCATAAGACAACACGTCATGACTAGACAAAGCGTCTCACAAGATGAAGCGCACTCACCAGACGAAGCGCACTCATCAGACGATACGTCCTCACCAGACGAAACGTCTGCAGAAGACGAAGCGCTCTCACAAGACGAAGTGTCTTCACAAGACGAACCGTCTTCACTAGACGAAGTGCCCTCACAAGACAGTGTCCTCACTAAACAACACGTCATCACCAGGTGATATGTTTTCACCAGACGAATCGTCTTCACCAGACAAATCATCTTATACTTCTGAACATCTCCACTTATAAGGACCATAACGTTTTACTCCGATATCTAAAAACTTCATACTTTATAGCGTTGGAAAGCTAGAAAAACAAGCTACATCTTTCATGAATTCAACTTGTCACATTCAACCTAGATCAATCCAGATTTTTACCTAAAGTCAAAACACGAATTTTTCCTTTATGGAAGACTTAAGGTTTTACACTATGCAAACTTGGAATGTTCTGAGCATAAACCTTCAGCCACCAAAAAAGATTTCATTGAGCTCTCAAATCTCAACTAATTTGATCAGTCATACTTCAACTACATCTGATCAGTTATAATTCCTATCTCGTTTCCATTGAATCTCGCTTATGCGTACATATATATATATATATATATCATCTGTTTTTATTCCAAAATCATCAACTCAAGTTGATTGCTTCTTCACGTATATCTAATTTCGACTCATATCATCCATGCACCAATCACACTTCATTAATATCAAAAGAATAAAGTTTTTACAACGCTTTAGTGAGCATTTCGAGCCACCTTACATCATAATCCAAAAATAACTTTACAGATTCAATAATTTCTCAAAATGCGACTAAAGCCTTGTTTTACACGATCTAACTTCAAAAGAACAAAAATATGCAAATTGGAGTGATGCCTTGACTCTCGGCTCGATCATTCCATATCTTATTCATCGCCTGTAGATAGGGAGGAATATGGGTGAGCTTAAAGATCGTGGGTAACAATTTTATAATCGGTAACTAGCAAAAACCCTTGAAATCACTTATGATCATAACAACAAAACATAAATTTCTCAACTTACGTAAGTCAAACAATTATCAAACTTGACAACATATGCATACACATAAGCACATCATAATGGTTTGGACAGATCCATAAACATGACAAACTACATAATTCTATAATGGTCCTATGTAGTCGTAAACTTGAGGGAGTCTATGAAGGAGCTTCGTGTTATTAGCGGGTAGCGGGAGAAGCCTTTAACTTGGTCAACGTGTACGTGACATTCTTGAATGGACTACACCAAACCTACATAACTTGTAATTCATGAACTGAAAATGTTTTACCAGATTTCATAAACTTGTTATTCTTTCAGAAATCATTTCCATTTTTGTTTCATAGTTCATCCACAACTTCATACACATATATATAGCACTTCCTCAAAGCATTTAAAGAACAATGAATGCACATTTTAAAAGTAGTTGAAAACATTTATTTCCCTTTTCAAACATTAATGGCTTATTATTTAATTATAAAAATGTAACCCATCTTAGTTTCTTTGCTTGAAAACTTACTCAAGGATGTCTCTCCTCTTGCTCCTCTTGCCTCTCTTGCCTCCTTTCAAACATTAGCAAAATCCCTATTTAAAATGAATTCCAATTGGAAAACCCAAAGGAACCTATGCATGAAATTAATTTTAAAATACTTATACCCATGCATTTTCTGAGCTCTTTGAACCCTTCCAAAAATTCAAAAGATTTAACATAAGCTTACCTTGAACCTTCACCAAACAATGAATTTTTTGGCTCTAATGGAAGCTCTAATCTTCCTCTTTCTTTTTTCCTTTTTGAACACCCCCAAAATCACTCTTTAGAACTAAGAAAAATTGAAACCTAGTTGACCTCTCTTCTTTTCTCTTCTTTCACTCTTTTTCGTGCCTCTCTCTTCTCTCTTTTCTCATTCACGTTTTTAGCTTCTTCTAAAATGCAAGACGACAACTTTTCTTTTCTAAAGCACAAGCCCACAATTCCTTCTTCCTATTTTACCCCTCCTTCTATGCCTTAAAGCTTTCCCACTTAAGAAATCTTCCAAAAATACCCTTTATGCAACTTACCAACTTAACACTTTAATTCCCTTAACCTATATTATATTATCTTACTCACACTAATATGCTAATTAATTCCAACACAAATTAATCTAGCAAGACCCCAAAATTGATCTAATCATGCTTATTTATCAAGATAAAAATTTGGGGGCCAACACTAACCATTACAGACATATGGTAATATGGTTGAATGATTAAGAGATGATCCTTGAGGAATCTGAAGGTTATCCTGATTAAGTTAAGTAAACTTGAATACTAAAAAGTTTTATTCTTGATTAAATTTGGCATGACTCGTCATCCTTTTTTAGGCTTATGGGCCTTAAGTTTACATAAAATGCCTAATTATTTGAAAAGGGTAAATTTAATCAATAAATATTTATTCATATAAGGAGGTAGAGTTCTAATCAAGTTTAATTAAGATATAATTCATCCACATAATCTAAGTTAAAAAAGAGGAGGAAGAGTTACCTAGTTTTCATTTTAAAATAGAGATGGGAATTATCATTCTACCCTAAGAAAAGGACGTAGAGGAGGAATAAGGCTATATTAGAAAATATATGACAAGTCTTAAGTATAATGCTATACTTATCATGGATTTAAGCATTATTCTTAAGAATGCAAAATGATGCTAATTATGATGTAAAGACTTATCTTTCTCATAAATACGAAATTAAAAAATAATAATGAGATGGAATCCACTTTTTAATGGTTTATAAAGACTTACAGGAAGGGGAGAAGATTGTATGATAATTTAATACTATAGCTAGTAATCATATATATGGTAATAAAGACTTGTTCATAGAGCTTGATGAGAAAGTTACTGACAGTTTTACTTTCAAATTCATGTATGGGGAAAAGGTAATATATTAACACAGTTAAAGAACGAAAGTCAACAAATACAGTCACATCCTTTAGTGACCCCCAAAGATGCATGTAGGCTCACCCATTAACTCATTCGTCTTAACAAATCAACTTTATCTTCACAGATGAACAAATTTTTCAAACAAGAGGCATTTCATCAAACACCTAATATGCATCTTTATTAAGAACCATCGTAAGACTAATATAGTGTGAGGAAACAAATTCAAACAAAGATGATAAGAAATTTGTGATGCCAATTAACAAAGTCATGTGATGGTTAATGAAGCAAAACAAAGAAATAGATCAAACAACCTAAAATGACAAAATTAGTGAAACTTCAAATATCAAAACATATATAACAAAAGGGTTAAATATACAATCTATTTCCTTAAAATTTATTTTAAATACATATATATGTATATTAATAATCATGTAATTTACCCAAAAATCAAAGAATTATAAGAAATTTCAAACTTATCAAGTTCTTTTCTAAATTTTTGATTGATGATGCCAAAGGAAATAAAAATTAGTTTGAAATGGATATATGCCTAAGGAGATAAGAAAATTGATTTCCATAATAAAATATATAGCAAAAGCATAAAATAAATTGAAATATAGTTCAAATATTAAACCAAACTAATTGAAATAAAAGACTAATGGTAAAGAGGATGAAGAACTTTGATTGAAGAAGGAAATGGGAAAATGTCTATAGTGTTTATATAAGACTAATTTATTAGTTAACTAGTTATGCATATATACATTTATAATTATCCTAGTTAAATTGATCAGTCTAATTAAGACAATATTTATTAATAAGAATAATAACAATCACTATAGAAATATCGTCTCCTATACTTTAGCGTATTCTTCCTCCACCATCATCGATCATCTCCCTCAACTTGGATTTTATGTAAATACCATAAAATGTTATTAGCTAGATAATAGTTTTTGGTTCATGTAACATTGATAATGATATTAACAAATCAAGTTCAAGAGATCTAGCCTTTCTAAGCTAGAGCTCAATAACTCAATTGACCATATACTATCAACAAATGGTTATATTGTTTCTTGGAAATAAAAGGAAATGGATCTTGTGAAAAGAGTGATGACTTTCTAGGAAATCAATAAAAATGTTGCATAAAGCATAATTGAAGTTAATAGATCTATACTTTTATACATAGTGCAAAACTTGATAACATTACAGGCGTGGTCTCAAAACTTTATAACATAACGTCATTTTCACTCTTAGGGGTGGTTTTCAACGGGTAAATTAGATGAATAATTAGGTACTTACAAGGACTAACTGCACTAAGTACCAAAGTATATAAAAATACTTAAAATACAAGTTAAATACTCTCAAAATTTTGCTAAGAACATTCACATATGCAACTTGAATCACTTGACAATAATTCACATAATGATACTTTGGATCTCATGCAAACATGCTCACATATATAATCATTTAACAAATCAGAATTATAAGGAAATTCAATAAAATATAAGAAATGTAGCTTGTATTGTGGTTCATATGCAAGAAAAAGAAGGCTAAGGCTTAAATTTGTTAACTAAGGGAGCTCATAACTACAAGGCTTTTCAAGAATTCAGTCATATAGCCTAAATTCCCTTATTATTTTAATGTATCTAGTCCAATGATATGCTCTCAATATGCATAAAAAACCAAGTTGTAGAAGTATCAAACTTTGTGACAATCACTCAATTTAGAAATGGAGCATAAAATTTGAATGTTTATAAGCTTAAAAGCTCACAATTTCAAATAATATGTATTGGATCATATTTCATTGTTCAAAAATCAATCATCATAAACAATTAATCAATATTTAGTAGGGAAGATCTCGACCATTCATGCATGTTTTCCTATTGCAATTCAATATAAATCAATCATTCATGAAAAGTCAAATAGTTCAAAGACAAAATTCAAAACAAATTGAGACGCCTAAAAAGATAAGTCAACAAACAAGAACTAAAGCAAGCTTTAATTTACATAAAATTATAAAAGTAAGAATATCATCATCAAATAAGGCCAAACACCAAAAAAAATTATTTCATACATTATCCTTAATCTGTCAAAACTAATATCATTCTCTGAGTTGTTCAATTTTATGACTCTATAATATGTACAATTTTCATATGTGACTTCGGCATCAACAATCCACCTTGATGAAATTCAGAAACTCAATCCCATACATAAACAATCCACCTTGATGGACTTCGACATCATACAACACAAACTCATGCCCATATAAAAACTCAATCCCATACACAAACATGTACACAAAAATTGTTTTGTAGATGAAACTAACTCCAAATCAAGCAGAAAAATCAAGCACGAATGCACATTTCGGCAACAGAGGAGAGCACAGAGAACACAAAATATCTTGACGAAAACCGCCAGAGAAGACAACGACAAAAGTCAGAGAAGACGCACCAGCTCCACGAAGAAGACGACGGAATTGACCCACACGACAGACGCAGCTCCACACACAGCAGTAGATCTGGAGGAGGAAGAAGGAGGAAACGTCGGGTGGGGGAGGAAAGGGTCTCAGCTTAACATTTTAAGGATAACAAAACGACTTCGTTTTCTTATTCTTAAGAACGTTGAGCAAAAGCAGACCACGGATGATGACGTATAGCTTTAGAATTTATCGACGGAACATTCCGTCGGTAAACTAAAAACATTTTCCTCCAACATTTATTGTCGGTAAATACCGTCGTATATTCATTTTTTTCTAAGTTCAGCAACGGATATTGCTACTGTCACTAATCGAAAATTTTGTAGACAACTTTTCTGACGGATATAGGATTTTCATTAGTAATTGACAACGTTTTCTTTACCATCGATAATTTTTCATTGCTAATTCATATTTTTCTTGTAGTGTATGTTGGATCACCTCTCTTCTTAGTGAAATAGGTTTATCTTACATCAAACCTACTCTATAGTACGATAATATTTGTACCACCTTTCTTATTGCAAATCCAATTTCTCCTACTCGTATAAAGTACATTAGGATTGATCCATATTTTGTTCAAGACTTGGTCAATAAAAAAAAACTCTCTTCGATAAATATATTTCTTTTTGCGAGTAAATTGTTGATGTCCTTTAGCATCTTCTTCTTTTCATTGACTTCAAAGCTTGCTCACCATTGCAAACACTTGTCAGCTTGAAGGGAGCTGATAGTAAATAAAGATTTTCACAAAATCCTAACTACATTTTCTTCTATTTAGTGATAGGGATAATAACATATTATTAAATATTATCCGGTTACATATTATTAAAATAGTTACTTTTTTTCTCTTATCCTATCTTATCTTAACAATTTATATGTAAAAACTACAGGCCTTCCATATTTTTCATCGAGACGAAACACACTTTGTATGCTACACAGATACTCTCACATCAAAAGCATCTTGAAATTGAGGAAATGCCCCCATTTTTACGTTACGAATTTGACTTTGATAGTCTAAAAACAAATGGTTTAGATTCGTCCTTTGTTCTATAGCCCTTACTCCAATTAATGTTACGGAATTGTGCTGCTAATGGTCTGACTGAGACAGGTTTTTTTATTCAGCATGCAAAAACAAGTAAAACTGTTATTACCTTAACCAGTAGTATTGTACGTTATGTAATGTGGGACATAAGAACACAATTATATCTACAGGAAGTATACTGATTGAGACTATGTTTAAAGTCAAGGACCCTAATGCAAAAAACATCTATCTACTTGAACAAGTAGCCACTAGGGGAACTGAATAGTAAAACAAAAAATTTCAATCAGCAATGCATTTTCGTTTCAACAGCATTAATTGGTTTTAACTGGGGGCCTTCTCATCTTTAAATTTCATGTCAATCGTGTTCGTCGATTCCTATTTGAAGTCGTGTATAATATAGTACATTATGATATGACATGCAAAGTATCAAAAGACTATTTGATGTGTTTGCTCTGTTCATGACTCAGAAACTGCTTTACTCGCCGTGGAATAGTGAATTCAAATTAACAACGGAAGCTATGTTGGTAATTATACGTTAGAATAACCGTGACTGATGGTGCTGTTTTTCTTCGTTTCAAATTTAAAACCAAGAAATTTCTATGACGTTTAAACTTTTAACATTTCTCCCAGTTGAATTGCAATACTGGAGATAAATTACACATTAAAACTGATGAATGACTTAAAGATGTCGCTAAATCGACCATGGGAATAACATAGCGGTCTTCAGAACTACTCGAAGAGCCATAGTAATTGCTTTAGTCAGCTAGTAGATGTTCAGTGAGAGATGCTAGTCCATCAATAGTGACTTACGGACTTAATTCAACTAACCTTTGACTGTTGAAGAAACTAAATTGCATTTAACTAATTTGATAATACTTCAGTTATTTTGCTTTTCTGTTTGCTCCAACGTGAAGTATGAGAAACGTGGATCAAGAAAGGCACAAATATCAGCCAGGCACATCTGGTTTTTCTTTCAAGACACTCTTGGGATCCTATTCTGTGGTCTCACTTTCAAAAAGAAAAGTTTTTGGTGTAACTACGGCGAGAATATGCAAACTCTCCACGTCTAAGCAATTAGCCAATGGCAACTGTCCCTGGACATGGATTTCTTTTCTTTTCTTGTACATTTCCTTTTTGTTTTCGTGCCATTGCAAACTCTCTTATATATTGTCCAACAAAAAAGTTGAGTTGGAATACACAAGACTGTAAAAATTGATCAAGAATGTATAGTAAAATGTCAATCCGATAACAAGATAGGTAACTTAGTATCATATTAATCGACTTTTTTTTCCTTACAGAGAAATATAACAACTTAAGCTACTCGTAGGGGAAAAGTTGACCCAGATATATTCTCTAATAGGATAGAGAAGCAACCCACAGGCAGATTTTGATACCAATAAATACCAAGGTCTAGATACCTGACATGATTTGCTAGCCAATCCCTAGCTTTATTATCTTTTAGATATGTATGTCTAGCTTTATGTTACAATACTGAGCTTCTATTATTCGGTCATACTTTCTTGTCTAACAAGCACTATATAATGCACGGATCTGAAGTTGAGATGTGACACAGGTAGCTAAGTCACGAATCTTCTTCCTGTTTTTATTCCCTCAACGTTGGCGATGAGTTCTCACAAGTTCTCAGGCAATTATGTGGCTTTGAGACCTGAGGAAGTGACCTACGTCAATCTCTTTCGCATGTTTTTGAAACATGACATAGAGAAAAGGGCATGTGTAGAGTCCCTAGATGGGAAATACGATAGCCTACATCATGGATGGATCATTTTCAGTTCTCTTCTAGTGCAAAAATTCCTTCAATCTATGGCCAAGCCAATGTTTCTGTGTGGATCATGGTTGCGTACGTGGTTGAATCTTGTATCCTGTAATCGTAATATTTTTGTGCTCTTGTTAAATGCTATCCGAGGTTAGTGCTCACTAGTCAGCATAAGCTATACTACTTCCATTCTTGCCAGAATGTCTTGATGTTTATATACACGAAACTTACGAACTTGACGATCTTTGTATAGGTAAGGTGACATTGCCTGTCAAAGAATCTGAAAATTTTCGGTCTTTCATGGGACATATAGACAGCCGTGTAGAATTGGACAAGAACATTAAACCTGGAGATTGCAGATACTACAGTGCACTCAGTGGTATGGCTGCCAAGATTGCATACGAGAATAAGGCCTTCGTCGAAAATGTTGTCGCAAATCACTGGAAGGTTAAATCACTAGAAAGTAGAAACATTACAAAATTTAATACGTTTTAATGCTGGAACTCCAATTCGAGCTGATTTAATGAGATGTTTCTCCTGGCATTTACGTTAATATCATCAAGTTATGAACTGATATATAGTCTCTAATATGATGCAGATGGAATTACTTGTATATGACAACTTTTGGAATGGTGCGAAACACACTCTACTTCAAGCATCCCCTTACGTGAACATGTAGTAACATCTGACTATATTATAAGCTACTCCTTGATATTCTTATCCTCGTCACTGTAACATTTTCTTTTTAGATTATCAAAGAAAACGTTCGACGCAAGCCTTCATGTTTCACGACAAAACTGGGGACCAAGACTTGATTGTAGTGGCCTTTAGAGGCACTGAAGCCTTTGATCCCGACGATTGGTGTACTGATATGGATATCTCCTGGTACAAGTTTCCTCAAATGGGAAAAATTCATGGAGGGTTTATGAAAGCGTTGGGGCTAATAATTAATGAAGGTTGGCCACCGGAGATTGAACAAGAAACCGAGAGACCGATAGCTTACTACTCTATCAGGGAAGAGCTGAGAAAACGCTTGAAAGAAAACAGGAGGACCAAGTTCATTTTAACAGGCCATAGCATGGGTGGTGCGCTCGCAATTCTCTTCCCAGCCGTTCTAGCCTTGCATGGTGAGGCAGAGTTATTAGAAAGATTAGAGGGTGTCTACACATTTGGACAGCCGAGGGTTGGAGATGCGGAATTCTTGAGATTCATGAAAAACTTGTTGCAAACCTACGGTTTTAAGTACCTGAGGTTTGTTTATTCCAATGATGTTGTTACTAGGCTACTGACAGACGACGATTCTACATTTCTGTTCAAGCACTTCGGGACTTGTCTCTACTTTAACAGCTGCTATAAAGGAAAGGTATGATAGCTAGGGGAAGTATTGAACTATTGAGCTCATGAACTTTGGGACTGACTGTCAATATTTTTGATGCAGATAGTACCAGAGGAACCATGTAATAATTACTTCACAACATTTTCTGCAATTTCCATGTTTTTTACTGCCATTTGGGAGCTGATAAGAAGCTTCGTTATACCCTATATAAAAGGGCCAGAGTATAGAGAAGGTTGGGTGCTCAAGCTTATTCGATTGTATGGACTCCTCTTCCCTGGTTTGTCGGCTCACAACCCTCAAGACTACAATAATATAACACGGTTAGGACAAGTATCGTTGTACCTCCGAGCTCAAGGTCCGTAATTCAGGAGTGTCTCCGATTTGGATGTAAGAAAAAGTTGATCATTGACAAGGAAACATATGATATACGCTGTTCTAGAGTTGTCCAACACTTCGCTTTAACTCAAGATTATTGATCACTTACCATTGCAAAATCTTGAGGCAAAGGTGTCATTTTAAGTGTACAATCACAATGTATTACAAGAAAATTCGGTGATTTGTTTAATCGTTTATGATCTTTTTGCTGATTGATCAAAATATAATTAATTTTGACTCCATCCTCACCACATTGCTTTACTGATGAATACATGACACTCACTTTACTCGAATGAAAAACTAAAATTTATAATTATGAAATTGAAATGACAATTTTCACGTGTGTATGTATAAATTGTACAGTCACAAATAATAGTTATTATGTTTTAATAATTATTGTACTTTCTTTAGTCCTTTTGTTTCAAAAGTGGAAATCTTAGAAAAAAAGCAAATAAATAAATAAAAATGTAAAAGAAATGAAAGTCCAAAATAAATATTCCACAAGAAGTGGGAGTAATCGAATAGGCAAGAAGAGTTAGAATGGGGTAGCAGAAACCTGGGCTGGTCTCATCTGGCTAAGAATAGTCCTGTGGTCGGGCTGTGGGTTGTTAAGAGCCAGCCCATCATAGTATTAACTCACTAGCTGGTCACTTCTAAAACAGGGCACCAACTTCGGTAGTGGCTGGTGGAGGTCAAAGCGAGACAGAGGAGGCGCGTGCGAGCGAAGGAACGAGAGGTTTAGAGGAAGGTGAGGAGAGGTCAGAGAGGGATTTGAGAGGGAGGGAGAGAGGTGAGTCCTGAAATTTAAGGTTTTCTTTTGAAACTTTCGATTCCATCGAAAAAGGTCAGCGAGCGGGTAAATTCATGGTTAAAATCACATGTTTCCAAAAAGATTTAATCTTTCTTCTTTTCTCTTGTAAAGATCCAAATTTTGGTGAAAGATCCAAATTTTGGTTCTTGTAAATTGAGGAATTAACGTACGGTGAATTAGATTTTGGTATTAGATGAAGATGATGATGACGATGACGATGACGTTTGTTTGTGAGAAAGAGGTGTGCTTGTCATGTGCAGGGAGCGACGAGGAAGAGGAAGAGGAGTGTGAGAGTTTTAGAGAGAGAGAGAGAGAAGAGGGTTGTTAGCCATCAGAGAGGTTCGAGAGCGATTTACTCTCCTTCATCTGGTTTTTTGAGGGTGTGGGTTTCTCCATCTCCGTTTCTCTGATTCCCCTTTTGTCTACTGCGCAAATTGCTCTTAATTCCTCATGGAGCGAAAGCTTGTGGTTAGTTTTTCGTCGTTGCACTTTGCAAATAATTGTTGAAGTTTGATTTTTCTATGTGGGTTTGATTGATTGATATGTTCTTGTGTGATTGTTTATCGTAGGTTCTTGGCATTCCTTGGGAAGTGGATACAGAAGGTTTAAGAGAATATATGAGCAAATTTGGGGAATTAGAGGATTGTATTGTCATGAAGGTTGGCCATTTTCACTTTATACCTTTAAGAACTCCAGCTGCATTAATTGGTTTGATGAATATTCATGTTTGGACAATTGTGCTTTACTGTAATGATTTGTTGGACAGCATAGCAGCTTGTGGACGCCAGGCTTGTATTTTTAAGTTGTGCTTGAATTTACATTGCAGCTTTTGTATGCATGTTGAATTTTGTTTTTTATGTTTTATACAAGCGGACGTCTTGCTTACATTTCAATTTTCTTTTATAACGTTTGATTTCTGGTTTTAATATTCTTCTTCACCCGTCTTTCGGTGGGTGGGCTTTACAGCTTGAAATTTTGACGCTGCACTTTAGGAAATATCTTGTCCTAATTATTGCATGAGGCGATTTGGTTTAGTGGATAAAATGCTTCACTTGGAAACTGTTTATTGCACAGTAGCATATGGAACCATTGACGGTGAATGCTGTAAAAATTAATAACTTGTGAAGGCCTTATATTTACCATGGACAAAGTGATATTGTCATATTGAAACCATTATAAGCATGTTTACTAACATTTTTCATCTACCAAACCTTTAACAAGAGGGACTTTCTTTCTGGAGCTAAGCAATGATTTGGTTCTAGTTTCTTAGCAGTTTGATTGCTTGAAATTAAATTATTTGTTGTTCTGGTGTTGGGATCAACAATTTGTCTTGGCTTAGTGGAGTGCTGCTGTTCCTACCTAATGCATTTGTTAGTGCTTACTGCAATTAGCAGCATTCTAGGCAAGATAGAAGTAGATATTGAGAAATTTAGGATCTTAAGGTTGATATATCCTACTTGGATTTAAAGCTCATTTGTGATGGAGTTGTGATAATCTAAAATATTTAGATTGTTGCAGGCAACAGATGTACAGCTTGGTTGTTCCACGTCATAATTGTGGATTATTGATATTAATACATCAAATTATTTTTGTGGGGATAAATTCATTGTTTTTCATTGCATTTTCAGGAGCGGTCATCTGGTCGATCTCGTGGTTTTGGATATGTGACATTTGTGTCAGAGGAAGATGCCAAGGTTATTATCAGCTCTTTTGTGAAATGGAGCTTGTTTCCTAAGTTGACGTGCTTCTGACATTTTTGTTTTCATAGAATGCACTATCAAGCGAACACTTTCTTGGAAAAAGAATGTTGGAAGTAAAAGTAGCTACTCCAAAGGTTTGATTTCAAAATTGTGAACTAATTTTACAACCTTCTATCTTTGTCTTTTTAGAATTTATGGATATTTTATATGCCGATACAATGTAGCAGCACTTGTATACCAGTTACTTGTTTCATTTGGCAGGAAGAAATGAGAGCCCCTGCAAAAAAAGTGACCAGGATATTTGTTGCCAGGATAGCACCAGCTGTGACTGAAGCAACTTTTCGTAGGTAAAGGATCATCACATGGCCAGGGAGATCTTCTGATTGTTTTAACTTTTTCTTGTTTTTATCATTGTATATTATTTATTAAGTCAAATGTGGAATAGGCATAATTGTATATACACTTCTTGTTTGCAGTCATTTTGAGAAATATGGCGAGATAATAGATCTATATATGCCAAAGGTCATCTCTCTATTTCTCTATTTCATTTCACACTGCTTGCTTACACCAATAAACATTTGTGGTTTTTCTCCCCTGTTATTTTAACAGAGTATTTTTTAACTGATGCTGTGCACAGGATCATAACTCAAAAACACATCGTGGGATAGGATTTATCACATTTGCCAATGCAGGTCAGACCAATAATATCATTGCTGTGCATGCTTTGATGTCATTCCTCATGCATCCTTTGCTTTGTTTTCCATATTGTGTACAGTCCTTTGGCTTTTCATGGTTGCTAATCCCCCTTCCTTATCCCCCCTAAACAGAATAAAAAGAAAGAATGGTTGCTTTGCCAACTTTTTCTTTGGAAATTGCATTTGTTTTCAAATATTGCCATCTTTATGTTGCAATTCATAGGAATAATCCCTTTTCCATGCTGCAGATTCTGTGGACAATTTGATGGCTGAATCACATGAATTAGAAGGTTCTACTGTTGTTGTTGATCGAGCAACACCAAAGGCATGTTCTAACATATCTACCTAGTTTTATATCCGTGATTTAATGCTCTTCCTCTTAAATTTTAACTTAAGATGCATTTGTTAGTTCCAGGATATGTATATTGCAATAGCCCTTGGTAAGTTCTACATTCAGAGGTTAAGTTAATGTTAACTCTGTACTGTCAGGAAGATGATTTCAGGCCCGTAGGAAGAATGTCTCATGGTGGTTATGGTGCATACAATGCATATATTTCTGCAGCAACTAGATATGCAGCACTAGGAGCTCCTACCTTATATGACCATCCAGGCTCATTTTACGGAAGTTGGTGCAATTACAAATTATGTTCTTCATTGTTCATTCTATTAATGATTTCCATATTTATTTCTCTTCTCATTGGGTAGGAGGAGAACCTGCTAGAGGGATGGGCAAAAAGATCTTTGTTGGCAGGCTTCCACAGGAAGCAACTGCAGAAGACTTGCGCCAGTATTTTGGTAGATTTGGCCATATATTAGATGTTTATGTTCCAAAGGTATGTTGCGGTTGCTTTACTGTAATGTTGAGTCATAATTTTGAGTCAGCCTGATGAACATTGAAAATACTCCACAAGAGTAGGACCCGAAGAGGAGTGGTCATAGAGGTTTTGGGTTTGTAACATTTGCGGAAGAAGGTGTAGCAGATCGTGTGTCTCGAAGATCCCATGAGATATGTGGGCATCAGGTAGTCCATGAAACTTCTGTTTACCTAGCCTTGCCATAACACAAAATCATGCAAAAATCTGTCAAGGGTTTTCTTTTTTCGGTGGATGATTTTTATGATCTAAACTTTCGATCCAGGTTGCTATAGATTCAGCCACACCTCTTGATGATGCTGGCCCTAGTGGACCGTTTATGATGAATGGCCCTGAACCTTTTGGGGGCTATGGTGGTCCTATGCGCAACTTTGGTAGGATGTATGGAAGCCTGACTTTTGACGATGTAAGTATAGCAACGAATAAAGAGAAAATTGAAAAATAGCTCAAGATTCCTTACAGCTCTTCACTTATTTTCATCGTATAGAAAAGATAGACGTTACAGTAGTGGATATCAGAATGTGTCTCGCATAGCATATTGTTTTAAATAACTCGTTATTTGCCATGCAGTGGGGTTATGGCATTGGGAGTGCTAGACCTTCGAGAGCAGATTGGAGGTATAGACCATATTAGCCATGCGCACGTGGTCTCCAACAATGATCAATTGGCCCTACGATTGTAACTGGTTTACAAGGAGATGAGGGCAAGTGCTAGGTTTAGGACCGGAATTACCTCTGAATAATTTGAACTGTTTAATGTTAACAATCTATCTTCCCTGCTGAACTTCTGGTGTACTGTAGTATCAT
This sequence comes from Erythroxylum areolatum, assembly GCA_024520975.1. NCBI lineage: Eukaryota > Viridiplantae > Streptophyta > Magnoliopsida > Malpighiales > Erythroxylaceae > Erythroxylum > Erythroxylum areolatum. Next base: position 58,204,158 of record JANIJH010000223.1, on the reverse strand, counting down.
TGTAGTCCTGCTCAATATGAGAAGGAATCCAAAGATTACATGTGGGATTGTGCTGGAGCCTTGCCATTTCGGGTAGTGCACTGTGTCATTTACCAAGTTTACTATTTTGATACATGTCATTTGCAACTACGGACACAAGACTTTAAGAAACAATTCAAAAAAGGAAAAAGAAAAAGAAGTGTAACAAGAAGCAAAAAGACAACGTAGCTACTGGTGACATTAAATGTGCTAGGTATCTCCTTGCTTTATAAATTTTGGTCAGGCTGGAATCTTGTTGTCCATGATGATCACTCTAGTAAGTGTTGCGTTGAAGGCCTTGTGCCTGTAACCAGCAAGCAGTTCAGGCTTCCCAGGGACAAACATTTCAATTTTGCTGTTGAAGTTGTGGTCTTATATCTTATTGAATGGTTTTCTAAATTAAACAATTCAGGATGACTCTACCTGGATTAATACAGCTCAAAGAATTTGCACGCATAGCAAATTTCTGAATACAGAAGTGTCGAAAATTACGGTTCTATACAAAACTTGAACTTGGGCTACGAGATAGAGCCGCCAGGTAGGGAGAACAGAGCAGCAGGATATGGCCTGAACATCATAAAGCATCGCTGAGAAAACAGCTGCTTAACGAACGGAACTGAGCAAGCTTGTGGAGAAATGGAAACTTGTGGGACGTCTTCGGAATTTGGTGATCGTTAGGGACCAATATCGAGCTTCTCATCTCCTCAGCTCTCATCTCAGCACTTCTCAATTTGCTCAATATCTTATCCATGGATGATGATCTCTTCTTTTCAAGTTTCATCTAAGCATTAGAGAATAAGTTCCAAATATATGAGAAGGGAGTCCATAAACATGAGAGTCTAGTTGGAACCAAAATAAAATAAAATAAAAGGAGCTTGCAAACGCTATTCAACAACTAAATGTTACAGTGCTACATGAATATAACCAACCTCGAGTTTTCTTACTGCTGTATCTGCTTTTGCTTTCTGTAAGTTTTCCCATGCAGTAATCTTGGCTTCCTCTCTTTGTAACCTGCAGTCGAAATCAACACAAAAGGTCAAAAGCTTCATAGAGTATGTTCGGATTGTGAGGGTAAGCTTCAGTGGACATAAAAAACTTTACATATGGTAGGATTGCAATGTCTTTGGTCAAAACATTCTTGGACATTTTTACTTCTTTAAAGCGATTATCATGCGTCTCAGAGTTGACAAGAGTCTTTTTGCAGTACAATAGATACTAGGCTTTCTTTACCTCTTTAAGTCACAAGAGTTACTTATGGGCATTTTCATTTTCTATCAAAAAACTGAAGATAGACTTCCATTGATGAAGAATGAGGCTATGACTTGTGGTTGCATAGGTTAAATTCAATTCCTTCCCCAAGGTCATATGGCTGCTTGTGTTTGGAGTTTAGCTCATAACCTTTCCTGTATCACGGAATAGACCAGGAAAATACTTCCTATCCGATGGTTCATAAATTTGTGCTGTTCAATCCATTTGTTTGATGAAAACTACAAACTATAAGTCCTGGGAAGGCTGTCCAAAATAAAATGCAGAGATTAACACATACTTGGAAAAGTCTGATGCTGCATCTGAAATATCCCAAGATGACTTCCTAGCTTGTCTGTAATTTTCCTTGTAGTTCTTTAAACCTGCTGATCCTTTATTGCTTATGCAAGAAGGTCTTTTTGACCATCTATTAATCATGGTGGATCTTTTGTCGACACGCACTTCCCTCACTTCCATTTTAGATGTATTGTCTTTCTGAGACTCCAGTTCTGGAGGGTTAGTAGGTGGAGATGAGGATCCTGTTGTAGATGAGTGATTGGTGCCTTCAGGACTCATCTGGGTTGCCATGTCCCTTCTTGAAATGTCACGCGTTATCAGACTTTGTTCATTATTCACGTCGTCAAGTTTCTCATCTGTAAATTCGATTCAACAAGTGAGCAGCTAACATCAGAATAAAATTGTTACGTTAAAGCTGGAATCTTGAAATATGTACAGAACTCAGAAACAAGGCATGGACAAAAAGGCATCATAATGAGCCAGTTGGTTCTTCTCAAGACTATCCTGGGGAAACTCCGAGATATAGACTAACTTTCACATTCCTTAGCTCCAAAAGAGAGGGATAAGAGAAGAATTGAGAATATTTCGTTGATAATACACATCAACTCATGCTTTGTATTTTCTTCTCAACTGTCAATGCTAATGAAATATACTTCCAAGGCTTAACACATCCAGTGATTAACTCCACCAAATTGGTTACTAGTTCACTATCAATCTCTAGTCTCTACAGAAGCCATACCTTGAGAGCTAGGCAACGAACATTCGCTCACCACGTCTGACCAAGGCAGACTAGCCACAGAAGCAAGTCCATCATTTCCAACTCCTCCATAACGGACAGCAACTCCGTTGGGCATCAAAACTCCAGTCGAAAACGGAGTTTTCATGAAATTCTTCAAAGAAGCACCATCAAAAATCTGCAAAGAAGGCGAGCAATTGGAATATTGTCCAACCCCAGGAGGTACAATAGGCCCACTTTTCGACTTGGGACGTCTTTGAAGCCGAGATTGAGAGGTAGCAGCATCGTGCCCAAAAACAGGACTGCAGATCCACCTTTCAGCGTCATCCCACTTGGAAGGCAATGCCCTGCCACTATAAAAAGGCCTCAGTACACCGATATGCCTCCTGTCGCCGCGTGATTGACGTGGTACCCTCTCTGAGCACCACCCTTTATCCTGATAGCTTGATACACCTGGACTGGGAAATGTACCTAAACTCTCAGAAGAAATTAGATTCTGCTTCATCCCGGCAACAAATAACACTAATCTTGAAGTGGGGCTTTTTGCCAACTTGATTATGAGCTGCAAGCCTGCAAGAGGATACAAACTTGTGGTTTAGTTGGCAAATAACAGGAAGACTCCTGTTTCCGAGTCCATGGTTACCGTTCAATGTGTGTACCGGATAGATTTCTTTGGTTCTAAGATATAGATATGTCCTGGGGACTATTTGAGAACGGACAAAAGTTGTGTAGGGAGAGGCAATGATACTTTCCAAGAACTGACAAAAAATGAGTGTGGGACGATGCTTTCTGCAATAAGGAAGCAACGATGTAGACGAATGGCATTGATAGTGATCTGATGGGTCAATCTTTGTTGAACGGATAGATGGTACAAGGTGTTCTACCACCTTTTGATTGGTGAGATCTCTCTGGAGAAAGACAAAGTAACAGGTAATTCTTGTTCCTTCATTTTACTTGAATGCTTGTGCTACAGACAAGAAGATAACAGTTATCTGCTAATTTCTCTTATGCACATGAACCTTTTTTTAAAATCTAAATTATTGCTGTTTATTTGTTGAATTAAGCCTGACCTGCATTCAACATTCGCCTTTATTTTTGGCTCAAGAGTACAATTATTGCAGAGACTTTGCCTCGTAGCAGGAAATTGACATTTTTAAGTCACTGTGCCCACCAGCCGTCGTTTACTCCTGCAGGTCCATAACTATAAAGGAGGTGACGTCTCCATCAGAAATTGAATCTACTTAAATTCTTGATATGAAGTCTTCCCTAAAAAATAGGATACAAGATATGAACTTTCTTTTAAATAATTATTGGCATACAGTTTTCTTGTTAAATCTTTCTACGGATCCATCATTTTTTTTGACATTAAATTACACAAATTTTTTAGGAGGTAAAAAAATCAATTTTGATAATTTTATGATCTATAAATCTGTTATTTGCAAGAATGACCTTTTAGTTAAAAAAATAACAATATTATAGTACAAGATTTTACATCATTTATAGATTATATAAAAGAACTTATATCAATTGTTTTTAATGGATGTTGAAATTTTAAACTATATAATTAAAATTTTTGTAAGTTAAAAATATTATTCGTTAATTATAAAAAAAATGACCTTATACAAATTCCTACCTCGTCCCTATCCATCCCAATAATAATTCATTCACTTAAACTATTTGAATCAACTAATTTTAAGGGATAAATACAGTTCTAATTATTATTGGCAACAAAGAATGATGATGGATACAATTATAATTATTTATGTAGAATAAAGAGTAAAAAGGGAATTACGAAAGACTTTCTATGTTTCTGTATATGCTCAATGTTATATACATCCATCTATTTATACACTTTAGGTGAGTCCAACTAAAGAAAAAAAAATCAACTAATAATTTCATGGTATTATTGTACATGACTTTGGGAGAAAATTAAGATTAAATGTATATTGATGTTTGACTTTTGAAGGTTATGTTAATAGCTCCCTTTAAATTCAAGGTGGTAGTGAAGACGATAGCTTGAGTTTGGAGTGAAGATCCTGAACAATTTGTGATTGGGGTGAGATTGAGACAAGTTTTATAGTTCTTTGAAGCACATAATGACACACAAGATGACAATCGATTTTGATGTGTTTAGTTCATTCATGAAAGACATCATTGTAAGCAATCTGTATAACACTATGATTATCTCAAAAGAGAGGAACTGTTGAAGAAAAAGAGACACATATGTCTTAAAGTAACCATCGTAATCATAAAAGTTTATAGGTAGTGTTAGCTAGGGCTCAATATTCTGCTTTAGTGCTTGAGTGAGAGACAACTGTTTGTTTCTTACTACTCCAAGAAATAAGAGATGTGCCAAGAAAGAAACAATAGCTAGTAGTAGATTAGCGATCAACTGGGTCTCCAGCGCAGTCTGTATTAAAGTATGCAAGTAAATTCAATGAAGATGAATGAATGAAGTAAAGCCCATGAAATAAGCTTCCTTAATTGTACCAAACTACACAGAGAACAATTGAAAAGTAAGTGGTGCGAGGTGCAAACATGAACTGATTGACAATGGGAACAACATAAGCAATATTTGGACAAGGGACATTAAAGTATATAAGACTACCAACTAGCTGTCGATTAAATGTACTACCACTGAGAGGAGTTCCATCAATGATAGAGATATAAACATTAGAATCGAGTGGAGTGCTAGCAATCTTAGTGTTAGTAAGGCTAGCATGAGAGATAAGATCAGTAGCACACTTAGCTTAAGACAAGTAGTAGCTTGAATCATCAGAAGATACTTCAAGACCTAAAAAATAACTGAGGGGACCTAAATCTTTCATTTTAAATTATTGATGAAGACAAGATTTGAGAGTAGCGATACTTTGAGTGTCATTGCTAGTTATCAATGATGTCATTAGCATATAGAAGGAGAAGAGTGCACCCTTGATTTGTTTTTTTGATAAACAAAGCATGATCATAAGAGCTTGAGGTAAAGACAATACAGTTGATCGTGGAGCTAAATTTAGCAAATCATGTTCGAAGAGCTGCTTAAGACCTACAAGGCTTTATGAAGACAACAGACTTTATTAGGTGGATGAGCATACTGAGGTAGAGGTTGCATATATACTTCTTCACAAAGATCACTGTTGAGAAAGGCATTCTTGACACTCAACTAGAATAATTCCCAATGCTTGTTGGCTACTAACGCAATAAGACTGCGGATTGAAGTCAAGCAAGCAATTGGAGTAAAGGTGTCCTCATAGTCAATTCCATATTTTTTTAGTAAACACCTTTGCAACCAATTGTTCTTTGTATCTTTCAACCGATCCATCAGCTTGAGTTTTGATTTTGTATATCTATTTACAACTAATAATAAACTTACCTAGAGGTAGGTCAATTAAGGTTTAAGTACTGGTGTTGGAGAGAGCCTATAATTATTTCACCATTGCTTATTGCCATAAAGGATTAGAACTGTTCTCATGATAGAAGTAAGGTTCATAGATAGAGACAATAGTATAATAAACATGAAAACCTTTAAGACGAATAGATGGTTGACTTACTCGAGAGGATTGACAAGGGGGTTGTTGTGACTCGGTAGATCCAAGTGAATGAATAAAAGAGGAAGAGTTATTTGGTGAAAGTGGAGATCTACAACTGAAGAAGATATAATTGAATTAGGCATCAATTGTGTTAAACTGTTAAAGTTGTAAGAACTTGTAGAAGAAGTATTAGGAAAAAAGATATGATAGGATTTAAAAAAATTATGTAAAGGTTTGCTAAATCAAAATTTTGATATTGTGGAAAACATTTTATGTTCCCAAAAAGTGACATGTTGAGAGATTCAAAGTCTTTAAAATACTGGATCTTAACATCTATCTCCTATGTGCTCTATGTCATACCCTATAAAACAACATAAACGTGCTTTTGGTTCTATTTTGGTGTGTTCATGAGGTTATAATAGAACAAAGCACACATATCTAAGAACTTTAAGAGACTAAAAGTTAGAAGCATTGTAACACACCAAGCATATACCCGAGCATCCAGAGGATATTCAAGAACATACCCTATAAGAATGGCATGTTAGAACAATCATATTCACTATTATGGCATCATAGAGAACATAAGAGATCATAAGTTCAACATTTCTCATTTCATTTCACAAACATCATTTACTTGTCATTACATCTCGTAATCCATATATGTACATTACAAAAACATCTGAGAGTTTACTATTCTTTACAAAATATCTAACATGAAATGAGATACTAATAGAAACAATCCATCTAAATTCCTCAGAAATCAGCTGACTAGACCTTTGAACAATTCTTGATTCCAAAATTGACAATACTAGACTGCTACTAGATTGCCTTAGAAGCTAGGTCTCCTCAATACTTGAAAAACAATGTTGTAATTTTGATGAGATTTGCAAACACAGTGAGTGAACTATCATCGATGTGCTCACTCTAGCCAAAACACAATATCACAAGTATACAACCAAATTCACAAGTGTATCACATTAGCTTGAATCAATTCCCATACAGTTTTGTATACCAAATAACATTATACATCATATCTCAATAGGAACATTATCATATAATCTTTTTAGAACAATCCAATATTTTACCCCAATCATTCATATCATCAACATGTATAAAGTATTGCAGATCACTATATCAACACAATTCAGTACTTTTCTTTTCACAATCATTCACATGTACACAAACATAGCATAAGAATATATCAACTCAACTTAGTCATTCCTTATAATGATTTACATGATACATGTAAAGATATATGTGCAATGCACATAAGACTCCATTTTCAATTTTATTTTGTTGTGACCAAGTGCTTATTTAACTATTTCATATCCATTGTGGATACTAGGCTCATTTTAGATACTGTCTCATACCCATTGTAGATATCAGGCTTATTAATTGTTGAGCCTGTGGCTCTGTGCGCACATTTATGAGCTTTAAGCTCTTTTTCATAGTAATTACACCGGTCACAACTCCTTTATCTATTCATGCATATCAATGTAATAAAAATGCATCAAATCACATATTATGCTATCAATAACTCTCATTCTGTGTGCACAGTCATATAGCACATTCATCGGATCTAAGTCCGACATTCAACATATAGTAGAGAACCCAGTATCCATATTCACATTCAATTTGCAAACACTTTCAATATAGTCTTGATTATCAAACTTCTCAGACCATCAATGTTCAGAATTAACACAATCATATCAATAACAGTTCAATATCTAACATTTAATTAAAAACAATTCAAATAAAGTGAGTAAACATCTAGGTTAACTCACAGTATGCTCCAAATAACTATTGCCTTGACGAGCTAGCAATGTCTGGAAGCTATCGGTCAATTAATACTTCTAAATCATACACACATACACATATGTACATATTACTAACTTGTTTAATCAAATAAGTACTCAATCATACACATTTATATGTATTATATTCAATGCATGCCCAATTGACTACCTCGGGTATGTATCCTTAATCATAATTCTTGACCATTCAAAAATCATAGCTTGTATATTACCACTTTGCAATTAGGTTTGTATCTTTAAGTTGGCTTGATTCACTCCAAATTCATCAACCACACTTTACACTTATCCTTGAACATTTTCATGATCAAAAGCCTCTCATAATCCATATAGAATTGTTAATTTAAATATGGAATTTCAGCAAGTTAAAAATCTATACATTCACCAAACTTTTTCTAGCAACATATATTCATATATTTACCCAATTTTCATTCATAATTACCCCATGTTCTTCAATGCTCATTCATCCATACCTTATACACATTACTTATGTCGTTCAGATCATGTTTGCATTAAAAAGAACTCATTTATTCCTTTAATAAATCAAAATTTCCAAATTTGAACTCAACCACATCAAAACAATCCATTCTTTAGGTTATGACATCAATTAACTACATAAACTTATCAAGCTCTTAATCAATTAATCAAGCAACAATCTAGGCTCATTCTTAGCCTTAATCAAGTCCAAATATACCAATTAAGAGTAAAATTTCTTCGCGGGTTTGACATCTACACAAGGATGAAATTAAAATTTCAGAATTTGTCACAACATCACTAATGTGTGTAACATTATTACCTTCAATACTTCATGAATTTTACAAGCTTAAAGACATCACTAATACCTTAAATTTTCCAGATTTCATTTCCTTTAAGGTTACTTCATTTTAGGTTAATTTAACTTCTATATTGGTTACACTAAGGCTTACAAAATTCTGCTCATTTATATCATTAACAGTCACTTTTTACAAACACATCTACAGGTATAATTTTTTCCAGATTTGAAAACACCTTAATAACACCTATCTTTTGCATGAATTCCTCATCAATTATACTTCAAATCCCAACTTAAATCATCCACACAACAACCCATAAACTACTATTTTCATGCATGCAAAAATAGAATAGAAAAGTACCCATTTATTCTCCATTTTCTAGCACATCTTCAACATCAACATCATATACAATCCATCCCAATTTCATCATCATAAATTCTCTATTATGAGATGCCATAAATACCAATCTTTTACTTACTTGTCTAGCTCAAATTCCAGCTCAAAGATCAAGCTAATTCAGCTCTCCATGCATGCAAAAATCATCACGAATTCAATTTGGGAATTGAATGGATTTCAGCTAAGATCAAGGCTATAACAAGAACAACTATGTTCTAATTCTTTACCTAAATTTATGAGGGTGAAAACATGAATTATTGGTGTAACAATTGGACACAAACATAGGCAAGATATAGGGATGTACAGGTGAGAGTGTTTCGATGATGTGAGAAGAAGAAATAAGAAGAAATGAACAAAACTAATTTTACTCCTGCAGAAAATTAACACCTTAGATGCTAGGTGTCTCCATATTAACATGAAATATGTCCCTAAGCATGATCTCCATTTGTATTTGTTTCAAATGTCACCATTAAGATAGGCCATTTTTCACCCACTCATTGTTGCCATTTGTCAATTAATTAGCGTTACCATTTGTCACTTAATTTTTTATGCCAAATGTCACTAATTCATAGGCTTAGTTATCTTAATTTTTCATGTATCAATTTTTCATAACACTTGGTATTTTTCCTAAACCAAATGTACATTTTAATTCATCAAATTTTCAATTATACTGATTAATTCCAAATTTACTACTTGTAATCAATCAAACCAAAATGTAAGGTATAAATAATACATAATTCATATTATGATCATTTTAAACCTTTCATACCTCGAATTGAGTCAATTAAAAGCTTATACATTCTTTGCAATGTGTACTAATTCATAATTCATGTGTGTATGCCATTGATATGCATATGAATGAAATGCAATTCATGAATTTTTAATGATATAGCTTTTATGCAATAGTCTAAGGTTTTAATCCATCAATTTGAAAAATCGGATATTACAAGCACGATTGAATAAGTGCTCATAGGGAGAGATATTACTTATGATATGAGAAAGAATGTGATTAATAGTATAGACTACAGTAAAGGTTGCTTCTCCCCAAAGAGTTTTAGGACAAGAAGATGATATAAAAAGGGCTCGAACAGCTTCAAGAATATGTCTATGTTTGTTGACTTGAATATTTTGTTGAGATGTGTTTTGACAAGATCTCTGAATGATGGTTCTTTATTTATTAAGGAAGTTGATGAATTTTGTATCTTTGTATTCCGTGAAATTATCAATGAAAAATACTTTAATCTTGCAAAAGAATTGAGTTTGAATCATATTAGTAAAATGAGAGTAAATGGAGAATAGTTCAGATTTATGTTGTATTAAATAAATCAATGTATAGCGAGAAAAATCATTAATAAAGATCACACAATATCTTATGCGACCTATAGTTTTAGGAGATGTAGGATCCCAAATATTAGAATGAATTAAATCAAAAGGTGCTTAAGAGATATAATCATTAAGAAGAAAAGGTAAAGTATGGCTTTTAGATAGTTGACAAGGGACATTATAACACCTATATACCCCCTAAGTGGATATACAAGTACCACACAAAATAGAACTAAATAATCCATAGCATTCTAAGTTTTCAAGAAACCCATGCAAACATATACTACATTTCAATTGTTCTTGAAAATAGTTAACCTTATACAGATTGTATAAATATCGTAATACATGCTTTTAAAAATTTAGATCCAACCTATATTATAGTTATTACAAACTATATACACAAAATACAAAAGGGTCTCATCATAATGAGTACAACCCAAAAATGAACTGAACATTTCCAAAATAAAACATCTTCTTCTTAGCCACTGCATTTGTCTTTGTCCCAGTCTTTAATCCTTCTTATCAGAACCTACACGGACATAGAACCACCGTGCTAAGCATATAGCTTCATAGGGAATAATTAAACAAGATATAAACTGACGACTGTCTCTAATAGTTGTCTGGCATTCACATGTATAGAATTAGATCATATCATAAGCAATCTTTAATTGTTCATATTAAAGAGTAATCTAAACATTTTGTGTCTCAAAACAGAATATAATTTATCAATATAGAACAAAACATTTAAATATCAAAACAGAATGTACAAGTATCAGAACATGATATAATACTTTCATATCAGAATATAACTTGTATCAGATCAGAATATGTCTTCTATCAAATCAGAACTTATCTTGTTTCAGAATAGAACTCAAAATCTCAGAATAGGATATCATTGTGTCAGATTAGAACATAACTTGTAACAAATTAGACTTATTTGTGTCAAAACAAAATTTAGCTTGCATTAGAGCAGATTATATATAAGAACACAAACAGATTAGCTTGCTATTCTTTTTTACAGAAGTGGGTAATAGGACCAGAACAGAAGATACTATGATTAGTATCACAGAACATAAGAGACTTATGTCTCAAAATTAGGGGATACCGTAGTGTCGATAATCAGGAGACACCATAATGTCAACAATCAGGGGACACCATAGTGTCAATAATTAGGAGAGACCTTAGTTTCAAGTTACAGGAGTAGCTGCAGACCCTTCTAGGCATGCCTATTTACCCACAACTAGGACTTGGCAGTTTTAAAACGAAACATTTTACATTTCATAATCAGTTGATAATGAAATAATGCATACGTATGAGTTTATCTTCTTATGCTCAAATTGAATATATTTATTCACACTTGAACAAACTCATTATGCCTTGTGAATTTAAGCATTTGCATCAATATATCAATGAGGCATTAAGTAATTACATTTTACATGTACTCACCTAAGTTCCCAATTCACAAACATTCATAACTAACACATCATTTATATTATTTAAATCATATTTGTGTTTATAAGTATACTTCATTTCTTTAATAACTTATAAGTTCCACATTAGATACTTGTAATTAAAATAACACCTTCCATAAGTTATTACCTCAATTGAAAATCCAAAACCTATTCATCCTTTAACCAATTAATATAATCCCAAACTAGGTTCATTACAAATCCTAATCAACTTCAATTATACCAAATGTAAGGTATATTATCCTACTATGGTTCAACAATTACATAAAACAAAGATTACCATGTTAAGGCTTTACTCACGATCGTGGGGTACATTCCCACGATCGTGACAGAAGCTAATGCATCTGCCTACGATCGTCGGATGAGTGCCACGATTGACTACCCATATTCCTGCGAATTCCACATTGAAACATCTTCTTCCAAATTTCAAAACACCAACATGACAATCCCTAAATCATGCTTCAAGTATAACTCAATTATATGCCATATCCTCATCAATTTCATATCCAATTTCAACTTAAAATTACTTATTTGGCAACTCACAATCCATTGTCTTTCATGCAACAAAATCCATAGCAAAATCCATCAAACAAGATAAAAAAAGTTGCGGAATATACAATTCAATACAAAATAGAGAAATGCAATGCAAACGCGAACTAATCCCGGCTTCTATCCTTCATTTGAATACTGTAGGTATACTCCCGTTAGCCTAACGGAGTATTCTTCTAACTCTGAAAAAAATAATTGCAAATTTTGGGTGAATTTTACGAACTCAATGAGTAGCCATCATCGATGGCTCACCCAATCATATAACACATAAATCACATCATATCACATTTTGCACTTCACATTCAATACAATTTAATCACTTAATTATGCATATGCAGTGCACATGAGACCTACTTTTTATTTGTTATTTTGTTGTGACCAAGTGCTTATACTTTCCCTTAAAGAGCTCATTGATAACTGTCCCATATAGGGCTCATTAAACATTGAGCCTGAGGCTCTGAATCACTTTTGAACTTAAGGCTCTTTTTCACACGTTGAGCTTTAAGCTCTGATCGGTGGCTACTCTGGTCACAACAGTCATTATGTTTCATGCATTTGTGAAATGAAATGCATCACTCATATTTGCATGCTCTGATTCAATCATATTCACTTATCATCAGACCGAAGTCCGGCATTCAACATTTAGTTGAGAATTCACACTTTCACTTACATGCGATTACATATTCTGAAAATACTTAGCAATCACTACAATACACTTAGTTCATCCAATTCATATTCAAGTAGCACTTCAATATCTAAATCAACCATCACAATCATCGGACCTCCTGTTCGGAAAATAACATAATCAATCACATTTACAAAGTCATTCGACAGTCAAATAATATAGAATTCAAATAACAAACAATGAAGTAAGACCATCTCGGTCTACTCACAGTACACTCCAGATTAGCATTTGCTTTCAAATTCTAGGAATACCTGATTGCAGACACTTGACTTGTACAACCCATATGCAAGACACACATTGCACACTCATCAATAATTGCACACGTATAAATATTTATTTATACACAATTGTAATAATGGACTATGTATAATGCATGCTCAATGACAATCTCGGGCATATGTTCTATAACACATATTACGCTCATTCCCATTTCATAATTCATATGTGTCTAATTTAACTTAGCTTTACACTTCATTTGTACAT